>LPNX010427697.1:606211-625792 GCA_001517045.1 Pseudotsuga menziesii
TGGAAGGTAAGGTGGCTAAACACACTATCCTTCGTCATTCTTCTCAAATAATGAGACAATATTTTGATAAAATATTCGAAGCCAATAAATGCCAATTGTTTTTAACTTTGCTTAAATCTAGAAATATGGAAACTGTTAGAAGAAATTTAGGCATAACAACAATGAAGAATAGTGAATCAAGTAATCACATTATTAAATCTCTTGTTGTTGCATTCACATCGATTGGTAAAAAAACTCATTCACAAGACTGTAATGTGGCTCGTCGTGTATTGGCTGAATCAATTGTATGTAGGTCCACAAGACAATGTCGTTTACTTAAATGCACATCACAAATTGTGCCTTTACATCCAAAGACACTTAAAAAATATTTAGTAAGAAGAGGCAACCTTGATGTAGAGGGACAAATGGAAACATTATGGGCATTTAGCGGTAGGTTGCCCCACAAAGACATGAAGTTAGTCGAAGCAATGAAGGGCCTAGTGCAAACTTTTTGGCATGATAACACTAGGCCTTCTTCTAACACGAAGGATGTGTTAAAACATTGTAGGGGTTCTAGAAACACTAAACCTCATGTTAAACATTATCTTGACATGACACAAACTCAATTGTTCGAGATGTTTAAAGTTTCCCACGTAGAGCTAAGGATTGGGCAAAGATCTTTTGAAAAATGCAAGCCTTGGTATGTTAGAATCAATATCATCCGAAACACTTGTTGTTGCAAATACTACATAGAGTTTGACCTATATTACCATACATTTGCACATATTCGTCATTTTTTGCATCCTAACCATGTGCAGGAATGCTCAAGTATAGTACCACCAATGTCATCTAGAGATTTCATCCATAGCATAATGTGTCCAAGGAAAGATGGGCAGACACATTACTTAAAACAATGTGTAGACGGATCTTGCAACAGTTGTGGTGGGCTATCATTATGGTCTGGTTGCATCCATGAAAGTGAAGATCAAGCATTCGGGAATGCAATTGTCGAGAAGCAGAACTATTAGTATGAGACATATCAGCTAAATTATGGGAAAGAAAGTAGGAAGATTAAATTGGTGACTTCACAGGTAAATTCTTGAATATTGACAAATTAATATTCATGTACACATTTTTTTATGTGGTTTATTGACATATTAATATTCATGTACCAGGTGCAAGTATGTGATTTTATTCCAGAGTTTCGTGGAAAGATCCAACAGTACATTCAACATGTCGATATGGCATGGTGGCAAGATGAGTAATTCAGATTATGTCAAGACACCTTCCCTCGAAGAACAATACTATCAGTGGTTGAATTTGCAGAAAATTACACCCTACAACCACAAAATGAAATTCAAAGTCAATACTATCACTGAGAGCAAGTGAGCATAATGGTGCATATCACGTATCGACATGGGCAAGATAACAATGAAGAGAAACGTGTGATACTAAAAGAAAGTCACTTCTACATAAGTGACGACCAGACCCATGACATCCATTACGTGCAACATTGCTTTAAATTATTCTATGATCACGTGATAGCTATGGATATACCATTTTATCGTCATTTCATTTGGTTAGATGGTTGTGCTGGACAGTTCAAGAATGCACGTGTATTTGAATGGTTGTGTTTGTTGCACATAAAATACAAGGTGCCACATGTATGGAATTACTTTGAAACTGGTCATGGAAAAGGAGAGCACGATGGTGCTGGTGCATGCATTAAAACTACCCTTTTGAAGGGAAGAGATGAAGTTTACAGGTGCTCGCCTTCGAGACGCTGCATCTATAGTCCAATGGTGTGCATCTGTCATGGGAGAACAAGCAACAAGGAAACACTTAGTGCGAATAATATTCTGGGAGGTGACAAATGTGGACCGATCACAAACACCTCGAGTGAACACAGTGCATGGAACTCGACAGTTTCATTCAATTAGAAGCTCAAACAACTCGACCCTACAAATTTGGACAAGATTGAAGGCTTGCTTTTGCAGTTCCTGTAGCATCGGTGAATGGGGTGATTGTGAGCATACGGATACCGTTGATACATGGGATTGAGTGACACTTGGCACCAATTTCAATGGGGTTAATGAAATAGACCATTTGGAAGATGATCAGACACATATTTCTACAGACTATGATCACATATCAGTTCTCATACAAGCAGGTACATGTGTAGTACCTAAATAAGAAAATGGATTTATGTATTGTTTACTCGACCTATGTAGAATTTAAGTTATGTAGAAATTAGAAATACAAGACCTTATTTACAAAATGTATTGTTAATTTGACCTATTTCCTTTCATAGGTCATATATATGCAGTGGTTTCCCCAAAAAATAATGAATGGGGTTCTGACTATTAGTTGGTACATTGCTTAGAGGGAAAACAAACCCTTCTATAACCTGTTACAGATGATGAAAATATTGAATTCCCAACCAGCTCGATGGTTATAAAAGGGGAGTACTTGACACTTGCAGCACAACAGAAAAGGAAGGGTGGGTATGTATATCAGGATTATAGACTAGGAGCTATTGTATACCACTTCACCAACCTAGTAGTTGGTATAAACATCAATATGTGCACACTTGCTCACAAAAATAGGTCACATGTAGGATACTTGCTACCTCATATAGAGCACGAAATATTAATGGACACCATCGGCACCAGAGATGATCCGGATGGCCTACTTGTATGAGTGCATTGTCAGGTGCGTTATTTAACCTTTAAAGTGAATTCTGAAGCACAATTTCCATTATTTAGCCTTACTTTATTCCCAATGTAATAAAACTATGATTGATAGATACCATTCACAGACATAATATTATTTAGAGGATGTTGGACACTATAAACACGATCGTACAACCTCGGGTGAGTTATCTATAAATCATGTTTGCGCATTTTCATTGGGTTCTCTTTTCTTTCTTATGATGCTACTAATGTCTAGCCTTTCGTGTGCCTAGGATACAAACACCATCTACAGCACATTGGAGGCGCCAAGGATGGTGTCTTTAGACACCACCAAATAGAGTTCGGAAAATAACAAGCTCTCGAGTTGTTGAAATTTACATTTCTTGATGTTTTTGGTTTAATATACATTTAATTACATTTCCATGTACAAATCAGAATCCAACTAGGCTTTCATACTTGCATCCACCAACTAGGCTATCATGAACACCAATTTGCATGCTCCAACTAGGGTTAACAAGGTATGAGATGGAACTAGGGTTTGGTGAGTAATTTGCAAGTTAAGAGAGGGAACTAGAAACACATGATCACCAATAATTGCATGCACCAAATAGGCTTTCATGAACACCAATTTGCATGCTCCAACTAGGGTTACCAAGGTATGAGATGGAACTACGGTTTAGTGAGCAATCATGCAAGTTAGGAGAGGGAACTAGAAACACGTGATCACCAATACTTGCATGCACAAACTAGGCTTTCATGAACACCAATTTGCATGCTCCAACTAGGGTTGACAAGGTATGAGATGGAACTAGGGTTTGGTGAGCAATTTGCAAGTTAAGAGAGGGAACTAGAAACACATGATCACAAATACTTGCATGCACCAACTAGGCTTCTATGAACACCAATCTGCATGCTCCAACTAGGGTTCACAAGTTATGAGATGGAACTAGGGTTTAGTGAGCAATTTGCAAGTTAAGAGAGGGAACTAGAAACACATGATCACCAATACTTGCATGCACTAACTAGGCTTTCATGAACACCAAGTTGCATGCTCCAACTAGGGTTACCAAGGTATGAGATGGAACTAGGGTTTAGTGAGCAATCATGCAAGTTAGGAGAGGGAACTAGAAACACATGATCACCAATACTTGCATGCACCAACTAGGCTTTCATGAACACCAATTTGCATGCTCCAACTAGGGTTGACAAAGTATGAGATGGAACTAGGGTTTGGTGAGAAATTTGCAAGTTAAGAGAGGGAACTAGAAACACATGATCACCAATACTTGCATGCACCAACTAGGATTTCATGAGAACCAATTTGCATGCTCCAAATAGGGTTACCAAGGTATGATATGGAACTAGGGTTTGGTGAGCAATTTGCAAGTTAAGAGAGGGAACTAGAAACACATGATCACCAATACTTGCATGCACCAACTAGGCTTTCATGAACACCAAGTTGCATGCTCCAACTAGGGTTAACAAGGTATGAGATGGAACTAGGGTTTGGTGAGCAATTTGCAAGTGAAGAGAGGGAACTAGAAACACATGATCACCAATGCTTGCATGCACCAACTAGGCTTTCATGAACACCAATTTGCATGCTCCAACTAGGGTTACCAAGGTATGAGATGGAACTAGGGTTTATTGAGAAATCATGCAAGTTAGGAGAGGGAACTAGAAACACATGATCACCAATACTTGCATGCACCAAATAGGCTTTCATGAACACCAATTTGCATGCTCCTACTAGGGTTGACAAGGTATGAGATGGAACTAGGGTTTGGTGAACAATTTGCAAGTTAAGAGAGGGAACTAGAAACACATGATCACAAATACTTGCATGCACCAACTAGGATTTCATGAACACCAATTTGCATGCTCCAACTAGGGTTCACAAGGTATGAGATGGAACTAGCGTTTAGTGAGCAATTTGGAAGTTAAGAGAGGGAACTAGAAACACATTATCACCAATACTTGCATGCACTAACTAGGCTTTCATGAACACCAATTTGCATGCTCCAACTAGGTTTTAGTGAGCAATCATGCAAGTTAGGAGAGGGGACTAGAAACACATGATCACCAATACTTTCATGCACCAACTACCCTTTCATGAACACCAATTTGCATGCTCCAACTAGGGTTGACAAAGTATGAGATGTAACTAGGGTTTGGTGAGCAATTTGCAAGTTAAGAGAGGGAACTAGAAACACATGATCACCAATACTTGCATGCACCAACTATGCTTTCATGAACAGCAATTTGCATGTTCCAACTGGGGTTCACAAGGTATGAGATGGAACTACGGTTTGGTGATAAATTTGCAAGTTAATAGAGGGAACTAGAAACACATGATCACAAATACTTGCATGCACCAACTAGGCTTTCATGAACAGCAATTTGCATGCTCCAACTAGGGTTACCAAGGTATGAGATGGAACTAGGGTTTGGTGAGCAATTTGCAAGTTAAGAGAGGGAACTAGAAACACATGATCACAAATACTTGCATGCACCAACTAGGCTTTCATGAACACCAATTTGCATGATCCAACTAGGGTTACCAAGGTATAAGATGGAACTAGGGTTTGGTGAGCAATTTGCAAGTTAAGAGAGGGAACTAGAAACGCATGATCACCAATACTTGCATGCACCAACTAGGCTTTCATGAACACCAATATGCATGCTCCAACTAGGGTTGACAAGGTATGAGATGGAACTAGGGTTTGGTGAGCAATTTACAAGTTAAGAGAGGGAACTAGAAACACATGATCACCAATACTTTCATGCACCCATTAGGATTTCATGAACACCAATTTGCATGCTCCAACTAGGGTTACCAAGGTATGAGATGGAACTAGGGTTTAGTGAGCAATCATGCAAGTTATGGTATGGTTATAATGTTAAAAAGTTGAGGATAGCCATAATGTTAAAAAGTTGATGAGTCGTAAATTCTTCCTTTAAGTATTGGAAATTCATTTAAGTTAGCACACATGTGAACCACACATATCATTATATCACATAGGTGAACCACACATATCATCTTCCAACATCAAGTCAACCATATATATATAAATTTGAACCTTGTTTTATATTATATATGTATGGAAATAATGTTATAAAAATTGCCATGCCACATGGCCATAATACAAAATAGTGGATCAAAAAGTATATCTGTGTGTACATATGAACAAAAAGTTACATCTATGTATGCCCCCTATACATTTATTCTAGTTATCCCCCCTTTTGGTGCCACTACCAGAGTCTTCAGAGAAGTGTAGCTTTCTTTTCCGACTGCTAACTGGTGATCCACATCGTTGAACAAGAGGGATAGGTCGCATCAGTGGAGACTGCAGAAAAACTAAATTTTGTAAGTTAATTTACCAACCTTTAAAAATTCTATGTACATTTCTTCAAATTCCAAAACCAAAATAAAATTTCTACTTACTGTACGTGAGTAAGTAATCACAGGTCCTGGTGCCTCACTAACAGCATCTCTGATTGGGTGCTCTTCTTGCACCACTTGCTCACTATCAAGCTGCATAATATATATATATATATATATATATGCCAATGTCAACAAATACACATGTACCTTGGGGTGGAAGAGGTGGGTCACCAATTTGGGTTTCTTCAAGCACCAAATGAGAGAAAGAGATACACAAACATACAAAGAAAGCGATCTACATAAACATACCTGCTGGCTCGTCAAAGGTGGGCCACTGGTTTGGTGCTCTTCACGCACCAGTGCCTCACTAGGGGTCTACATATAAAGTAACATGTATGTCAATTTCATATAAAATAGTGAAGCAGAGACATATATACTACCTAGATGGAAAATGATGTTACCAAAGAAAGAGAAACATACATACCTGCCTTGGGGGAAGAGGTGGGTTGACAACAACCTCGCTTTGGTGCTCTTCAAGCACCACTGTCACAATAGGTTCCTGCATAAAGTAACATATGTCAAAGCGATACAAGTAAAATGATTTTTCCAAAGAAAGAGAAACATAATTAAAAGCATATTTCAAATAATACCTATGTCTAGGAATCTACCTCTGCATGAGAGGGAATAGGCTGCGATACAATATACTCATCTTGGTCACCTTGCATAAAACATGTTGTATCAAAATTAGGATACATATTGAATGTTACAATCTATACTATAAATATGGAAATAAAGTTGACAAATTAACAAGTATAGTTCTTACCCCTATTGGTGAAAAACCAAACCCATATGTAATATTGACAGCCGCATCAATGTTCTCAATGTTGATCGGCGGACTATGTGATTGTGGTGTGCCATGGGACACTAGCTATATAATTGTTCACATAATTTGTTATATACTTAAATAGAAATAGATTACAAAACAATTGAAATTTTTGATATGAAATAAAATATAATATGAAAATAATGAGTTTTACTTACAAAGCGAAGTAATCCATCCTCTCGGAAGTCTGAAGCAGGGCCATAGCATATGCCTCCACACGATGTGCAAGGGCGTGGAGTAACATGACACTCTGATCACTCTGCATCTTTTGTATGATCTGTACATGGGCCCACCTTAGAAGTGCTATCCCCTTGGTCTACATTTCCTTGGACATCAGTCCCATGGTGAAGCAATGTATCTACCAAGTCAAATAATGCCTCATGTGTATTCTCAATCACAAGACCTGCAAGACGATATAGCCGAGGGGGTTTTGGTCTACGTGGAGGGTGTGGCACATGGTTAGGATCCATCCTAGAACCTAACCTATCTTGGGGCATCCCATGACCAACACCCTGGAAGCCTAAGAGATGGAAGTAGTTAACATGTTTCCCTAGGATGAATTCTGCATACAACTTCCTAAGGAAATAAAATGGGATGTCCCTGTTCCCATGAGGGTAACATGTTTCCCTAGGATGAATTCTGCATACAACTTCCTAAGGAAATAAAATGGGATGTCCCTGTTCCCATGAGGGTCTTCATCGAAGACCATATACCAACGATCCATCCAATTAGACTTTATATTTGGTTCAATGCACCAGTCTATGGAAATGTGTGCTCGACTGGTGGGTGGAACCAATCGGGTGCTAGGGTCCCAGAATAATGAAAATAATTGGTCTTTTGTAATTTTAAGGGCTTTGATGTCTTTATAACTCAATCCATCGGAGTAGTATTGCCTCCTGGATTCTCTGTACAAGCTAATGTTGTATAGAACTCCTTGGGCTTCGATAATTGTGTTTGTTATTGTGTCCAATTCATCGACTAAAGACTCTCTCAAATGATCCCCCCCTCTAATAGATGAGCTAAGGCGCCTCAATGACACCAAACGCGCAATAATCTGTGAGTTTAGATCCTGTTCCCCCTCTGGGTTTAGGTTTGGGTTAGGTTGTGGGTTAGGTTGTTGTGGGTTATTAGAGGGTGGGTTTTCCACATTGTCTTGTTCATTTGTGTTGTCTATTAAGATTTAAACAAAAAAATACAAGTTATTTTACTTTTAATCATTCTTTGATTTCATTCAATTTTTTTTTTAATTTGTTTAAAATAATTATAAAAACTATGAAATTATGGAAAAAATTAAAGAATTGAAGACTAAGTGAAAAGGATAAGAGCATTTACCTGCCATTGGAGCCAATCTACCTTAAACTCAACCTCGAAAAGCTAAAACGCAAATCTCTTATGCGCTATTTCACCCTCACAGTTTTTTGTTGTCCCGATCCTGTGCAAATGATATTTGAGGGGCCTGCGGCCTCTGTTTTATTTATTTTTTTACTTTTCAATATCGCATATGCGATATATCGTACTTGCGATATTGTAAATGTGAAATAATGACTTCAAAGGTAGGGGAAGTGTTGAAGAAAAAAAAAATCATGGTTAATAGTAGTTCCATAGGAAGCCGACAACAAGTCAAGAATTATCTTGATATCTTCAATTTCACAAATATAAGGAATTATAATGAGCATTGTTTCATCTACATATTATAGGTGAGAGGTGGGAGTTGGCTCTTCATGGATCTTGAGGACTTAGAGTTTCTTTTCATTAATTGATACCAAATTCTTTTTTCTAATCCCTCATCCATTAGCCTGAAAAGGAAGGATGAGAGAAGGTCTCCTTGATTATTTCCTCTATAAGGAGAAAGGTACAAGAGTGAGATCCATTCACCATGATTGAAAAAAAGTTTCATAAGGTAAGGGACAAAATATAGTTTGTCTAATTCATAGAGAATCTAAAGGAAATAAGAATTTGTCTAATATATTGCAAGTATAATCTATAAAAATCCTTTTACATGTTGAGTTTAAGAAGAATACTTGGTTTTTTTGTTGTCTCGAGGGAGTGGATGAATTCATGTTTCATTATGATTCCATCCAATATATTCTGACCTTCTACATATCCCATTTGTTCAATTGAATTTAGCTGAGTCATGGGAGGGTTAAGTCTATTGGAAATAACTTTATGATGATATTGTAAATGAATATGCAAAGCAATATTGGTCATAAATTAACGGGAGTGTTGGCATGATCCTCTTTGGGAAATAAATATAATAAATGTTGGATTAAAGGTGGATAGGACCCCTACTAATCTCTTAAGTTCTTATACCACTTCCTAAACTTCATTCTTGAGTATCTTGTAATAGTGATGAAAAAAATATGTGGTGAAAAAATCATGGATATTTTCCTGTAGGCATTTCCATGACCTCTTGCTCCACCTCATCCATTGTTATTTTCCTTATTATTTAGTCATTGTGCTCCTCACTGACCAATATGGTTATGTGCTAAGTAATATGAATAATGTGTTGCATGTTCTCTCCTTCTAGATTGGTGATCAAGGTGGATTAGAAATTACTTAGCTCATGTTCAATGTATTTCCATCTAGTGAGGTTGTTTTCTTGAATTCTTTGGAAGGAGGCTATTTTATCGTGTTTATGATGTTGTATAATAGAGTTGTGAAAGAATCTATATTTTTTGGCCCCTTTTTTAGCAACCTGACTATATATTTCTACCTCCACGAGGTGTCCTCTTTCCATTCTCTAATTCCTAATTGGGTCCTTAGATCCATTTATTCCTTCTTAATTTGTCCCGAACTTCCCTCCATGAACATATATTGTTAAAGCCATTCCATTTTATCTTCTAGCTCTCTTTTAGATACAAATATGTTCCCAAATATTTCCTGGTTATATATTTTCATTTTATTTTGAGATTTTTTAGTCTTTGTTGAAAATAATACTTAAGACCCCCCTCATTATGTATGCTTCTTGCCACCATTTAAATATATTGATTTTGATTCCTATATGATCAAGAAAAAAATTTCTCAAATAGAAATGGTCTATTTTTAGTCATCTATCCCAAGTCAATCTTGAAGTTAGCTAGACAATGATTAAAGCCTACACAAGGTGAATAGAGGCTTCCATAGTCAAGCCATGGATCATTGATATTTCAAATATTAGGAACCTTTCCAAACAAGAAGAAACCTAGTGATTTCCAGGTTGTTTGTTATTTCATGTGTGAACTCCATTAACTTTATCAATGTAGTTTACTAGTTTTAAAACTTGAACCGTGTCTTTGAAAGGGGCACTATCATTCTCTAGCCACCTAATACCTCCTTTTTTTCTAGGTTAGTGATCATGTTGAAGTTCGCAGCCATAATATAATATTTATTTCCTATTATGTTTCTTATAGTTTGAATGAACTGAAGAAAAATAAGTTTCTCTCCTATTAGTTCAGGTCCTTTAACATTCACTATAAAACTAGTGCCATTTATCCATATTACACGGAATTGTGTTGTGATTGCTCACAGGCAATACAAAATATAATTTACTTTCAACACCCTTTGGGTCTTAAAGGAATGAAATTCCTTTGTATATTTCTTCCACATCCATTGTGATCATTTGACGGTCCTTCCAACAATAATTTTCTATCCTATATAGCGATATATCACATATGCGATATTCAACATTTACAAAACGCATATGCGATTTATCGCTTATGCGGTATATCGCATATGCTTTTTGTAAATGTTAAATATCGCTTATGCGGTATATCGCATATGCGATATTTAACCTTTAGAAAACGCATACGCGATACGTTTTCATGAACCTTAGCCTTGTGTTTGGGCTCGGGTTATTCCGAACGTACCATCAATAACGGATATGTGTTCTTGATTTACACTTCAGAAGTGCATTTCTAATTTCTTAAGTGGCACCAAAAAGTGGAACCAACTTTGTGCAAGCGCCCATAAAAAAAATGGGAATGAAAAATTGTGTGAGACTACAAAGTATCATGAAATAAAATGATGTGTCTTTAATAAAAGATATAGATATGTTCGATAATAATAATAAAAAAATTATATTTAATTAAAGAAATAAATGAGAATAAAAATGTTACGTAAAAATATAAAATAGTATTACATAAAATTATATATATAATAAAAACAAATTAAAATTTATTTAATAAAATATATAAACATTTTTGAAAAAAAAAGAAAAAATATATATTTAATTAAAAATTGTTTGTATTTAAAAAAAATAGATAGTTAAAAAAATATTGAAAAGAAGAGTATACAATGTCTTTTTCCTTTTGGAGATTACTACTTTAGGGTCAAGGTTATGATGCATAGAGTTAGAAAAAGAAAGAAAACATATTACATTTTTAAGTAATTATTACGATAAGCATTTATTAAAGTATTTACATAACACAAACTTTTTATGATAAACATTTGTTAAAGTATTTATATAATAGAAACCTTTCATATATTAAATTAAATTAATGTAAACAATCCTAGATCTAAATCCTAAGCTATATTAAGTGTTGAGAGGGATCAAACTTCTAGACTTTTTAGTTATCGCATTCAAGGAGCTCTGAGCTTTGGTGCATCCTATATAGCTCGACACATATAATAATTTTATTAGTTTTTATTTTGTTAGGAACAAACATTACAACATCTCCCCAGACATGGTTTTAAAACCATGTGCAAGGCCCTCCTAAAACCATGGGTTATTTAGGGGGCCTTGCACATGGTCTTAAAACCATTTGCAAGGCCCTCCTAAACCATGTACAATAAAATCATGGGTTGTTTAGGAGGCCTTGCACATGGTTTTAAAACCATTTGCAAGGCCCTCCTAAACCATGTACAATAAAACCATGGGTAGTTTAGGAGGCCTTGCACATGAACCATGTGCAAGGCAACATTTTTTGCTAATAATTTAAATTTTTCATTTTTTATTATTTTGTTAGATAGGAACATTACAACATCTTCCCCATATTGTGTTTTTTTTATGACCCACTTTTTTTTTTGCAGATAGTTAAATTTTTTATTTTCATTGTTTCGATACGTAGGAACATTACATCTCCCCCATATTAGGTTGTTTTTTCTGGCCGACATTTATTTTGGAGGATAATTGAAATTTTTATTTTTTATTTTTTTGTTAGTAGTTACATAATGTTACATAACTTTACAAGATCTCCTTCATACTCTGTTGTTTCAATAGATATGGATTGGTTAAATTGAAACGGGTCACATGAAAGATATCACAAACTTATGGTATAAATGGATGAGAATTTTTATTTCAAAAATTTATTTTGAGTGAATATATATTAAGAAAATAATTTGTATTAGATAAGTATTTTTAGAAATATATTTATTAAAAATGTTTTTTTTTTGCAAATTTGATCCATATTATTTGATAATTCCAACATTTATAATATTTATATTTATATGGTTAGAATTTATTTTTATAATAAAAAATAGTCATTAAAAAGAAAAAAATAAGTTAATTTTTATTTTTTAAATTTAAAATTTAATTTAAATTATTTGATATTAATATTTACGTTTCATTTTAACTAATTTATAACTTCTTATGTTCCCCACATTGTGTTTCATTCTGGTAATGCCCATGTGCCCGTCTCATGAATCCTCTATAAGGCGGCTCGAAAGGATAGCCACTATGATGGCTATGAACTATTTTTAATGATGATTAACCATAATATGAACAATTGATCTGGAAGTCCCTCTTTTATTAAAATAGTGGCCATAACCCCTGTCCTATGATGGAATTTGGATAAACTCTCTAACTCTTGGTCTTAGGACTAGAGGTCTGATAAAATAGTGCTTGTATCTTTTCATCCAAATAGTGGCTTCTGCTTCTTGTTATTAACATGTGGAGTCCATTTTGGTTGTCATATAGATCTCCTCTCTTTTGTATAGGTTTTCTTAGTTTTTAATAGAATTCAAACTTATAAAAAAAAATTATAACTTCTTATGTTAAAGGGATAAATTAATTAAAATTCATAGTTAATATGATTCATTTTAACAAGACTATAATTCATATTTTAAAAATTAGTGATTTTAAACATAGAAAAGTATGATAACATTCATTAGTCTTAATGATAATTTTTAACATCGATCACTTTAATAAGATTATTTTTAACTCTTTGTTATGTTATAACTAAATTACACATTAGAAAATCAATGATATTTTATCCTATTGTAAAATAATAAAATTGATAATACACATTAAATATAACTATTTAACTTTTACTTTCAATCAAAGTTTTAATTATGGTTTTTTATCTATATACAAATTTTAGAGTTATGATTTGGTAATATTAAAAAAACTTATTTTATAATCATTTATTTTACAATAATTCATTTAAAAAAATTTAAATCAATAATATTGATACTAAATATAAATATTATTTAGCTTCTAAATTTAATTAAATTTTATTATAATTTACTTTCTTATTATAATATCTTTAAAAATGTAAAAAAGCATTTCTCTTCATTCCAATATTATTGGCAAATGTTATGTCTCTTCATTTTTTTTTCCACAGGAAAAAAAAAATGGCAAACTTCTATATATAAAAAAAAATTGCATTTATCATGTGAACACAATACCAAAATAATGCTATTGTCCATGATCAAGAAAAATCTTCACAGATTTCATAAGTTTGCAATCCATACATCCTTCTTCCAAATATACAAGTATTGTCCAAGGCTCAAAAAAAATATAGTAAACAACTGTTCAGTAAAAGAGACATAGATTCTTAGTCCAAATAAGACACAAAAATTGTCAAAAGACTTACATCATATCTAAAAACCCAAATCCATACCACCAAAAGGCACACATTCTAAAGGATTCAATTTAATGTTTTGATAAAAAAACTCCACAAACGTATGTATCGTGATCACCAAAAAAAAAATTTAAAAAGTTTACAGAGTCTCTGAAAACTCAAAATTCTAATGTTTCATAACATGCCAAACTCCTTCCCGAACCAGAGAACCATGTTTTGCAAAGCCATCTACTACAAAATTCCTTTCCCTATATATATGTTGAAAGACCACTGAATCCAGCATTCCAGAAAATATGATAACTTCAAAAAGTAGTGGAGAAAGCAGCAGATTATGCATTCTGTACAGGCCATTAACCCAGTTAATAACAAGCTGAGAGTCACCAAAAACTTGTAATTTACTAATTTGATTATCCAAGTCCATTTTAAGAAGCAATTTTAAACCAAGAAGTTCAACATAATTATTAGATCCATTCCCAAGACTAGCTCTGAAAGAAATAAAACCATCCTCGGAAAAAATAAGATTCCTCCTACTCCACAAACTTTTGGATCACCAGTAGTCGAACCATCAAAATAGCCCCAAAGAAAAGTTTTGTCAATAGATTCCTCAACCACCAGTCTGGTTTTTATAACAATGCTTCCCTATGGAATGGATCTCAACAAACCCAAACAAAAAGAGGAAACATGGATAGGCAGAGGGAGAAAATACTCAAAACAGCTCTGATTCCTTGCCTTCCAAACAAACCAAAGGACAATAATAGGTAAAGATCTTATAACGTTTAAGTCCTTATTAAGACACCAAGTCTTAAGACATGCTTCCAGAGAATTACCCATCCATAAATTGTTCAACTGCAGCTTTGATTCAATTTCCCTCCAGACACTTTTAGTGTAAGGACATTCCACACCTAAATGAAAATTTGACTCTCCATCATCTTTGCATAAATAACACCTGCCCGACCCTTCCTTTCCTTTTCTACACAGAACATCCCAAGTTAATGCCTTATTAGACAATAAAAACCAGACAAAAAATTTTGACTTAAGAGAACATTTAAATTTCCAAATTGCCTTCCACCACCAACAGATCTCCACTTCATTCCTATCATTATTGAGTTGCATGTATCCAGATTTAGGAGAATAAATTCCATGTTTGGATTGAATCCATACGAACTCATCCTCAGAGTTTTATAACCTTGTATTATTGGTTTTAAGAACAACAACAAACCTGTTCCAAGCAGCCACATCTTGTACATCCACAGTATCAACAGCTTCAACAAATAACCAATCTTGCTTTTGAAATAAATTCAAATCAGGACATCCTATATCCTTCAAAAAATAAAACCCAAAAAAATGAAGCCTTTCAATCAAATGAACATGTAAAAGATGTCTCCAAATACAACCAACCCATGGATCCATTCCAATATGTACCTCATCCCCGTTTCCAACCTTCCAAACAAGATTATTTCCAATTAAATCAAAAGACCATAAAATCGCTTTCCAGCAAGTAGATATTTTCCTTTTCTATTTGACTGAGCTTCTGATCCAATCAAGCAAGGATAAAGGACGAATATATGTGGAATATACTTTTGAATAGCAATTTGAACCCACAACCTAGTTCCATGAATGATATTCCAGGCACTCTTAGCAGCCAAGGCTTTTGCAAATAAAACATGAATTTTAAGACCCCAACCTCCCAGAAACTTTGGATTAGCCAAAGACCTCCAGGAAGTCCAAGGTAAACCATAGAGATCATTACCAGCCATAAGAACTTAAAAAATAATTTTTCTGGTCTTTTCAATAACACTCAACAGGATCCATAATTGCATCCAGTATACCGGAATATTCTCAAGAATAGATTTTATCAAAATAAGTTTTCCACCTTTGGACAGCCAACGAAAAATCCAATTTTTAACCCTTTTCTCCACTTTTGCAATCAACCAATCCTAGTCCTTGATAAGATATCTGCATGCTTTCAGACTAAAACCAAGATACTTTAAACCATTCTCAAGTTTGGCTCGGGGAAAACTAAAAACATCATGTAAAAGAAGAATCTCATAATCATCCAAACCAGCATGAAGAATAGAAGATTTCTCTTCATTGATCACCATACCAAAGCCTTTACAAAAATAATTCAAAACCTCTTCCAAAGACATTAACGACTGTTCTGATCCATCAGAAACCAAGACAATATCATCAACAAAAAGTACATGGGTTAAAGTGATCCCATTACCAAAAGAAAGACCATGATAAACCCCACAATCTTTAAGATCAAGTATAGCTCTACCCAAACCTTCCACAACAATAAGGAATAATATTCCTCTTCATTCTAATAATTATGTTATGAATAAAAAAATGCAATCTTCTCAACATTATTTTTCTTTCATTTCAATAACTATACTAATTTTTTCTTAGTCTTTATGGATATATGTTGAGTTTTTTATGCTTTGAGTTTTTTTTTTAAATAAGAATAATTTATATACATATGTAGGATATTGTCATTATTATGTTTTTGATATATATATATATTGATTGAAGTCTTGATTAAAATAAGCAATAGTAGAACCAACCCCTGGTATAATCAAGGGTGTAAAGATATGAGAAAAGAAATTAAGCAAGATCAAAGCTACAAAGGTGTTTAGAAGAAGCAGGTTGTGTTGGTACAATATTAGCTCGAATAGTTATCATCATCCTACTTTATGTTCATGATATTTTTCTTATGGTAAAGATTCCTTCTAATATCGATAAGAAATTAGGAATTCTTAAATATTTTTTCTCTAACATAGGTATGACTCTTAACACCGACAAGAAAAAAATCATGATAATAAAATATAAGAAAGACACCTATGCAAATTTTATTTATGGTAATAGAAATCTAGAGGAAGTGACTTTTTACGAGTATCTCGAAATTGATATTCATCACAAGCTCAATTGGAACTATAACATTGAGAAAAGGATCAATGGATGGTGGAAAGTTTATTTTGGTCTTGAATATAACTGTAAATCAACCAATCTGGTCATGTGGGATAAAAAGAAGTTCCTCTTTGAAACCCTTGTCATCCCCGTTATCTTGTATGGTTGTGAAGTATGGGGGTGCAACATAATTTCTAGATAATCTTGGAGGAAGATTGAGCATCTCTAGAAGCGGTTTCTAACTTATAAACTCAAAATTACAAGCAATACACCTTATCTTATTCTCCTTATAGAAGTGGGTCTTTCCCCCATTGAGAGAATGGCTATGGCTATGTATTTGATTTACAAGCAGATAAATAACATGGAAAATGAGAGACTTCTTAAAATTGCTTTAAACTCATGTAAAAACCAACTACGCCTCAAGCGGTGTTGGTGTAAAGATACCATGGCTTGGTTAAACCATTGGGGCATTGATGAAAACGACATTTTGTAGAAAATTGATCATGTCAAAAATATTATTACTTCTAAGTTTAAAGAAAAATTGTGGTGTGAGGAAAATTTAGTGGTGAAGAGAAAATTAAGATACTATAAGGAGGTCATTAATCCTAATTTGGAAGATCAGAAGTATCTCTTAGAAGTTATTAGCTTACAGAATAAAAATAATATATAGCCAAGCTTAGAATGAACTCTCATGAACTTGATAACGAAACACAGTGTTGGTTTATTCCTAAAAATGCATGGGCGGAAAGGGTTTTTCCATGTGTGTGAGTTTATGAGCGTTGTGGATGAAAATCACTTTCTCTCAAAGAGTGCTCTAGTCACACCCACATTAGATCTGAGTGTCATAGTATTTGCTATAATACAAACCTTTATAACCTCCCAATTTGCCAAAATTATAGTGAGTTTGGAAATCTTCTTTGCAAAATTTTTTAACACACGAACAAGATCTTAAAGTAAACCAAATATTATCCTTCTTAGGGTCGGATAAACCAAAGTTGATCTCCACTTTGAACAGATGAACAAGATCTTAAGATAAACCAAGTATTATCATTCTTAAGGTCAGATAAACCAAAGTTGGTCTCAATGGAGTTAATCATCATCATCATCATCATATTAAATTTTTTTTTATAAAAATATTAAGAAATGCATTTTTTTATAATTAAAAAAAAACAATTTTGTTTTATTATTTCAAAATAATTGTTTCACACTTGGCTTGATTATATTACAATCAATCTAGCGTTTGAGATGACACAGGTTCTATATTCTTGTTCTTTATTTTTAGTATTTAAATTTATAGTTAATTATTTTATATTTATTAATTATTTTATATTGATTAATTATTTTATTTTATTTTTAAAACATTTATTTCATAATTAAAATTAAAATTTAGTATTAATTTTAGTAATGAAATTTAAAATATTCAACTTAAAATTAAATAAAAAAATCATTATTTTAATATTCAATTAAGGATGTGTGCAAGAAGTTGATGGACCTTTTAGATGCAATGGTAGAATGAAGTTAATCACTCTTGATCCATAAAATAGAAATCATCCCAAGAAATCTCGACCCTGCCAAGCCTAGTCCCAAGGCTGTCAACATGCATGCCAATTAGGATAGTACACAAAAACGCACTCCTGATTTACCTTGCAAAAACGCGCTCTCGTTTTGCTTCAATAAAATGCGCTCTCGTTTTGCTTCGATAAAACACGCTCATGTTTTGCTTTAATAAAACACGCTCATGTTTTGCTTCAATAAAACGCGCTCCCGTTTTGCTTTAATAAAACGTGCAAAATGGGGGGGGTCCTTAGTGGTAAGGGGAGACATAAGGATGTGTGTGTGAGAGAGAGAGAGAGAGAGACAAATATAGAGTGGAGGGGGGGTCCTCAGTGGGATGGGGTGACCTATGGATGTGTGTGAGAGAGAGAGAGAGAGTAAAAGGTGTGTTAGGATTTTAGGAGTGGGTGGAGCAGTTAGATTAATGTGAGAGTGTCTAGGTATTGTAGAGGGGATCTAGTAGGGGGGTGGGGGTTATAGGTAGTTGGATTGGTTGGGGACTGATATAAGGGAGTGGGGTGTTAGTAGTAAGGGGAGACCAGTGGATGTGTGTGGGGTCGTCTAGGTGTTGTAGGTTATAGGTTAGGGGGTGTTAGTGTTAAGAGGAGACATAGGGATGTGTGTGTGTCTGACAGAGAGAGACAAAGATAGAGTGGAGGAGGAGTCCTTAGTGGTATGAGGTGACCTATGGATGTGTGTGTATGTGTGTGAGAGAGAGAGAGAGTAAAAGGTGTGTTGTGAGTTTAGGAGTGGGGGGCGGGGTTAGATTAATGTGGGCATGTCTAGGTGTTGTAGAGGGGATGTAGTAGGGGGGTGGGGGTTAGAGGTAGTTGGATTGGTTGGGGAGTGATATAAGGGAGGGGGTGTTAGTAGTAATGGGAGACATGTAGATGTGTGTGGGGGTGTCTAGGTGCTATAAGTTATAGATAAGGGGATTTTAGTGGTAAGGGGAGACATATGGATGTGTGTGTGTTTGAGACAAAGATAAAGTGTAGGGGGGGTCCTTATTGGTATGGGGTGACCTGTGGATGTGTGTGTATGTATGTGAGAGAGAGAGAGAGGAAGGGGTGTGCTGGGAGTTTAGGAGTGGGAGGGTTAGATTAATGTGGGGGTGTCTAGGTGTTGCACAGGGGATGTAGTAGGGGGGTGGGGGTTAGAGGTAGTTGGATTGGTTGGGGAGTGATATAAGGGAGGGGGGTGTTAGTAGTAAGGGGAGACCTATGGATGTGTCCTGTGGATTTGTGTGGGGGTGTCTAGGTGTTGTAGGTTATAGGTTAGGAGGTGTTAGTGGTAAGGGGAGACATAGGGATGTGTGTGTGTGTGTGTGTATGTGTGTGTGTGAAAGAGAGAGAGAGAGAGAGAGAGAGAGAGAGAGAGAGAGAGAGAGAGAGAGAGAGAGAGAGG
>LPNX010427697.1:625876-666683 GCA_001517045.1 Pseudotsuga menziesii
AGATTAATATAGGGGTGTCTAGGTGTAGTAAAGGGGATGTAGTAGGGGTTTGGGTGTTAGAAGTTGTTGGATTGGCTGGGGGAGGGGGTTGGTAAGGGGTTAGAGGTAAACATCGAGAGGGAGTATTAAGGAGTTAGAGGTAGAGACTAATGAGGGTGTTAAGAGATTGAAGGGTAAGTGGAAAAAGGGGAAAAGAGAGTGAGACAATGTGTTAGTATCCTGGGGAGATATACAGGAAGAGGGGGGGAGGGGTAGAGGTCGGGTGTCAGTACCCCAAATTTTCACAAGAATTAAAAAATTTCAAGATAACATAAAATTTTGAATATGCGGTTTACTAATAGCTAATGCTTAGTGGAAAAATGAAACAATCCCACAATTAGTATTATACATTTTCAAATTATGTTAACTAAAGTAGCTTCTTTTTCGTAACGTAAATCAGATTTACTTGCATACTGTTCTCTTTTAGTTTACTAATAAGTCTACTTTATGGCAAGTAGGTGGAATCTAATTTTGAATCCTGGGCTTACTTGGCATTTATGCTAATGCAGATGGATTGCTGGTTCTTACAGGTTCATAGGTACAATCGAACAAGTAGACGTTTTTAATTCTTATGGTAGCAAGAATTATTTATGTTTGCAAAATAATATGCTAGTAAAATAAGCTGATAATTTTCAAGCAACTTCAATCAGGTAAAGTAATTTATCTTTTCTAGTTCTTCTTGTAAGCAAAGTTTAGATATACGGGTTCCTTTCTTTATTAAGCTTAGCAACACCAAAGATAATTACTGTGAACTCTAAGACCGTAATATTTGTCGTATATTTACTTCTATTTAACATGCTTATCTTGCAAATGTTATATTTATTCATACTATTTGTTTTTATTCATGAAAGAGATTCTATCAATACTGATAGTAAAGATTCTCAATAGGATATATGTTTCAATTTCATTTTTAACTTACTAGTTATGGAAGTTATCAACCCGTTACTTGTATCTAAAAACCAGTTGTTCACTAACAAGTTATCAACTTTATTACTTACATTAATGTCGTACTGCATGTACTACTGTAACCACATAAATTATCGTATTATTTACTAAAGTACCAATCTAATCGTCATTTGCATTCTGTAGGGATCTTACTGCCTAGAAATATCCTTAACATTATAAGCTTGATTATTGTAAAAATAACTGCATCGTTTCAAGATGGAATACTATTTGCCCTTACTTCCTAAACCTAAGTTAATCAGTGTCGTTCCAATGATTATAGACTTGAGCATGGTTATTCCATTATAATTTACTATTACCATAATGCCTCTCTTATATTAAGTTAATGTTTATAGTAGCTATTATGGTAGATCTTTCTACTATGATCAAAATTCTACCCCATGCTAAGTACAGGTTATCTTGAACAATCACAAACTATCTTTCCCAATATAAAAAGTTATGGTATTTTACTAGTATTGACAAGTCGAGAAGCAACTAGTGTCTATGAAAGTTTAAAACCAAGTCAAACTTTGTAAAAGTCATGTTTATAATCTTTTACTATGTTATTCAAATCCATATATTATAACCACCCAAATCGTTGGTTTATAAGTGATAAGTTTGGATTATAATACATGCATTCTTAACATTGTTTTGGAAGTATGTAAATCTATTTGTAGATAGAAAGGTTCTAAGCATGATCGACTTCGGGATTATCCATAAGATTAAATGGTTACCACCTTTCACTAGGGTCAACATTAAGAAATTATTGTTTAACCAAATGCCAAATTCGAAGCTATCAAACATTATGATATAGATTATATATGAATATCGATGTGATATACATATGCGTACTTCATAGTTCATGCATAGTTTGATGAAAATCATTGTTTTAATAATTTTGATGAATGAAACATAGGTGGACTTTGGAATCGACCCTTGCATGGTTAGAAATATTTGAGGGAACGTGGTCACCTCCTGTCCATGTATTGGCGATATAAAATCTTACAACCCTATTTGCTTTGCCATTTTTGCCTCCGAAGTTCCCGCTGGCCTTCGAGCTGCTCTGCATAGTTTCATGGCGGCTGTGAGGGTTCTTCCTGTACTAGCTTGCTCCCAAAACTTGGGTTTTAAAGTTGTTGTAGTCTCCTAAGTTCAGTCTTGTTGCCAACCTTCTTAGCTGTGGGTTTTACTATGCGATATTTTACTGGTTTTGTTTGCATTTGGCTCGCGGCCTATCCTTAGCTCCATCTTGCTTTCCCTATGGCATGTCACTACTATGAGAAGATAAGGCTTCGTTGCTACTGGTTGTGCTCCATCGGCATCGTAGGGTTTGGAGATCCTGTATGGGAAAATCGCAACTGGTGACAGTCTCTTCGCTAGATTGTTTAATACTCTTTTATTGAAGGTAAAATGTTTGGTTTTCTTTCTAAAATGAAAGACTCACAGTAAAGTTATTTTACAGCTAGGTTTTTAATAGAATATGAGTTTTGTAAAATAACGCACAGTATTGTGCTTTCCTTACAAGAACTTGTGACAACTCCTGCAACCAGTGACGAAGATAATGCTGGATAGATTCGAGGACTCGTGGCTCCAATCCGGTAAGCCCTGGGTTCAAAGAATGGGTTCTTACCCTACTTGTAAACAGGGTTTTCGATGGTGAAACCCCGAGCTTGGAAGCTTTCCCAGTTTCTCCATTCGATACATGGTTTTCATTTCTTTTTTTAAGTTGTTGGTTCTATTTTGTTTACAAACCCTCGCTATGTTGTTGGGTAGTCCCGGCCTTGAACTGGGTATTGTAATTAAATTTCCAGCCTTACAGCCTGTCAATGTAATACATTGGATTTTAAAAATTATTTTATTCGAGCTCAGTTTCGTTTTGCAGTAATATTATATATTGTGACTCTGTGTATGTTAGGGTTTTCCCTAATCGACTATTAATGAAGAATATTACTGTCTAATATCTTTTGTAAATAGATTATTGTTATTATTTAAGGTTGTAACCCAGTCATAGTGTGTAAGTTATAATATTAACCTACTTGTTCGGAATATAAAGACTAGGGTTTTCCTGAAATGAAACCCTTGTCTAAATAAATTCTTCAATTCATTAATAATAGGATTCTACTAATTGTTATTTCAGTTAAATTATTAATACAGGTGTGTTGTGATATTTTTAAATTATAACTATACATATATTTTTAGGAAGGACTTTAATGAGTCTATAATAGTTTAATTGTTTGTTGATATAATTATCCAGGTAAATGGATTACAATTTAGATGTTTTGACTTATAATAAAATTAAATAAATTGATTAGGGTTTCAACCCTAAAGTTTTTCCTTCACATGTATAAGCCTCTCTGATATTTACAAAATAGTTTTTACATATTTAAAATTTTTAGTTTCATACTAGTTATTATTTATATTTACATTGTTCATATTTACTAAACTGTTAAGTATAATTTATTCAGAGTTCTTGAAAAGATATAAAAGAGACTCTGTAACTTGGTGTACTCTTTACAATTTAAGGAGTTTTAATATAACCCTATTTAGCTTAATAATAAATATTAGTCTTAAATGTAGTTGATATTGTCAGAAATTAAACTAAGTGATTAATACCTCGTTTAAATACTTATTGTCTGTAATCATTGTAACTATAATGTGGATTTTCTGCTGCATTTCATTCAGTTACTAAACGAAAACAGATATATATAAACATTTCATAGCATTGTTTAACTTTCATAATATTTTAACATAAATAAAATTATTCTATTTTCTACAAATACACATTCTTATCTACTAAAACATTCTCTTATCTACTTAAACATTCTACCTATGCTGGAGTACTGCCTGGTTTTCCAGGTGTGGAAAAACACAGTCTGGAAATTATTTTTATTCTAACACATTACTTTTCTAATCAAGTTCATTTCTTCAATCATTTAAAAAGACTACTAGATTCTAACATTCTACAAACTGAATCTTTAACATTCATATATCAATCAAACTCAGATACTAACACAGTAAAACAAAATAATGTAGAACCTGTTTAGGATAGATGACAACAGCATTAGGAGGCCATTCCTCCCTACCAATATCCTGGAGAGCGCTCAAACAATGCTTCCTCAGGACCAATGCTTCCTCAGGACCCCCAAGCCTATTCCTGGTATTCTTAGCTGAGAACTAGTGGAGAATGCAAATAGTAGACTAGTCTAATATCTCAATAAAAACACTCTGTTCTCAGTAGTAAGATCTTTCAGCTTAAAAGTTGCACTAGATCAATCAGCAGTTATCCCCTCAAACACTTTCCACAAATCCCTTCCATTGAATTTATCTGAAGTACATTCATTCACCTGAATGATCACTTCTCTAGAATGAGCAGCCTCAGCTTTCTTCAATGGGATTTTTTATAAAGATTGCATAGGTTTTCTTGGGTAAGTTTTCATTAATTGAGCCACCTGCTCTGATTCCGATTTCTTGGGGAATCATGACTCCAAATGTAGGGAGGTTTCTACCTGCAACCATTGGAAGTGGTTTGAGGATGCTGCCACATGTCAGTTTTCTCTCCACCTAGTCTCCTCCACCAATTTGACCATTAAACACTCTTTTAACAGCTCTCCTAAGTTGTTGTCTCCTCCTTTATTTATTTATAATTAAAATATTCAGAATTACATTAAATATCCTTGACTCTACTGAATCATCAATTACAACTTAGCATAAAATTTAACATATTATCCTCAAATAAAATCAAATAATATAAAATTGTTTTTGCAAAATTGGGGCATGTGACATACACACCCCCTTAAACTATAACATCATCCTCGATGTTATTTATTCTTCGTCCTCAGAATTTTCCTGGAATAGAATTGGATATGCATCCCGTATATTACTTTCCAATTTCTAGGTGGCTTCTTCTAGACTAAGATGCTTCCATTGCACCTTCACCTGACCAATGGTGCGGTTCTGAAGTGTGATCTCCCTCCCCTCGAGGATACAGTCCGGTTCCACCAGAAAATATCCTTCTGGTTCCACCTATACATCATTCCAGTTAACAACATGAGTAGCATCATGAACATATTTTTTTAATACAAAAATGTGAAAAACTTTATGTACTCTTAAATTTGGTGGTAATGTTAATTGATAAGCTACTTGTCCAATGCTAGACAGTATTTCAAATGGACCACAGTAACGAGCTGCTAGTTTTGCACAACTACCCAATCACAGAGAGCTCTTTTTTGGCCTCACCTTGATGAACACATGTTCACCTATCTGAAACTCCTTTGGAGTTTTTTTAAGGTCTACTTGACTTTTCTTTCGATCCTGCACAATTTTCAGATTACTTTGTACCTGCTTAACAATTTCTTCCATTTCCTTTAATAGTTCAGGACCTAATACTAATCTATCCACCGAATTACTCCAAGATATAGGAGTATTACATTTCCTTCCATACAATATTTTGAAAGGACTAAATCTGGCTGACGCTTGGTAATTATTATTATAAGCAAATTCTACCAGATGCAAATAATCCTCCCATTTACCTAGATGGTTTTTCACATACATTCTTAATAAATCTTCCAGTACTTGGTTTACTCTTTCAGTCTGTCCATCTATTTGAGGATGGAATGAAGTACTAAAATTTAATGTAGTGTTTAATCATTTAAACAGATATTTCTAAAAGTTACTTGTAAATTTAGGATCTCTATCTAAGATTATAACTTTCGGTATTCCATGCAGTCGAAAAATTTGTTTTAGAAAGATATCAGCTATGTTTGCAGCTTTATACGTAGTTTTAATAGGTATAAAGTGAGCTGCTTTACTTAATTTATTGACCACTACCATGACAGAATCATTTAAATTCTGATTTTTGGGCAGTCCAGTAACAAAATCGAAACTAATTATCTCCCATTTCCAGCTAGGAATGGGCAATGGCTGAAGTAATCCAGCTGGGTGTTGATGTTCAGTTTTCACTTGCTGACATTCAAAACACCTTGCGATATACTCTACCAGTTCAGTATTAATATTTGGCCAAAAATATTCTTTTCTTAACATAGTTATAGTCTTTTGATAGCCTGGATGACCTGAGTATGGAGTTTTGTGGATTTCATCTAAAATTAATAACTTAACTTTAGGTACATTAGGTACATACATTCTGTCTTTATATAGTTAAAATTATTTTTCATTCAAACTGTACCATTTACTAAAGCTTTCTGTTGGATTTTCTTTCGGTTTAGCTTGTAAGTTTTGGTAAATTTCATCTTATTCTATCTCCACTTTAAGCTATTCATCCAGATCTGTTGTATAAGTGTTGATAATTGTTGTGAAGTTTAGCCTTGCATTCCTAATTAATGCATCAGCAACTTTATTTTCTTTACCTTTAATGTGCTGAATTTCAAAATCATACTCACTTAAGAAAGCTAGCCACCTAGCTTGTATGGCATTTAGATTAGAATGATCTAACAGATATTTTAATCCCTTATTATCAGTCATTAAAATAAATTTTCAGCCAATTAGGTGATGACGCCACATCTTTAGAGCATGTATAACAACAACTAATTCCATATCATAAGTTGCATAATTATTTTCATGAATTTTTAATTTCCTAGACTCATAGGCAATAACATGCCTTTCTTGAAGAACACCGCCTAAGACATCATTGCAAACGTCATTGCACACCACAAATTCTTTATTTGGATCAACTATTCTTAAAATAGGTGCACTAGTTAATAGAATTTTTTTTAACTTTTTTAAAGCTTTCCTCGCATTTCTGGTTCTAATCAAATTTCTTTCCTTTCTTCTGCAAAGAAGTTATCGGATTCGTGATTCTCGAAAAACCTTTAATGAACCTATTAGGATATTTAGACACTTAGGAGTTAGTTAATATCAACTTGTGTAATATATCCGTTAGATAAAAGTGTGTTTCTTTAGTATGCATTAGTATGCATTTGTAAATATTCTAATCCGATAGCCACGATATGTTCTAGACATAGAGTGATCCGACGGTTCAACTTCTCTTATATCATACCTACCATTGATCCGTAGCTTAACACCCGATTAGTCTATGATCTCTATTTAAAGAGCATATAGGGTCCTTGGCTAGTTGATCGATTATGAGAAGCTCATGTAACTTTCTTTCTTTTGCATAATAAATTGCTCCAAGTAACTATTTGACTGGGGCCATGGATTGTTTCCCTCTACAGGGTTTTAACTGGACGCGACAAACATCGGTGTGTTGATCTGTGATATATTTGTGTGAAGTGGTTGCTCAAGGTGTTTGGTGTTTTGGGAGTACCCTTTGTACCCGAACATGGTATCAGAGCTTTTATGAAGAGCAACATTTGGTTTTGATCAAGATCTGGAACCAGTGTTGCCAAAAGTTTGAAAGAGTTTTTGTTTCTAGACTTTCTGTGCATTTTTTCTCTATGGGAGCTATTCCATTGCATTCAGAGCACCATTTCCATTGGAAAATAGTTTTCATTTCACCGATAAATGTTTCCGTTTGCTCCAGAAACACCCATTTCAGCAAATCTGAAGGTATAATGTTATAATGACGGATTTGCTTTTTGTAAATCTCTCATATTTTATCAGTTTATTATTAGATTTTTTTTATTTTAGTCTTGGACTGTTTCCTTCCCTGACTGCATACACTCTTTACCGTGCACCTTGCACGATCGCGGTGAATCAGAAACAGTAAGGGAAATTTTTTTTTTCTTATCTTCTCGGCTACGTATGCTCTTTGTCGTGCACCTTGTGTGATCACGACAAATCAGAAATAGCGAGAAAACTTGAAAACGTAGAATTTTCGGGTAAGCTAACCAAGATCTAACCCCATTGTGTGGAAAAGTTTTTTTTGTTTTTGTTTTTCATTCTTTTTTTTTATTTGAAGGAAAATAAAGCAAGCATGGAGAACAAGAGAGAAAAGTAAAAAAAAAGCCCCCTTCCTCTTTCCATTATTTTACGTACCTTTTAAAATTAGCTCACTTGGTCCAAAGTTGCTTTATTACTTAATAGGTTTTGAGTTCAAGTCTTATTAAGTTACTTTTTAGTGCATGAAATTTCTATTTTCAAGTTATTTTATTGTAAAAGTGCATCTTACATAAATAAAATAAAATAAAAGTGAGTCACTTAAGTTTTTTAATTTATTGCCGCACTATTTAAAAGTCACATTATTGTAAAAGTGAACATTACTTATTCTACAAAAGTGATTCACTTCAAAGAAAATTTATTGTAAAAGTGATTGTCAAAGGTTGATCTTGGAAAGAGGGGGCTTCTTTTTTTAGTTGGTCAAGTTAATATTTGCCACGTCACTATTGGGGACATCTTCAACTTTTTCTTTGATCAAGCATAACTTCATCATCCAGAATCAATTTTAAGTGTCTTTTTTTTAAACCTCATATTTTTTCAACCTCTTTGCATCCAGACAGTTAGTTTCTATTCTTTCAGCCATTATTTTATAGTATGGCTACCCCTTGTAATATTATACTTACAAGTTCTAACAATTTATCATGGAAATATCGTATGGAGGATGTTCTGGGAAGTAGGGGACTTTTCATGTTAACCTCAAGGAAAGAAATAGAACCCACTGATGATGATGAGAAAATTAAATGGACAAATAGATGTGATGAAGCTTGGGGATTGATTGGGATGTCAATCTGTACTGATTTGTGATTCCACATATCTGGAATTGATGAACCTAATCTCGCCTGGGAAAAGTTGGAATCTGTGTTTGGTAAACACAATGAAATTCGGGGTCATCAACTTGAGAATGAGTTGCTTTCCTTGAATCCAAATGATTTTTCATGCATTCAAGACTATTTATCTAAGTATAAAACTCTTAGACTATTATGTGTAGAATGCAAGATTAAAAAAGAAGACAAATAATGTATTTATCATACTCTTTCAAAACTTGGACCTGCATATTCTATTTTTTTATCTACATTCTACTCCATGAAAGAATCCTTGACTGTAGCTAGCTATCAAGAGCCTATCCTTGAATCCTTTTGTGATTCCCTAATTAGAGAGTAAGATAAGCTCATTCATCTTGGAATAATTAACAATGCAGATACATCTAGGAAAGCCTTATTGTCCCAACAGAAAGAAACATCCAAGCCTCCTAAGAAATATAATTTTCGCAATAATAAGCAAAACAACAAGGGTCCCAAACCCTCTCTGTCAGCTCCTTCTTTAAAAAATGACAAAGGATCCAAGCAAAAAGGAAAAAAGACTGAGCATAATTGCAATTTTTGTGGGAAAGACAATCATGATGAATCTAAGTGTTTTAAGAATATGGAAGCCTTGGAAGCAGCAATGAAGAAGCACCACATCAGCCTAGATTCGTCTTTAGAATCTACCTCTTATGGACATGCACTTTGTGCTTCTGGTTACTCTTATACTGCATCTTCTTCTTCTACTTCAATTGAATGGCTCATTGATTCTGGAGCATCTTATCATATGGCTAAGGATAAAGCCATCTTTTCTACTATGCATGAATGTAACACCAAACAAATATTTGTTGGTGATGATAGATCTCTAAGTGTTGTAGGATCTGGAACAATTCCAGTAGAAAATGGTCATTTCAGTGATGTACTATGTGTTCCAAAAATTTCCTGCAATTTGTTATCAGTCTATCAAATTACTCATTCAAGTGAAGGTAAAAATGTGACGTTTACACCTCACCAAGTTGTAATCAAGGATTTTAAAAATCCTCAAAATATATTTTCTACTGGAACTGTTGATGATATTACCAGGTTGTACAAATTTAACAACTTTGGGTCATCACCTTTTCCTTCAGTTTTTGTTGCTCATAGTGATAACTTGAGCAAACTTTGGCATCAGCGATTTGGTCACTTAAATTATCGCTCATTGCAACAACTATGTAAATACAATATGGTGACTAGTCTTCTGCTGGTATCTTGCAAGGATGGTGTTTGTTCCGGTTGTGTACTTGGAAAACATCATCGGGACAGTTTTGACAAACGTGCCTCTTGGGATGCCTCGATTCCCTTGGAGCTTGTGCATAGTGACTTGTGTGGCCCTCTTCCATTTGCTTCCTTTCCTGGTTTCAAATATTTCTTAACTTTCATTGATGACTACTCCAGACACACTTGGGTTTACTTCCTAAAACTTAAGAGTGAAGTATTTAACATGTTCTTGGCCTACAAGGCCCTTGTTGAAAAAAAATCTGGTCATCAAATTATTAAGTTAAGATCTGACAATGGAGGAGAATATGTTAACAACAAGTTCACTACTTTTTTCATTAAACAAAGAATCCAACAACAGCACATTGTTCCATATACATCACAACAAAATGGTGTAGCTGAACGGAAGAACCGTACTTTAAAAGAAATGGTTAATTGTATGATCCAATCTAAGGGATTAAGTCTTCAATATTGGGCTAAGGCCATAAATTGTGCAAATTACATAGTTAATCGCACACCTACTAAATTTTTATAGGGTATAACACCGAAAGAAGCATGGAGTAAAATTAAACCAGATGTAAGTCACTTTCGTGTGTTTGGTTGTGAAGCATGGGCTCACATTCTGGATGAAAAACAAAAAGCATTGCAGCCTAAAAGTGAAAAGTGCATATTTGTTGGATATTATGAAGATGTAAAAGTTTATAGACTTCTTCAGCCACATTCTCAAGATATAATCATTAGACGAGATGTTAAATTTGATGAAAATCTCTTGGACTGCAAGCCTAACTTGGCGGGTGTGCCATCTTTGGCCTGCGAGTCTGATTCGACGATTGTGCCTTCTTCTTTTTCTTCTTCCAACTTCCTTGACAGGTTTCCAACTCCAGTTTCTGGTGATGAAAGTGAGGATGAAAATCCACCTCCACCTGCTCATGTTCCTCCAATTGCACCAGCACTAATACTTCCTCGATGGGTCCGTTCAACATGTAAAGAAACTAGTGATCTTGCTGGTGATCCTAGAGATCAACGTCAAACACGTTCTCAGTTTCAGGGAGCCTCTTCTCTTTTGGCTCAAGTTTCTAAGAATCATGATCCAGAAACTTTTGCAGAGGCTTTAGAAAATTGATATTGGGCCGACGATCCTGATGATCAAAAGTCTACTGCAGGTTATGTTTTTAGTCTAGGATCTGGATCTGTCACTTGGGCTTGTAAAAAACAATAAGCTCTTGCTCTTTCTTCAGCAAAAGAAGAATATCGAGCTGTAGTTAATGCCAGTCAGGAAGCTTTATGGCTTCGACAGATCCTTTTAGAGTTTGGATTCGAGCAGCAGCATCCTACTCCACTTTGGTGCAACAATCAAAGTGCCATCAAGTTTTCCAAAGATCTAGTTCTACATCAGCGCAACAAACACATTGAGATACACATGCACTTCATCAGAAATCTTATTTATGATCGTGTTATTGAAGTGCTCTATTGCCATATAGATGATCAAGTTCCAGACATCTTCACCAAGTCTCTTACAGAAGTGAAGTTTTCTAAACTTCGGTCTATGTTAGGAGTTCAGGAATGTGTCCTTAAGGGGGGATAGGCTCTAATGCCTCCTTCATTCTCCTAATACTGTCACTTTTGTAAATCCTTCAATCCTATCCCAATTTGTTCTTAAGGGGGGATGTTAGGATATTTAGACACTTAGGAGTTAGTTAATATCAACTTGTGTAATATATCCGTTAGTTAAAAGTGTGTTTCTTTAGTATGCATTAGTATGCATTTGTAAATATTCTAATCTGATGGTCACGATATGTTCTTGACACAGAGTGATTCGACGGTTCAACTTCTCTTACATCATACCTACCATTAATCCGTGGCTTAACATCTGATTGGTCTATGATCTCTATTTAAAGAGCATAGAGGATCCTTGGCTAGTTGATCGATTATGAGAAGCTCATGTAACTTTGTTTCTTTTGCATAATAAATTGCTCCAAGTAGCTATTTGGCTAGGGCCGTGGACTATTTCCCTCTAGAGGGTTTTAACCATGTGATAAACATCGATGTGTTGATCTGTGATCTATTTGTGTGAAGCGGTTATCAAGGTGTTCGGTCTTCTGGGAGTACCTTATGTACCCGAATAGAACCTCCAGTAATAACCAATAATTCCCATGAAGGATCGAACATCAGTTAAATCCTTAGGAACTGGCCAATCTTCAATCGCCTTTATCTTTTTGGGATCCATTGAAATCCCTTCCTTAGTCACCACATGACCTAAGTACTGAATTTTATCCTTAAATAAATCGTATTTACGAAACTTTTCAAAGAGTTGATGATCTCGTAGCTATTGCAAAACAATTTTTAAATGTTCTTTATGTTCTTCTTCAGTTTTTTAATAGATTAATATGACGTCGATAAACACGACCACAAACTTATCTAGATACTTATGCATAACGTTGTTCATTAAACACATAAAAATAGCTGGGGCATTTGTAAGCCCAAATGGCATGACAACAAACTCGTAATGACCATATCGAGTCCTAAAATCTGTTTTAAAGATATCTTCATCTTTAACCCTAACTTGGTGATATCCAGACCTTAAATCAATTTTCGAAAACATTGTGGATCCACATAGTTGATCAAATAGATCATCTATGCAAGGTAATGGGTATCTATTTTTAATAGTCATCTTATTCAACTAATGGTATTCTATGCAAAGTCGCATGGTTATGTACTTTTTCTTAACAAAGATGACAGGTGCCCCCAATGAGACACACTAAGTCGAATATACTTTTTGTCAATAAGTTCTTTTAATTGTGACTTTAATTCATTAAGTTCAAGTATATTCATTCGATAAGGGGCTTTTGAGCTGGGTACTGCACCAGGTACCAGCTTAATGGTAAATTCTAGTTCCATTTTCGAAGGTAATCCCAGAATTTCTTCCAGAAATACATCAACATATTCTCTTAAAACTGGCATGTCCTCCAATTTTAATTTGTTTGTTTTATTTAGATTCTCCTCAACAGTTATTGTTACTGCATAAGCTTTACAACCCTTCCTAACAACTCTCTTAAGCTGCAGATCAGAAATCTACCTTATGTTTGTTTTTCTAGGGATTCCTTTTACACTTATTGATTTTCCCTCATTATTTATACACGTAAAGGTTTTATCATAACAATTTAAAATCACCCTATGTTGTTCTAACCAATCCATACCGATTAGTAAGTCATAAGAACCAAGAGGTAATACATTAAGCTTTAAAACAGTTTCAAATTGATCCATAACTACTACAAATTCTTTTACAAAACTAGTTACCTTCCTTTTTGCACCAGTGGCTAACTGAACCAACCAAGAATTTTCAAATTTTTCAACAGGAAGCTTACATTTTTCTACCAATTTAGGTGAAATATAACTGAGACTAGCTCTTGGATCAATTAAAATAGCTATAGGGGTTTGGTTTAACATACCTTCTACTTCCACCATGGAAGTTTGATATTCTGCTTGTCGATTCTCCAAGACTGCATTGATTCTGGGCATAGTCCTCGCTAACTCTCCAACAGTCATCTCCTCCTGTATAGTATGGATATTACTGACAGTCTTTTTCCAATTAGGACAGACTGAGGCATAATGTGGGCCATTACACTCCCAGCACTTTATAGGTTCTTTGTGCTCAAATTTGTTGTTGTAATTACCATGGTTATTAGTAGATTATTTACCCTTTAAATTATTCTGATTGCTTGGTGCATTATTCTTATTCCCTTGGAAGTTCTTGTTAGGAAAATTTCTGGCCTTATTGTTTTTAGAATTTCGGTTGGGCACAAATTCTTTCTTCTTTTGATCATAATGGTTGTTATTCTTTTTGGCCTTCCAGTTGGCCATGCTTTCCTTCTTTCGATTATGTTTATAACATAAGTTGGCTTTCCTCATAGCTTCTTCCAAATATTTTGGATTGTCATACTCAATCATGTCGTTAATATGATAAGGTAGATAGCTGAGGAATCGTTGTACCTTTGGTTTTTCATCTACAAGGTATAGCACATACCTAAGCAGACTTAAAAACTTGTTGTTCAGATCTTTCATAGTCATTGATCCTAACTTAAGCTCATAGAATTCTTTTCCTCTCTCTTCATAGTACTGCTCGGACAAAAATTTCTTTTTAAAGTACCTCTTGAAGGTACTCCAATTTACGTTCTTCTCTTTTATTCCCTTCACTCTCTTCAAGTCCTGCCACCAAATATCATCATTTTCTGAAAGATTGTAGATAGCCATTCTAGCCTTTAATTGGTTAGAATAGTTATAAATCTGGAAGTACTTCTTCATTCCATATAACCAAGATTTTGCTTCCTCCCCCTTCTCAGTCTCTCCATTGAATGTTGGTGGTTTAATCTTTTTAAACCCCCTGAAATTTCCTCATAGGGTTTATATTTTCTCTTTTTAGTATAATGATTGTCATCACGATTATCACTAGTGGAATGAAAATTACGTTGACCACCAAATACCTCTGAAGAGGAGCTGCTTTCATTTTTAGTCTGTTTAATCTTTTTATATTTATGTTGATGACTTGTATATTCTGAATCAGCTCTTTTTCCCCTTCCCTCAGTTTGAAATCTTTCTGTTAGGATCTGATTCAGCTCCTCCTGAGCCCTCAGAATCCTTTCATTCTCTTGTTTAACAGATTCCATTTCAAATTTTAAGTCTTTTACTGTTTGTAACAGTTCTGAGGAATTAGTGGTTAAATATTCTTGTATAGGGTCTCTTGGTAAGTTTTCTCATTCAATAAATGGATATTCCTCTTCCGTATATTCCTCCAGCCTTTCCATACCTGTTTTTAAACTTCAAAAACAATTTCTCTGTTGAATAACATTAAAAGAAAATAACATCAGCAAATTAATTTAAAATCACTATTTCAAAAAAACAAGTTGAGCTTCATCAAGGCCTAGTGTTTAAACCTTGTGCTTTGATACCACATGTCAGTACCCCAAATTTTCACAAGAATTAAAAAATTTCAAGATAACATAAAATGTTGAATATGCGGTTTACTAACAGCTAATGGTTAGCGGAAAAATGAAACAGTCATACATTTTCAAATTACGTTAACTAAAGTAGCTTTTTTTTCGTAACATAAATAAGATTTACTTGCATACTGTTCTCTTTTAGTTTACTAATAAGTCTACTTTATGGCAAGTATGTGGAATCTAACTTTGAATCCTAGGCTTACTTAGGATTTATGCTAATGCAGATGGATTGCTGGTTCTTACAGGTTCACAGGTACGATCGAACAAGTAGACGTTTTAAATTCTTATGGTAGCAAGAAGTATTTCTATTTGCAAAATAATATGCTAGTAAAATAAGCTGATAATTTTCAAGCAACTTCACTGAGGTAAAGCAATTTATCTTTTCTAGTTCCTCTTGTAAGCAGAGTTTAGATATACGCGTTCCTTTCTTTATTAAGCTTAGCAACACCAAAGATACTTACTATGAACTCTAAGCCCATAATCTTTGTCGTATATTTACTTCTATTTAACATGCTTATCTTGCAAATGTTATATTTATTCATACTATTTGTTTTTATTCATGAAAGAGCTTCTATCAATACTGATAGTAAAGATTCTCAATAGAATATATGTTTCGATTTCATTTTTAACTTACTAGTTATGGAAGTTATCAACCTATTACTTGTATGTAAAAACCAGTTGTTCACTAACAAGTTATCAACTTTCTTACTTACATTAACATCGTACTACATGTACTATTGTAACCACATACATTATCGTATTATTTACTAAAGTACCAATCTGATCGTCATTTGCATTCTGTAGGGATCGTACTGCTTGGAAATCTCCTTGACATTATAAGCTTGATTATTGTAAAAATAACTGCATCGTTTCAAGATGGAATACTATTTTCCCTTACTTCCTAAATCTATGTTAATCAGTGTCATTCCAATGATTATAGACTTGAGCATGGTTATTCCATTATAATTTACTATTACCATAATGCCTCTCTTATATTAAGTTAATGTTTATAGTAGCTATTATGGTAGATTTTTCTACTATGATCAAAATTCTACCCTATGCTAAGTACAGGTTATCTCGAACAATCACAAACTATCTTACCCAATATAAAACATTATGGTATTTTACTAGTATTGACAAGTCGAGAAGAAACTAGTGTCTATGAAAGTTTTAACCCAAGTCGAACTTTGTAAAAGTCATGTTTATAATCTTTTACTATGCTATTCAACTCCACATATTATAACCACCCAAGTCGTTGGTTTATAAATCATAAGTTTGGATTATAATACATGCATTCTTAACATTTTTTTGCAAATATCTGAATCTATTTGTAGATAGAAAGGCTCTAAGCATGATCGGCTTTAGGATTATCCATAAGATTAAATGTTTGCCACCTTTCACTAGGGTCAACGTTCAGAAATTATTGTTTAACCAAATGCCAAATTCGAAGCTATCAAACATTATGATATAGATTATATATGAATATCGATGTGATATACGTATGCGTACTTCATAGTTCATGCATACTTTGATGAAAATCATTGTTTTAATAATTTTGATGAATGAACCGAAGGTGGACTTTGGAATCGACCCTTGCATGGTTAGAAATATTTGAGGGCACATGGTCACCTCTTGTCCATGTATTGGAAATATAAAATCTTGCAACCTTATTCACTTTGTCATTTTTTCCTCCGAAGTTCCCGCTGGCCTTTGGGCTACTCTGCATAGTTTCATGGTGGTCGTGAGGGTTCTTCCTGTACTAGCTTGCTCCCAAAACTTGGGTTTTAAAGTTGTTGTAGTCTCCTAAGTTCGGTCTTGTTGCCAACCTTCTTTGCCGTGGGTTTTACTATGCGGTATTTTACTGGTTTTTTTTGCATTTGGCTCGTGTCCTGTACTTAGCTCCATCTTTCTTTCCCTGTGGCCTATCACTACTGTGAGAAGCTAAGGCTTCATTGCTACTGATTGTGCTCCATCGGCGTCGTAGGGTTTGGAGATCTTGTATGGAAAAATCGCTGCTGGTGACAGTCTCTTCGCTAGACTGTTCGATACTCTTTTATTGAAGGTAAAATGTTTGGTTTTCTTTCTAAAATGAAATACTCACAGTAAATTTATTTTGCAGTTAGTTTTTTAATAGAAATTGAGTTTTGTAAAATAACAAACAGTATTGTGCTTTCTTTGCAGGAACTTGTGACAACTCTTGCAACCAGTGACGAAGATAATGTTGGCTGGCTTCGAGGACTCGTGGCTTCAATCCGGTAAGCCCTCGGTCCAAAGAATGGGTTCTTACCCTGCTTGTAAATAGGGTTGTCAATGGTGAAACCCCGAGCTTGGAAGCTTTCCCGATTTCTCCATTAGATACATGGTTTTTCGTTTTTTTTTTTTTTAAGTTGTTGGTTCTATTTTGTTTACAAACCCTCGCTATGTTGTGGGTAGTCCTAGCCTTGAACTGGGTATTGTAATTAGTTAAATTTTCAGCCTTACGGCCTGTCAATATAATACATTGGATTTTAAAAAATATTTTCTTTAAGCTCAGTCTCGTTTTGCAATAATATTGTATATTGTGACTGTGTGTATGTTAGGGTTTTCCCTAATCGACTGTTAATGAAGAACATTACTTTCTAATATATTTTGTAAATATATTATTGTTATTATTTAAGACTGTAACCCAGTCATAGTGTGTAAGTTATAATATTAACCTACTTATTCAGAATATACAGACTAGGGTTTTCCTGAAATGAAACCCTTGTCTAAATAAATTCTTCAATTCATTAATAATAGGATTTTGCTACTTGTTATTTCGATTAAATTATAAATACATGTGTGTTGTAATATTTTTAAATTGTAATTGTACATATATTTTCAGGAAGGACTGTTACCAGTCTATAATAGTTTAACTATTTGTTGATATAATTATCCAGGTAAATGGATTACAATTTAGCTGTTTTGACTTATAATAATTAAATAAATTGATTAGGTTTTCAACCCTAAAGTTTTTCCTTCACAGGTATAAGCATGTCTGATATTTGCAAAATAGTTTTTACATATGTAAAAATTTTAGTTTCATACTAGTTATTATTTATATCTACATTGTTCTTATTTACTAAACTATTAAGTAGAATTTATTGAGAATTCTTGAAAAGATATAAAAGAGACTATGTTAGTGTACTCTTTACAATTTAAGGACTTTTAATATAACCCCATTTAGTTTAATAATAAATATTAGTCTTAAATGTAGTTGATATTGTCAGAAATTAAACTAAGTGATTAGTAGCTAGTTTAAATACTTACTATATGTAATCATTGTAACTTTAATGTGGATTTTCTGCTGCATTTCATTCAGTTACTATGTGAAAACAGAGATATATAAACATTTCATAACACTGTTTAACTTTCATAATATTTTAACATAAATAAAATTATTCTATTGTCTACAAATACAAATTCTTATCTACTAAAACATTCTCTTATCTACTTAAACATTCTAACTATGTTGGAGTACTGTCTGGTTTTCCAGGTGTGGAAAAACACAGTCTAGAAATTATTTTTATTCTAACACATTACTTTTCTAATCAAGTTCATTTCTTCAATCATTTAAAAAGACTACTAGATTCTAACATTCTACAAACTGAATCTTTAACATTCATATATCAATCAGACTCAGATACTAACACAGTAAAACAAAATAATGTAGAACCTATTTAGGATAGATGACAACAGCATTAGGAGGTCATTCCTCCCTACCAATCTCCTAGTGAGCACTCAAACAACGCTTCCTCAGGACCCCTGAGCCTGTTCCTAATCTTCTTGGCTAAGAACTGGTAGAGAATACAAACAGTAGACCAGTCCAATATCTCAGTAAAAACACTTTGCTCTCAATAGTAAGATCTTTCATCTTAAAAGCTGCACTAGATCAATTACCAGTTATCCCCTCAAACACTTTCCACAATTCCCTTCCATTGAATTTCTCTAAAGTAAATTCATTCACCTGAATGATCACTTCTTTAGAATAAGCAGCCTGAGCTCTCTTCAATGGGAATTTTTATAAAGATTTCCTAGTTCTTTTTCGGTTGGTTTTCATTAATTGAGCCACCTGCTCTGATTCCACTTTCTTAGGGAATCATGACCCCAAATGTAGGGAGGTTGCCACCTGCAACAGTTGGAAGTGGTTTGAGGATGCTGCCACATGTCAGTTTGCTCTCCACCAATTTGACCAGTAAACACTTTTTCAACATCTCTCCTAAGCTGTTGTCTCCTCCTTTATTTATTCATAATTAAAATATTCAAAATTACATTAAATATCCTTGACTCTGATGAGTCATCAATTACAACTTAGCATAAAATTTAACATATTGTCCTCAAATAAAATCAAATAATATAAAATTGTTTTTGCAAATGTTACATAATGTTACATAACTTTACAAGATCTCTTTCATAGTCTGTTGGTTCAATTGAGATGGATTGGTTAAATTGAGACAAATCACAGGAAAGATATCACAAACTTATGGAATAAATGGATGAGAATTTTTATTTCAAAAAATTATTTTGAGTGAATATATATTAAGAAAATAATTTGTATTAGTTAAGTATTTTTAGAGATATATTTATTAAAAAATGTTTTTTGTTTTTTTTTTGCAAATTTGTTCCATATTATTTAATAATTCCAACATTTATAATAATTATATGGTTAGAATTCATTTTTATAATAAAAAATGTCATTAAAAAATAAAAAATAAGTTAATTTTTATTTTTAAATTTAAAATTTAATTTAAATTATTTGATATTAATATTTAGGTTTCATTTTAACTAATTTATAACTTCTTATGTTCCCCACATTGTGTTTCATTCTGGTCATGCCCATGTGCCCGTCTCATGAATCCTCTGTAAGGCGGCCCGAAAGGATAGCCATTATGATGGCTATGAATTTTTTTTAATGATGATTAGTCATAATATGAACAATTGATCTGGCAATCCCTCTTTTATTAAAATAGTGGCCATAACCCCTCTCCTATGCTTGTATCTTTTTGTCTGATAAAATAGTGCTTGTATCTTTTTGTCCAAATATTGGATTCTTCTTCTTCTTGCGTTGAGAGGCGCTCTATAGCCCAATATGGAGGAGATCTTGTAACGTTACGTAACGTTATGTAACGTTACGTAATGTTATGTAACTTTACATAAAGCTATTTTTATTAATAATAATAAAAAATTTAATTATAGGCCAAAATAAATGTCGGCCAAAAAAACAACCTAATACGGGGGAGATGTTGTAATCTTCCTACCTAACAAAACAATAAAAATGTAAAAATTTAATTATCCGTAAAAAAATGTGGGTCACTAAAAAAACACAATATGGAGATATGTTGTAATGTTCCTACCTAAAAAATTAATAAAAAATAAAAATTTGAATTATCCTCAAAAATATGTTGGCATTGCACATGGTTTTAAGGCCATGTGCATGGTTTTAAACCTATGTGCACATGGTTTTAAAACCATGTGCAAGACCTTCTAAACAACCCATGGTTTTATTGTACATGGTTTAGGAGGGCCTTGCACATAGTTTTAAACCATGTGCAAGGCCTCCTAAACAACTCATGGTTTTATTTTGCATGGTTTAGGAGGGCCTTGCAAATGGTTTTAAGACCATGTGCAAGGCCTCCTAAACAACCCATGGTTGTAGGAGAGCCTTGCATGTGGTTTTAAAACCATGTATGGGGAAATGTTGTAATGTTTGTTCCTAATCAAATAAAAAATAATAATAAATATTATATGTCGACCATAAATAATATTAAATATTAATAATAAAAATATTATATGTGGACCTTAAACAAAAAGATGTGTCTTTTGGTTTGAATCAAATCAATGGATACCTAAGAAGAGATTTGATCCCTCTCTGTGCTTGATAGAGCCTAGGATTTGGATCTACGCTGGTTATTAACATGTGGAGTCTATTTGGTTGTCATATAGATCTCTCTTTTGTATAGTTTTTCTTAGTTTTTAATAGAATTCAAACTTATTAAAAAAAAATTACAACTTCTTATGTTAAAGGAATAAATTAATTAAAACTCATATTTAATATGATTCATTTTAACAAGATTATAATTCATATTTTAAAAATTAGTGATTTTAAACATAGAAAAGTATGATAACATTGATTGGTATCAATGATAATTTTTAGCATTGATCATTTTCATAAGATTATTTTTAACTCTTTGTTATGTTATAAGAATTACACAATAAAAAATCAATGAGATTTTATCATATTGTAAAATTTTGTTTTTAAAATAATAAAATTGATAATAAACATTAAATATAACTATTTAACTTTTACTTTTAATCAAAGTTTTAATTATGGGTTTTTTTTAGAGTTATGATTTGATAACATTTAAAAAAAAACTTATTTTATAATCATTTATTTTACAATAATTCATTTAAAAAATTTTAAATCAACAACATTGATACTAAATATAAATATTATTTAGCTTCTAAATTTAATTAAATGTTATTATAATTTAATTTTTTATTATAATATCTTTAAAAATGTAAAAAACATTTCTCCTTATTCCAATATTATTGGAAAATGTTATGTCTCTTCATTTTTTTTCCACAGAAAAAAACAGCAAACTTCTATATATAAAAAAAAGTTGCATTTATCATATGAACAAAATATCAAAATAATAGTATTGTCCATGATCAAGAAAAATATTCACAGATTTCATAAGTTTGCAATCTATACATCCTTCTTCCAAATATACAAGTATTGTCCAAGGCTAAAAAAAAGTATAGTAAACAACTGTTCAGTAGAAGAGATATAGAGTCTCAATCCAAATAAGACACAAAAATTGTCAAAAGACTTACATCATATCTAAAAACCCAAATCCATACCACCAGAAGGCAAACATTCTAAAGGACTCAATTTAAAGTTTTGATAAAAAAAACTCCACAAACGTATGTATCATGATCACCAAAAAAAAACATTTAAAAAGTTTACAGAGTCTCTGAAAACTCAAAATTCCAATGTTTCATAATATGCCAAACTCCTTCCCAAACCAGAGAACCATCTTTTGCAAAACCATCTGCTACAGAATTCCTTTCCCTGTATATATGTTGAAAGACCACTGAATCCAGCATTCCAGAAAATATGATAACTTCAAAAAGTAGTGGAGAAAGTAGCAGATTATGCATTCTGTACAGCCCATTAACCCAGTTAATAACAAGATGAGAGTCACCAAAAACTTGTAATTTACTAATTTGATTATCCAAATCCAGTTTAAGAAGCAATTTTAAACCAAGAAGTTCAACATAATTATTAGATCCATTCCCAAGACTAGCTTTAAAAGAAATAAAATGATCCTCGGAAAAAATAAGATTCCTCCTGCTCCACAAACTTCTGGATTACCAGTAGCCAAACCATCAAAATAGACCCAAGGAAAAGTTTGGTCAATAGATTCCTCAACCACCAGTCTGGTTTTTATAACAATGCTTCCGTGTGGAATGGATCTCAACAAACCCAAACAAAAAGAGGAAACATGGATAGGCAGAGGGAAAAAATCCTCAAAACAGCTCTGATTCCTTGACTTCCAAATAAAACAAAGGACAATAATAGGTAAATATCTTATAACATTTAAGTCCTTATTAAGACACCAAGTATTAAGACATGCTTCCACAGAATTACCCATCCATAAATTGTTTAACTGCAGCTTTGATTCAATTTCCCTGCAGACACTTTTAGTGTAAGGACATTCCAAACCTAAATGAAAATTTGACTCTCCATCATCTTTGCATAAATAACACCTTCCCGACCCTTCCTTTCCTTTTCTACATAGAACATCCCAAGTTAATGCCTTATTAGACAATAAAAACTAGAAAAAAAAATTTGAATTAAGAGGACATTTAAATTTCCAAAAATCGCCTTCCACCACCAACATATCTCCACTTCATTCCTATCATTGATGAGTTGCATGTATCCAGATTTAGGAGAATAAATTCCAGATTTGGATTGAATCCATACCAGGTCATCCTCAGAGTTTTTTAACCTTGTATTAATGGTTTTAAGAACAACAACAAACCTGTTCCAGGAAGCCACATCTTTTACATCCACAATTTCAATAGCTTCAGCAGATAACCAATCTTGCTCCGGAAATAAATTCAAATCAGGACATCCTTTATCCTTCAAAAAATAAAACCCAAAAAAATGAAGCCTTTCAATCAAATGAACATGTAAAAGATGTTTCCAAAGACAACCAACCCATGGATCAATTCCAATATGTACCTCATCCCCGTTTCCAACCTTCCAAACATGATTGTTTCCAATTAAATCAAAAGATCATAAAATCGCTTTCCAGCAAGTAGATATTTTCCTTTTCTATTTGATTGAACTTCTGCTCCAATCAAGCAAGGATAGAGGACGAATATACTTTTGAATAGCAATTTGAACCCACAACCCAGTTCCATGAATGACATTCCAGGAATTCTTAGCAGCCAATGCTTTTTCAAATAAAACATGAATTTTAAGACCCCAAATTCCCAGAAACTTTGGATTAGCCAAAGACCTCCATGATGTCCAAGGTAAACCAAAGAGATCATTACTAGCCCATAAGAACTTAAAACATATTTTTCTGATCTTTTCAATAACACTCAACAGGATCCAAAATTGCATCCAGTATACCAGAATATTCTTAAGAATAGATTTTATCAAAATAAGTTTTCCACCTTTGGAAAGCCAATGAAAACTCCAATTTGTAACCCTTTTCTCCACTTTTGCAATCAACCAATCCTAGTCCTTGATAAGATATCTGCTTGGTTTCAGACTAAAACCAAGATACTTTCAACCATTCTCAAGTTTGGCTCAGGGAAAACTAAAAACATCCTATAAAAGAAGAATCTCATAATCATCCAAACCAGCATGAAGAATAGAAGATTTCTCTTCATTGATCACCATACCAAAGGCTTTACAAAAACAATTCAAAACCTCTTGCAAAGACATTAACGACTATTCTGATTCATCAGAAACCAAGACAATATCATCAACAAAAAGTACATGGGTTAAAGTGATCCCATTGCCAAAAGAAAGACCATGATAAACCCCACGATCTTTAAGATCAAGTATATCTCTACCCAAACCTTCCACAACAATAAGTAACAGTATTCCTCTTCATTCTAATAATTATGTTATGAATACAAAAATGCAATCTTCTCAACATTATTTTTCTTTCATTTCAATAACTATACTAAATTTTTCTTAGTCTTTATGGATATATGTTGAGTTTTTTTTTTAAATAAGAATAATTTATATACATATGTAGGATATTGTCATTCTTATGTTTTTGATATATATATATATATATATTGAAGTCTTGATTAAAATAAGTGATAGTAGAACCAACTCCTGGTATAATCAACGGTGTAAAGATACGAGAAAAGAAATTAAGCAAGATCCAAGTTACAAAGGTGTTTAGAAGAAGCAGGTTGCGTTGGTACAATATTAGCTCGGATAGTTATCATCCTCCTACTTTATGTTGATGATATTTTTCTTATGGTAAGGCTTCCTTCTAATATCGATAATAAATTAGGGATTCTTAAATATTTTTTCTCTAACATAGGTATGACTCTTAACACTGACAAGAAAAAAATCATGATTATAAAATATAAGAAAGACACCTATGCACATTTTATTTATGATAATAGAAATCTAGAGGAAGTGACTTCTTACAAGTGTCTCGAAATTGATATTCATCACAAGCTGAATTGGAACTATAACATTGAGAAAAGGATTAATGGAGGGTGGAAAGCTTATTTTGGTCTTGAATATAACTATAAATCAACCAATCTAGTCATGTGGGATAAAAAGAAGTTCCTCTTTGAAACCCTTGTCATCCCTGTTATCTGGTATGGTTGTGAAGTATGGGGGTGCAACATATCTAGATAATCTTGTAGGAAGATTGAGCATATCCAGAAGCGATTTCTAACTTATAACCTCAAAATTACAAGCAATACACCTTATCTTATTCTCCTTATAGAAGTGGGTCTTTCCCCCATCGAGAGGATGGCTATGGCTATGTATTTGATGTACAAGCATAAGATAAATAATATGGAAAATGAGAGACTTCTTAAAATTGCTTTAAACTCAAGTAAAAACCAACTACGCCTCAAGCAGTGTTGGTGTAAAGATACCATGGCTTGGTTAAACCATTGGGGCATTGATGAAAACGACATTTTGTAGAAAATTGATAATGTCAAAAATATTATTACTTCTAAGTTTAAAGAGAAATTGTGGTGTGACTAAAATTTAGTGATGAAGAGAAAATTAAGATACTATAAGGAGGTCATTAATCCTAATTTGGAAGAGCAGAAGTATCTCTTAGTAGTAATTAGCTCACAGAATAAAAATAATATATATCCAAGGTTATAATGAACTCTCATGAACTCGATAGTGAAACACAGTGTTGGTTTATTCCTAAAAATGCATGGGCAGAAAGGGTTTTTCCATGTGTGTGAGTTTATGAGCGTTGTGGATGAAAATCACTTTCTCTTAAAGAGTGCTCTAGTCACAACCACATTAGATATGAGTGTCATAGTATTTGCTATAATACAAACCTTTATAACCTCCCAACTTGCCAAAATTATAGTGAGTTTGGAAATCTTCTTGGCAAGATTTTTTAACACACAAACAAGATCTTTAAGTAAACCAAGTATTATCCTTCTTAAGGTCGGATAAACCAAAGTTGGTCTCCACTTTGAACAGATGAACAAGATCTTAAGATAAACCAAGTATTATCATTCTTAAGGTTAGATAAACCAAAGTTGGTCTCAATGGAGGTTAATCATCATCATCATCATCATATTAATTTTATTTTTTTATAAAATAATAAGAAATGCATTTTTTTATTATTAAAAAAAACAATTTTGTTTTATTATTTCGAAATAATTGTTTCACACTTGGCTTGATTATATTACAATCAATCTAGCCTTGAGATGACATAGGTTCTATATTTTTATTCTTTATTTTTAGTATTTAAATTTATAATTAATTATTTTATATTTATTAATTATTTTCTTTTATTTTTAAAATATTTATTTCTTAACTAAAATTAAAATTTAGTATTAATTTTAGTAATGAAATTTAAAATCATTAAAAATGAGTTGTTATAAAATTAAAAATATTTAACTTAAAATTAAATAAAAAGCCATCATTTTAATATTCAATTAAGGGCGTGTGCAAGAAGTTGAGGGACCTTTTAGATGCAATGGTAGAATGAAGTCAATCACTCTTGATCCATAAAATAGAAATCATCCCAAGCAATCCCGACCCTACCAAGCCTAGTCCCAAGGCTGCCAACATGCATGCCAATTAGGATAGGACACAAAAACGCGCTCCTATTTTACCTTGCAAAAATGCACTCATGTTTTGCTTCAATAAAACGCGCTCCTGTTTTGCTTCAATAAAAGGCGCTCCCGTTTTGCTTCAATAAAACGCGCTCCCGTTTTGCTTCAATAAAATGCGCTCATATTTTGCTTCAATAAAATGTGCTCCCGTTTTGCTTTAATAAAACATGCAAAATGGGGGGGGGCGGGGGTCCTTAGTGGTAAGGGAAGACATAGGGATGTGTGTGTGAGAGAGAGAGAGACAAAGATAGAGTGGAGGGGGGTTCCTTAGTGGGATGGGGTGACCTATGGATGTGTGAGAGAGAGAGAGAGTAAAAGGTGTGTTAGGATTTTAGGAGTGGGGTGGGTTAGATTAATATGGGGGTGTCTAGGTGTTGTAGAGGGGATGTAGTAGGGGGGTGGGGGTTAGAGGTAGTTCGATGGGTTGGGGAGTGATATAAGGGAGGGGGGCGTTAGTCGTAAGGGGAGACCTGTGGATGTGTGGAGGGGTGTCTAGGTGTTGTAGAGGGGATGTAGTAGGGGGGTGGGGGTTAGAGGTAGTTCGATGGGTTGGGGAGTGATATAAGGGAGGGGGGCGTTAGTCGTAAGGGGAGACCTGTGGATGTGTGGAGGGGTGTCTAGGTGTTGTAGAGGGGATGTAGTAGGGGGGTGGGGGTTAGAGGTAGTTCGATGGGTTGGGGAGTGATATAAGGGAGGGGGGCGTTAGTCGTAAGGGGAGACCTGTGGATGTGTGGAGGGGTGTCTAGGTGTTGTAGAGGGGATGTAGTAGGGGGGTGGGGGTTAGAGGTAGTTCGATGGGTTGGGGAGTGATATAAGGGAGGGGGGCGTTAGTCGTAAGGGGAGACCTGTGGATGTGTGGAGGGGTGTCTAGGTGTTGTAGAGGGGATGTAGTAGGGGGGTGGGGGTTAGAGGTAGTTCGATGGGTTGGGGAGTGATATAAGGGAGGGGGGCGTTAGTCGTAAGGGGAGACCTGTGGATGTGTGGAGGGGTGTCTAGGTGTTGTAGAGGGGATGTAGTAGGGGGGTGGGGGTTAGAGGTAGTTCGATGGGTTGGGGAGTGATATAAGGGAGGGGGGCGTTAGTCGTAAGGGGAGACCTGTGGATGTGTGGAGGGGTGTCTAGGTGTTGTAGAGGGGATGTAGTAGGGGGGTGGGGGTTAGAGGTAGTTCGATGGGTTGGGGAGTGATATAAGGGAGGGGGGCGTTAGTCGTAAGGGGAGACCTGTGGATGTGTGGAGGGGTGTCTAGGTGTTGTAGAGGGGATGTAGTAGGGGGGTGGGGGTTAGAGGTAGTTCGATGGGTTGGGGAGTGATATAAGGGAGGGGGGCGTTAGTCGTAAGGGGAGACCTGTGGATGTGTGGAGGGGTGTCTAGGTGTTGTAGAGGGGATGTAGTAGGGGGGTGGGGGTTAGAGGTAGTTCGATGGGTTGGGGAGTGATATAAGGGAGGGGGGCGTTAGTCGTAAGGGGAGACCTGTGGATGTGTGGAGGGGTGTCTAGGTGTTGTAGAGGGGATGTAGTAGGGGGGTGGGGGTTAGAGGTAGTTCGATGGGTTGGGGAGTGATATAAGGGAGGGGGGCGTTAGTCGTAAGGGGAGACCTGTGGATGTGTGGAGGGGTGTCTAGGTGTTGTAGAGGGGATGTAGTAGGGGGGTGGGGGTTAGAGGTAGTTCGATGGGTTGGGGAGTGATATAAGGGAGGGGGGCGTTAGTCGTAAGGGGAGACCTGTGGATGTGTGGAGGGGTGTCTAGGTGTTGTAGAGGGGATGTAGTAGGGGGGTGGGGGTTAGAGGTAGTTCGATGGGTTGGGGAGTGATATAAGGGAGGGGGGCGTTAGTCGTAAGGGGAGACCTGTGGATGTGTGGAGGGGTGTCTAGGTGTTGTAGAGGGGATGTAGTAGGGGGGTGGGGGTTAGAGGTAGTTCGATGGGTTGGGGAGTGATATAAGGGAGGGGGGCGTTAGTCGTAAGGGGAGACCTGTGGATGTGTGGAGGGGTGTCTAGGTGTTGTAGAGGGGATGTAGTAGGGGGGTGGGGGTTAGAGGTAGTTCGATGGGTTGGGGAGTGATATAAGGGAGGGGGGCGTTAGTCGTAAGGGGAGACCTGTGGATGTGTGGAGGGGTGTCTAGGTGTTGTAGAGGGGATGTAGTAGGGGGGTGGGGGTTAGAGGTAGTTCGATGGGTTGGGGAGTGATATAAGGGAGGGGGGCGTTAGTCGTAAGGGGAGACCTGTGGATGTGTGGAGGGGTGTCTAGGTGTTGTAGGTTATAGGTTAAGGGGTGTTAGTGGTAAGGGGAGACATAGGGAGGTGTGTGTGTGTTTGTGTGAGAGAGAGAGGGGGTGGCGCGTTGGGGAATATATATATATATATGGGGGTGGGTTTTAGGTGTAGTTGGATGAGTTGGGGAGTGAGAGACAATGGAGGGGAGGTGGTGTTAGTGGTAGGGAAAGACATCGGGTGGGAGAGAGTGAGAGACAGGGAGAGAGATTGGTGGGTTTTCAAGGGTGTTATCACTCTAGGTGTGTTTCCCTGACTATAAAGCATTAGATAACATACATCAGCTAGAGAACTCGATCCAAGTGTTAGTGGTAAGGGGGGACATAGGCGTGAGAGAGAGAGAGAGTGAGAACGAATGGGGAGGTGGGGTGTTAGGAAGAGAGAGGAGTGGAGTTTAAAGGTAGGGAGAGGAGGAGGGGGGATTAGATGTAGGGAGAAGAGGAGGGGGGATTAGTAAGAGTTAGGCATGGGTTCATCACCTAGGGACCAATATTATATCATGTCCGTTCATATTGGGGGGGTTAAAATTAAAAAATTAAAAGTCAACATATTGGTGGTATATTAGGGGTAAAAAGGGTTTGTTTTTAACTATATAAATATCCAATATGCTAGGGGATATTTTATTCCACATTCCTGCTAGCGCCCTTCACCAGTGCTCTAAGCCTGCGTGCACCCTGCGTCTGCTTGTGGTCTACATGTACCCTGCTTGTATGCTGCATATGGTTTTCCTGTGGTTTTTTCCATCGTTTTTTTGGGTTTTATGTTGCTCCAAGCCTACATGCACCCTGCGTCTGCTTGTGGTCTGCGTGCACCCTGCTCGTATGCTGCATAGGGTTTTCCTGTGGTTTTCTCCATCGTTTTTCTGGATTTTCTGGATAACAAGGGCGTGTTGGTCCCGGGTTTAACCGACGGTTTTTAATTTGGGCGACTTTCAATTTTTAGGCTGCGAAGAACTTTTGTTTTGGAGGCTTTTGGAATGATTATTGTATAAAGAGTTGGTTAGATTTGTTATTTTTGGTCTTTTAGCTTCTCGATTAGAAGATTTCTGTGTTTTTTGAGTTGGAATTTAGCTACAGTGCTGGTTTGCTATGTTGATAACAACAGGGGAATGCCATCAAGTGGAGGGTTATGAAGCAATGCCAGTAGGATCATCTGCTGGGGAAGTAGGCAATGGGGAAGGTGGACCGTGGATCACAGGGAAATTCACATCATTCTTAGAGCACTATTAGTTATTTTAGCTGGTAGGAATAGGATAGTGAAAGTTATAGTGGAGGGAGTGCAGTAAATTCCTTTCACCATAGCGGTCCGATAACTAGAGAAATGCCTCATTTACATCAAACTGGAAACAATGGCACTGGTTTGGCATAGATATCTACAAGGCAAGTTTTTTCTAGGTGGGAGCAGTTCTCACAAAATGTTGTTTAAGATCAATAGGACATTTATTTTGATCCACGAGTATCTATGAATTAGTTGCACAATAGTGAGAAAACAAATTATGGTGGGAAATATTATACAAGTGGAGTTTCAATAGCATTGTCTTTTCAAATTCATTTAATGACATTCAAGCAAGCTGAAGTAAGAAAAGTATCTAATAATATTTATGCTTATGATGATCCCAATTTATATAGCCATACTCATCAGTTTCAAGGTGCCTAGACACAAAGTACTGTGACATAGTTGTCAGGATCATCAAACGATTATACTATGAGTAATGGGAAATGGAAAGTTTCTACTTGCTAAGGCAATATATATGATGGTATTCAGTACCATGGATGAGTTTTCAGTAATACTTTTCCTCCTGTGAAAATCTCAAGAATGCATTCATTGGAAATTAGAGTAATATATACCATCCTTCTGCAAGAATACAAGGTGAGTTGAATATATCAACCATTTTCTCATATTCCAAATTCTTCTTTCCCATATGACCAAGAAAATCACAGTTTATGTAGTCATCAGAATGATTTTAATTTCCCAAGCTCTATTTTTGGGAAGAATGTTTACTCATACAGTTCACAGCTTGATTGGAATCTAGGACTCGAGGTCATCCTTAATTATTATGGAACTCTACATAGAGTAGGTTATCCTCTCATTATATTTCTAACGTTGGTACTATGGTTATCCTCTCATTAGATTTCTAACGTTAGATTAGTATCATGCATGGTACTATAACTTAGTTGCACAATAGTGAGGAGCCAACTTATGGTGGGAAATATTATACAAGTGGAGTTTCAATAGCATTGTCTTTTCAAATTCAACTAATGACATTCAAGCTAGCTGAAGTAAGAAAAGTCTCTAATAATATTTATGCTTATGATGATCCCAATTTATACAGCCATACTCATCAATTTCAAGGTGCTTAGACACAAAGTACTGACATAGTTGTCATGATCATCAAACGATTATGCTATGAGTAATGGGAAATGGGAAATTTCTAATCCCTAAGGCAATATATATGATGGTATTCAGTACCATGGATGAGTTTTCAGTAATACTTTTTCTCCTAGGAAAATATCAAGAATGCATTCATTGGAAATCAGAGTAATATATACCATCCATCTGTAAGCATACAGGGTGAGTTGAATATATCATACCATTTTTCAGATTCCAAGTTCTTATTTTTCATTTGACCAAGAAAATCACAGTTTCTGTAGTCATCAGAATGATTTTAATTTCCCAAGCTCTGTTTTTGGGCAGAATGTTTACTCATACAGTCCACAGCTTGATTGGAATGTAGGACTCGAGGTCATCCTTAATTATTATGGAATTCTACACGCAGTAGGTTATCCTCATTAGATTTCTAACGTTGGGAAACATTCAAATTATACACCTCTTTTCTTTGACTTTATTATGGAAGGTAGGTCATCTGCAGGGCATCCTCCACATGCTTTAGTGACATTCGACTTTGGTGAAAAACTTGTCGTTTTCAATCAAAAGGGTAATCTCAATGTTACTCAGACGAGCTGTGAAGTTGTATGGATTTTGAAAACTGTTCATGTTGTGTTTTGTATTTATGAATGGACGTAAGAAAAATCACAAGGTAAGACATTTTTTAGCAGGATCATAGTGGGGTTATTCTTATATAAGGGTGCATAGATTGGGTCAACTCGTCACATTGAATTTGGGTAATGTAGGTGGAGGCACTGAAAGTAATTAATTCCATTCTTTATTGACTGGCATTTTCAAGTTCTCTTGTTGGAGGGAATGTGTCGAGTAATGAAATATTCAAGTGGATTTATGAGAGGATTACACACTATGAATATGCAACACTGGCCTTTATAAATCTAGATCTTTTGTGTGCTTCTCTGCTCACTAAATATATTATGTCAATCACTAAAGATATTATGTCAAGACAAATATTAATGCATTGAAAAACTATCGATGTCAAATGGTAAGATTTGTAATGTGAATTTCACTCCTTATGATGTCCATGAACCATTGATGCCTTATGTTAAATTCTGCAATGTTGGGATCATTCCTTATGATGTCCATGAACAGTTGATATTTTATGTTAAACTCCGTCCTTATGATGTCCATGAACCATTGATAGCTTATGTTAAACTCCATAATGTTAAGCTCACCCCATCAAATCATTGACCCATTTTGCTCCTTCTCTAACACCTATATGCTCAAAAGCATTGAGATCATTGTTGCACAAAAGGACAACCCCAAAAATTTCCCATGCAGGTAGCATAGGTCTTCAAGATGTATTCTCTTCTAGACTTCCGAAAGAGATACTTGGACTACTATTATCAGATGGTCCAACAACATCAATTGTCGATACTCCTTTACTCATCCTCCAATACATCACATTAACATAATTCTATCAACAATTTGATGAACATGATTCCCACAAACAAACTCCGACGGCGTTAATGCTATACGAGCTTGATGCTGACAGTACCAAACTTCCAAGTTTGGAAATGAGTCGATAAACACTTGTTGGGGAGCTGACAAAGGTTACATCTAAGATTTTGATCCTTTGATGTAATTGATGCTTGAGGTAAACTTGTACTTAAACCCAATGATATCTATGCTGAAAATGATCTTTATCCTTTGTCTTTCTATCAAAATCCATGTTCACGGACGAAGGAAAATCCACTTGCATATTATACATATATTATACAAAAGTAAAATGTATTCAAGAGTAATTTCTGAGCCAACTAGAGTACTGTTGATGGCCCGGATTACGATTTCTGGAAAAACTACAAAGAAATCAACAAGAGGATAAATACCAGTATGAAAGGATTCAAATAATCCTATGTAAGGATGGTCCTATCCCTAAACTGTTTGGTATAGCTAACCCCTACATATATAAGGACTCCGCTGGCACAATGTGAACAGATCCAAAAGGATCTCCTCTTCCTCTGTGGAATATCTGAAGGTATGTAATGACAACAAACTCATTTAATACTAAAGCTTATGCATGATGATAGTCTGAGGTTTGGATCTTCTCTTCCTCTATGGAAGATCTGAAGGTATGTAATGACAATGAACTGATTTAATACTAAAGCTTATGCATGATGATAGTATGAGGTTTGGATCTCCTCTTCCTTTGTGGAATATCTGAAGGTATGTAATGACAACGAACTGATTTAATAGTAAAGCTTATGCATGATGATAGTAGATGGTATTTTGTATTCATTGCAATGCCCTGATCAAGGATGTATTTTTTGGTGTCGATAAAGCACTGAGCTATGGTGTTTTTCCCATCCTATTTTTCTTCCAAATTTGTTGGAAGTGCTTTGGCAAACATGCTCCAGCAGAGCTATGTGCTACAAAGATTAGACTTCCTTTTGGCTAAGGTGCCAGATCTGAGGGTTAGCTATTTCGCCAAAATGACATGCGACTTCCACCCTGCCTCACTTTTTTGAGGTCCATGTCATGTTATTAATGCAATACCAACAAGAATGGAACTCTAATGGATGCTTGGCTTCTAGCACTTAACATCAACCTCAATAGTGACAATTCATTTACTTTTTGTTTTTTCACATCATTGGTCTTCTTCCTGCCCAACATCACGGGGAAGTGTCAACTTGGTAGTCTGTATTCACGGCAATCTCCCAAATTGGCATTTAGTTTTTATGTTAATATGGTAGCATGATGAAGATAAGATTTGGCATGCTTTGAGTGATGGAATAATTTTGATATTTGTTTTTTACGTCATTGGGCTTCTTCCTCATCTAGGCCCAACGACACAGGGAAGCTCCATTTTAGTGATTTTTTCTTCATAAACAAGAGGAATTGCCTATTTGTTCTGCAGTTAAATTTCTCAGATCTTATCTGTAAAATATCATTGTATTGGCTATACAAATCTTAAAGATCCATTGTAATTGCCAAAAATAATAAGCCCACTAAAGGCACAAAATAGAGGGTAAATTGGGATTTGTCATAGAGTGTGGACTTAATTATTTAAATGTTTATCTGTATTACAAGAAATGATTAGAAGATCAAATACAAATTAGCATTTAGTTCTTGTATGTTGATATAGCCCTGTGATAATGATAAAAATTAGTGTGGGCTTATGGGTGATAGAATTATTTTTTCCTGTTATGGTATGGTCTTTAGTGATGGAATATTGTTTTTGTTACTCAAGGTTTCAGAGTTCCAACTGGGGGCATTGAGTGAACTTAGTAAAGAGTTTGGTGTTGAGTCCCTGGTGGTCCAGTGTGAGCAGATGAAGGATGCACTCAAGGACATGCCTCTGAGGAAGGATCATAAATTGGAATTACTCCATTCCAATCCTGTAACCTTTTTGCAGAACTGCCTAGCTTCTCATCTAACTTGCCAATTGATGTGCAAAAGCTGAAAAATTTGCTTGAAACTAGGAAATACAACGATGTTGATGTTTACATCGAGGGGCATGGTCTGATTGTCCAAGCACACAAACTTGTTTTGAGTGTCTAGAGTGTAGGATTTTTCCAAGGTTATATTCTCAACTTGCTTGCCTTAGATCCTATTTTCATTTTCCATTCGTATATTATAAATATGATATTTGCTCGATTGCATTCCTTTATGGAGGTACCAAAGTTCTAGAACCTATGGGTTTGCATTTAAATCTATCATCATTTTTGAATGATATATATGTTTGCAAATAATTTATTTTCATATCCAGTTTGGATATTAAACTGTATACATGTACTATACCTGTGATACTTGTTAGACTAAAATTTCCCTTTTATTCAGAGATTATTAAATGGGACCGAGAAAGTAAGTTTTATTACTTGGCAGATGTTTACAAATGGGATGAGTGAAAGCAATGCCTCAGAAGTCTGCTTGAGGGATGTTTCACCTGAAGCATTTTTAGCTATGATGCACTTCATGTACAGTGGGAAGTTGGATATGGATGAAAGACAGGACTTGGGTTCCTTGTTGCTTCCCCTTATTCTACTAGCAGATCAGTTTGGAATTCACCTTCTTCAACAACAATGTTGTGAATGCTTATTTGAGTGTGTCTCAAAGGTGTTATACTTTTCCAACCTCTAAATTATTTTTCATGTCATAGGAGGGGTAGTTTAATTGTGTAAAAGTAGGAGCTCTATGATTATTGCTTTTGAATATTACATCATAAAAAATCTCGCTTGGAATTTGAGGTAGTGAAAAGGTTGCAACTTGCAAGCATTGACAAAATCTTCTATAGCCAGAACTTGCCACAGAGGATGAGGATTTTACAAGGCATACCTACCTTGAGCTTCCAAGGGTTACCGAGTGGTTGGGCATCACGAACATCAAAAAAAAGAAAAAAAGAGTTTTCCTACTTAGGTAGTTACAATTTGGACTTAGTAATTAACATAAGTTGCTCTATACATATATGCAGGGTTGTTGTAGTGCTTACTGGAAGTAGCTTCTTCATCAGCCATTGTTTGCATAATACAAAACCGAGATCAGATATTGTGGGCACATTCGACAACCATTCAGATGAGCTGTTGCAATTTCATTTTGTATTTGAAGCTGACCTTTTGAGTTTTGTGCTTTGTAGGATTCAGTATGTCCAATCCTACAGGTGGTCACCTCAATTCCTTCATGCGGGCCGCTGGAAGAAGTCTGTGCAGAAACTTTTTCTAAACATTTTGACTACTGTACTTCTGCCAATGCAGAATTCAAAAGGTTAGAGAGGGCCTAATTTATGAAAATACTTAAGGTAGGATGTTGTTTCCAGCTTATGGAAATGCCCTAGAGTGTTCTCCTGTTTCAGGATAGTGTATAGTATTTCTAACAATTCCTCTTTGCATGCTCAATATCCACCCTAATTTTGTAGCAGGCGTCCATGAATACAACAAGATGACTTGTCTGCCTTTGACAGTCTGGAATGTGGAGACATGGATAAATGTAGTAAACATTTTGAGTTGTGATTATTATGTCTTTTGCAGCACCCCAATTTGGCAGTGACCTCTGAGGAGAGGGTTCTGGATGCTATTCTAACTTGGGGAACAAAAGGAGATGGCCTTCATGGTTGGGAAGGGGCAGATCAGAAGCTAGAGGAATGCAGTCCTGACACACTCTTTGCAGAAAGGCTAGAACCAATGAATGAATTGCTTGCTCTTGTTCGTTTTACTCTAATGTCACTTTCTTTACTTCAAAAGGTATAACATACAAGCTATCAATGTTCATAAAAAATTAATTTCAAACAGTTTTTTCTTTAGTAATCCTGATATAGACACTGTGTGATTTTATTGAACTATTAGCATGCACTAGCACTTGACACTTTTCAACTGTGCTGCAGCTGGAGCAGAGCAACCTAAGCAAGCAAATTCCAGTCTTTCATGAGCTGGTTAGTGTCAACACATTATTGATGTAACTTATGTTTTGATGTAAATCTTGCTTCATGAAATGAAAAATAGAAGTGATGGGCAGTTTGCCACGTAAACAGATAATGGAGGTGCTTTAGTACCTGGGGACAGATTCAAGCAATGCAACAAAGGAATATAAGTAAGTCATTATATTAAAATTTATGTTATTTTTTGAACCTACATTTCAATACAAGACTCAAGTGACCAGTTCTTATTTTATGTCATTACTTTTCAATATTACTGGCCTTTTATTTTTCTAATTAATAATACTTAATCTCAAAATATATGGCTACAGGCACCTTTCAAAATCATTTGACATAAATAATCAAGAACAAATAAGTAATTGTATCAGGTTTCAACCAATACCATCGAGCTTTAAGCAACTCTTGTACATATGTGATGGTGATCATAATGGAGTAATTCATTATGCTGGCACTTCATATGGAAAACACCCATGGATGAATCATGTGCTAGAAAAGGTATTATGTGGAAGTCTCTCAGATATTTTTATCCATGCTATAAGGTTGACTTGTATGAGATAGTTTAATTGATCCGACAATAGCAACAGGAAATTTTTACACTGTTATATGATAGTATTGTTTATTATAGAGCTATGTGAAAGATGGGTGTTCATTTTTTACAGGATGTGGAATATAGAGAAAACAAGATTCATACAGGTTGGCTTGACAGTCGGATTGCCATGCATGTTAGAGCAGAGAGGCCACCTTGGTATCTTTCAACGGTTGGAGGAGCACTCTATGTAAGCCTTTGAATCAGTTCAAGTTTTGTAAAACCTTGAGGGACTAGTATGTCCTGTTATTGCCTTTGTTTATCATTTACCCGATATTGATCTCTAACATGCTCATTTTATATTAGAAATCATCAGCGATGAGTGCCACAATCGTTTCTGAATATATTGAATATCTTGAGAAAGGACAAATCCCTCCCAAGGTAGGCTGTGTAAAGCTTGTACCTTTATGGAAGGAAATTATTACATTTATAGTATAGCTTGTACCTTTATGGAGGGAAATTTGTCAGAGACGTGTCTTATGTGACATTGTGACCCTTTTAATCTTTTAAATTTGTATTAATGTATGTTTTTGAAATCTAGAATATCTCTTTGGTAAACTCTGTAGTGTCTCTCAACATTGAAGGGATCAAAAATACGGTATGCATTCCTTTAAAATTGACAGTCAGGTCAATTTGTTTTGCTAATTAGTTTATTATTTCAAAGTGGAATAACATAAGCTCTATTTGTATATGGGATTTCATCTTTATTTGTAGATTGAAATGGTAAGGGGAGGACCAGGCAACTATATACTAAGGCTTATCCAATCAAAAGTTGAAGCCGAAATACACACACTACGTGTTGGAGGGATGCTAATGCAGGTGCCTCTCTCTATGTCCTTATGTTTTACATTCATACCCTTTGCATTGTATGTTACAAAATATCCTCGGGATATTTGTCCGAACATGGAGTTCTTTTATTTTTCCCATTTAATTTTGTTGAATTGAATGGGAAAAACAAAATTGATCCTTCAAAACATTTGAAATGCATAGCAACTGGCCTTATGCAGATATGATAATTGATATGATGATTTCTCTCAAGTGAAAGGTTTGATTTTTTGTTGTTGTTCTCTAATAGTTATTTGAACATTGATTTGCTGATATCATTTGACTTCCCTTCTTGCTATGGTAAAATTTCATGGTGCATTACAGTGGCTTCATTTTGAAATCATTTCAATCTTATTTCGTAATGTTTCTTTTCTTATCAGTCTTAGCCAAGGTCAAGGATATCATAGACTTTATCATAGTAGGTAAATATTTTTGTGCTTGAGGGTGGTTTGAGGCATACACGAACACCTGCAAATACTTTTAAGATGGCATAAAACATAATTAAATTAACAGAGTAATAGAAATAGTGAAATATAGTGATAAGGAATGAAGGTGATAATTCTTGTAGTAATTAGCTATACAGTTCTTTGTGGGTGCTTTGTGGCAAGAAAATTTGGAATGAATAGGATGTTTTGCTTCTAAATTTTTGAAAGTGATTATGAATTTCAGAACATGCAAACACCCATGTCTGCAAGAAAGTCCAGAATGATAAGAAAAGACACAATTGGAGAAGTGGTAGATAGGGGTAAGTCAGAAGTTCACGATCATCAAGGTTTGCTATAATGAAACATGGTTTTATTAAAATTTTCTTGTTTTCCTGCCAACTTGTTAACATTTGGATCATGGGTTGCAATGTTATATTTGCAGATGGCACTGTTGCAGGCTTCTGTGAAATGTGGGATGATTATCTTGAGAGAGCAGAAATTCCTGGAGAAGATGAAGGTGAAGAGGAGGGTGCATGGCTTCCTCTTTCTGAAATAAAACTTCTTGCAAATGAAATCACATCTGCACATTCAAGGAATACTTTACATCTGGCCCCAGTGGACACTATTGTAAGACTGTTAAGTTTACTTGATCATCATATACGGCGTGGGCATGACATGACAGTGGATGAAGAAGATGATGTGAGTCTAGATAATAATATGTTCGGTTGAATTTTATTTTCAAATTAATAGCATGGCTCACAGTGTGTGTGTGTGTGGCGGGGGGTCCTCTTAAAAACTTTATTTAAGTTCTTCAAGAAAGTCCTTATGTCCTGCAAATGTTATGTTCTTCATTTTAGGCATTGTTAGCTAAACACATTGTTTAACATCTATTACACAAACTATATTACCAAGGAGCTAAGGAATGGTAGTATTGGGTGATAGAAATCAGCCTTCTAGGTAATCATTAGGCTTTAGGGTGACTGTAAGCAAAACTGCAAGGTTTCAGGTGACAGGGTAGGTTGTTCCACAATGTCCGAGGTATGTGATCTCCGTACTCTGTTGAATAAATAAGTGAATTAAAGTTTAGGCTTGGATTGTTGAGAATCCATTTTTTTAAGAATGTCACTGTAATACTATTTCATGTGGATGGTCACACAACTAATATAAGACTTACACTTGTCTAAGCTTGTTTGATTTTTCTAAATGCAACTTAGAGAGGATTGATCACTATCCATTAATCTTATGGTCAAAGAAAAATACTAAATAGTAAGGTTTTGTTGTAGAAGAAGTAAGGAACTCAAAATTTCTACTAACATACTATCATGCAGGCTAATAGTGAACACCTAATGGCAAAGGCCGTAGTGGATTATACCCGAAAACTGAGAGGAAAATATGAGTCATTTACTCATAGTCTTCATGGTCCATGCATGTCCACTCGAAGTGCATCATCATAAATGAGGAGGATTATTATTTTCTTCTCTTGTTCTCCTTGTTTCCATCAGTATCATGTGCTAGGTATTTCAACAAGGGGTGGATAGTCTCTTGAGAAGGTCTCATATCCCATAGATTAAGGAGAGGAGTGCATATCTTTGTGTGGGGGGGTCATAAAGTTCATTTTATTGAACAAAGAGAAGAAAGACCATAGAGGGAGTAGCCTTAGTTCATTATTAAGGAACCCTACACACCTATGAATAATTATTTTGCATGGTGAGGGAAAAGAATGAATGTCAAGTATCATGTCAATATACTAGGTAGAAATCTAAAGGGGTATAAAAAATGTAAATGAAAAAATTGATACATGCAATATATAGTGAAAATAGGGGTTTTTTAAATTGGGAAGGCATATTAGGAGGGGGTTAAAAAAATGATTTTGGGAGGTATTTTCTAATATTTTTTGAAAATAGGGATATTGTTTCATATGCCACGAACGAATGTGCTACGGCATGGTTTCACTAAGTGAAGGCCCTGTGGAGTTAGGGGGAAGAGGGGAGTCATGGGGGACATAAAATAATAAAAGTATTGGTATAATTGATAAAACAAGCACTCATTGTAGTATTTAAAAATGTGCGCGCATTGTGATTCACTAAAACATGCTCCCATTTTGCTTCACTAAAACTCGCTCCCATTTTGTTTAAATTCAAAAATGTTCCCTCCAAATGATAAGGCCGATCCTCCACCCATGCTTGCATGGAATTATTATGCCTATGTGTCTGCTTCATACTTTGCTTCGGATTCAACATGCCTATGCCTTGGAATATGATAAACCATGGCTAATTTAGCATTATATCTAAATTTTCAATATGCTCATGTTTAGCCGTTCGTCTGATTATGCTGCACACCTCCATTTTTTTTTAGCTTTTAGGAACAGATATGGTTTTTTTTTGCAGATTCCAAATATGTAAATTTTAACAAGAATACACTATTTTTTCTATTTTTTTCGTATTTATCTTCTATCATCACTCTTCAACTCAAAAAACACACTGTTAGTGTTTCCTCAATATCTCTTTCATTTCTCAACCATTTAAAAAAACATTGTTTGGTGCACTAAAGAACACCGAGCTCTACATGCTATAAAAAACCCATTTCCAAATAATTGCACTACAACATTCAAACGTTGCACCCACAATTGACGTACTGTTTTCTAGGTTTGATCTCCTATATATATATA
>LPNX010427697.1:667483-677483 GCA_001517045.1 Pseudotsuga menziesii
TAACTCATCCCAAGATTCATTGTGTAAGTGTCTCAAAATATCCATACAAGTTGATGGATGTCTGTTTTTTCAGTTTTCTATTGCCCCTCAACTTTTTACACACACCCTTAAATTGAAATCTTATTAATTTCAATAGTACTTTTACTCTAAGATATAATGTGATTGAATTCAACTACTTTTAATATGAGATGTAAATTATTCAACTGCTTTTAATATGAGATATAAATAATTTAGAGTGAATAAGATTAATTATTTGAAACATCATAACTTTTCATATGAGATATAAATATTTTACTATGGATAAGATTAATTATTTAAAACATTATATAGAAACTTAATCCAATTAATTTTCACTTTCTACTTTAAAATATAGGATGTAATGTGATTGAATTCAATTACTTTTCATAGGAAATATAAATATTTTACAATGGATGGGATTAATTATTTAAAACTTCATAAACTTTTCTCTTATATAAGAACTTAATCCAATTAATTTTCATTTTCAGACTAAGACATAATGTGATTGAATTCTAATGCTTTCTATTTTAATATACAAAATAAAATTAATTATTTGAAACTTTATACACTATGTTTGTATATATAAACTTAATCAAATTAATTTTCACTAAGATTAAATTTAATATGTAATGTGATTAAATTTAAGTGCTTTCCACTATGAAATATTTAATCTGATTGAACTCAACTGCTTTCTATTCCGAGATATGAAAGCACTGTGAGATATAAATATTTTACACATACACTATATTCGTTATATAATGTGATTAAATTTAATATGTAACGTGATTGAATTTAAGTGCTTTCCACTATGAAATATGTAATCTGATTGAACTCAACTGCTTTCCATTCTGAGATATGAAAGCACTAAGAGATATAAATATGTTACACATACATTATATTAGTTATATGAATTTAATCTAATCAGTTTTCATTATTATATTTGTCATATGAACTTAATCTGATTAATTCCCATTATGTTATATAGAAAATGTTTAGTTATATAAACTTAATTTAATTAATTTCCACTATGTTATATTATATGAACTTAATCTAATTAGTTTACAGAATGTTATATAGAGAATTTTTTTTCACGCAAATGCAATTATTAACTTTGAAACGAAAATAGAATAGAATAAATAAATACGTAACATAGCCGCAAATTCTCTTATAAATGGAATAAGTTCGAGCACAATCGGCTGCTTTATTAAGTGCGCAACATAGCATCATGCACGATCTGAGGAGAACAATATATAAAAGTAGCGTAATTTTCTTTTCTTGTCTTCAGATATGGCAGCTACGAACATCACAGTGTAGGCTTTGAATATAGAATATATTAAGGAGAGCAATCTATAAAAGTAGCGTTCTATTCTTGTCTTGTCTTGTCTTGTCTTGAATATAGAATATATTACTAAGAAATAAATGAGTGAGAGAAAGCTGTTGTTCAGTATAGCAGAATTCTCCTGTTTTCTGAAAATTTATCAATCAATGGCCGGGATGGCCTCTCTGCGGTGTTAATGTCTTCTGCATCTCCACCTTTCTGTCAGATGGTAACTTGTTTCCATTCAAAACTCCATTGGTTTTCAATCCTCCCTCTACATCCATATTATTCCCGTTCTGACACGTCGTCTTCTTGTTCTTTCTGTATATGCAATACAATATTAACTGAGCCAAGGTCAACGGAACGCCGATTACATTGGGAGTCTGCAACCAAATCCCAGGGCACAAATATAAGATTCGAAACAGTATATAAATTGTCGATAATACAAATTTTGTATAGCATATTATTACCGCAAGGAAGATATCTCGGCCAAGAGCACCATAGCTCATCCACAAAAAGCTGTTAATGAAGGCAAAAAAGGACAAGTAGAAAGGCATGAACTCCACACTTTTTGTTTGAATCACCAGTTTCTGCACACAATATAACCATTCCACATCAGTTTGTTACAATAAAATAAACTACTATAGGTTCTTATTCTTCTCAATCTTGTATATACATTAATTTACAGCACAACATACAACGCAATGAGAAGAAATTTGATGATCTGAGGAAACTACTCACCATAACAACAAGTGGAGAACCATATAAACCAATAGAGGAAAATATTCCCACCATTCCTATCATGAACTTGCGATTCTTATGGTCATGGAGAGCGAAGGCAGAGATAACTGCTATTACAGCGAACAATACCAAGACTCCCACAAGCATTCTGCCAATTCTTAACTGAAATCATAAGGAAATATACACGATTATTACATACTTAAGACATATAACGGATATTTATATCTCTCACAAGCATATATTATAAGGAACATCTTAGAAAAATTAGTAATAGGATGGATACCTTGAGCTTTGGTGGAGCAAAAACAAGATAAGTAAAAATGGCGAAGCACTCTGGAAAAATTCCAGCGCCATTAACAGTGGCGACCAGGAAATTCTCCCAGCCATTACTGACCACAGGGAAGCCATACCATGTATAGGTTAAACAGTTGAAGAGAGCAATTACGTAGGGCGTGCATGCGAACTGACCTACTGACTTGTCTTTTATCACTTTTCTGAATGTCAGACTGCGTTCATCACACAAATATAATTTCAGCCTCTTCCAAAAATTCATAGATTCATTCGTTGAAAGCTTCTTGAACTTGAATATATATTCATTCATTGAAAACTTCTTGAACTTGAATATAACTACTACAGAGCAATTAATGTATAATTACGTACACAGGTGTTCCATACAGAAGTAAAGATGTTGCGTTTCCTGTCATATGTTTTTGAGAAACATCATGTCAATTCAATGCAAACAAACAATACGAAACAAAACTAATAATGTAAACTGCCATTGCAGGATATGGACAAAGCAATCCTTTCTGTTTGTAGAAAAACAAGTAGAGACAAGACAAACCCAGAATTCCAACAGCCAGACGTAGATTCTTCTCCATCCTGTTCAGAAAAACAATCAGAAAATAATAAGGCTTCCCTGTTGGACGTTCTTGGCGCTTGCTGTATTTCTAAGCATTGGAGCATAGTTTTTATAGGCTAGGTTACCGAAATGATAGGGAAAAAAAGGGTGACAGAAGAATCCAGTGACGGAGCCCACTTACTTTATCGACCGTGGCTTTCGCTGTTATCAAACTGAATGGTGAGAGGAATATAAAATGTATCGTTGTACAAGTTGTGGAGATGTTGGATCAAAGTTTGATGTGTAAACCTAAGAATCAAATCGACGTGTAGAATAAAAAGATTTTTGTTATGGTCCGCGTGAATTCTACTGAGTCAAATTATAATGCTAGTCTACTTTACCATTATAAATTAAACAAACAGATCCCATCTTTGTAAATAAATTAGGTTGAAAAAAATTGAGTATAATTTACACGTCAACTTGAATTTATGTTTATATTTAAACTTCATTGATCTTTTTTAATTAAATTCACATTTCAACTTGAATTTATGTTATATGTAAACTATACTGATACCTCCTTTGTGAATAAAGTATCCTTAAAAAGCTGAATTCCATGCTTTGATTTTTGGCTTTTATTAAATTCACATTTCAACTAATTAACTTATCATATAATCCTATGATTAGGAGGCCAATCTATCATCAGATGAGGCGGTAAGTTAGATGTTATTTGTGGATTTTATTATATAAGAAATCAGATGTTATTTGTGGATTTTATTTCTTCAATATAAGAAGTTTACGATGTGATTAAATAAATATCAGAAGTTTATGATGTGATTAAATAAATTAAAATATGAATTTTATTATGAACTTAATTATGTTTTTAGGCATTTACATATTATCTTACATTTTGGATTTGCTTGATTGATTAACAAGATTAATTTAAGTGTATTAAGTGCATAGCAAGGATTCATTTCATGGTTGTAGTATCTTGTTATGCTTAAATGCATCTTGATTAAAATTTAAATAAGCTTAAATTAAAGGATGGTTAAAAAAACAGGTAACAATTTGTTTTTGTCTTTTTATATAGTTTTTTGTGTTTTTTGTTTATTAAATAGTATTTGTTTTGTGTTTATAGTAACTCTAACAATTTAAGATGAATAATAAATATAAAATTATATGTTTTAGTCTTTGTTTAACATAGAATTATTTTCAAAAAATTAAGTGATTAGTTGTTCTTAAACTGTTATTTTAAAAATAATAATATTAACTTATGAAAAAATTCTTAAAATAAAAATTATATAACTTATCAAAATAGCTTATTATTATAAAATAGAAATTTTATTATAATAGAAATAATTTATTAATTATTTTGAAAATTTGTATACAGTAAAAACTATATAGCTTTAAGTTAGTATTAGATTAAACAAAACTTTTTAAAACATTTTAAGGCAATGAAAAAGTGTATGTAAAATCATATATATATAATTCAGCTAAGGACTCCATTAAGAAAGAAAAAAAAGGCATATGCTGAATGCTAAATTCATAGCTTAAGTGTAGAGTATGCATATTAAAAATAAATATTATTAAGGGCATGATTATATATAATACTAAATTAAAAATAATAATTTATATAATTGGCTTAGCTTATCAATAAAAACTAATAATTTTTAAAATATTTTATTATAATTTATATATAATAAAATAAAAACTTTATTTATTTATAAAACCTTTTACATTTATAATCTAAGTTTTAATAAAAAAATATGATTTTTAAAATGTTTTATTATAATTTATATATAATAAAATATAAAACTTTTTACATTCATAATCTAAGCCTTTTAGACCATTTGAAAGGTGGTGATCACTATATAATAACTATTCATTTTTAATTTGATTTATACATATAAAATAAAATAAAAAATCTTATTGACTAATGAAAACCTTTAACATTCATTAAATTGAATCTAAGCCTTTTAGCATTCATTAAAGTGAATCTAAGGCTTTTAGGCTATTTAATATGTCATGATCACTATAGAATAACTATTCATTTTTAAGAATGAGTCGATAGTCCATAAACCAAACCAATATAGAATAAGTGATAAACATAAACTAAATCAATATAGAATAAGTGATCATTTTTAATATTAATTATTCTTAAAGTTAGTAAACTATTTTTAAGTATTATTCTATTTTATGAGTTAGATGTAGAGCAGACACTTTTAAGCTTAATGGTAGCTAATTCTAAACTAGACAGATACCAAAAATCCAGCCATATTAAATTTAGGTTTGGTGACATTGATGACTTTTACTTTTAAGACTTAAATACCCTAAACTTAAACCTAAATACCCTAAACTTAAACCTATATAAAATAAGTAATAAGTAAACCCATCTAGAATAAATAATAACTTTTAACTTTTAGTAATATTACTACCTCACAGTCAATAGATAACTATTCAGACCCATAAATAAGTGGGTCTGACACCATGGATAAACTGTATTAAACAGTGAACGAGACGAGAGAATATTACAAATTAGTGGTGACGTTGTCCACTTTGAGAGGCGTTTTATATTTCTATTCCCCAAGTTTCTCTTTATTCTGATCTTCCATCTACTACTGACATATATCAACCATATTCTATGTTTGTGTTGGTTAAAGAATTGCATTGCTTGCCATACCCTCTTTTCAAATTAATTCCATGGAATAACTTCTTTTATCAGACACTGTTTCCCATTCACAGAAAATGCAATCTACTTTCCAGTTGGGGTCATACAATGCACGTACAAGAGGAACAATGGAATCTGGCACGTTTTTTAATATCTAATGGAGGATGCAGACAGATAAAAGTGGCATCCTGGTATAAGTTAGACCACCATTTTCCCCTTTATATTATTAGTTTCCATGATGTGAAAACCGCTGAAAAAGATAGATGGGTTTGCTTCATTATATAAGAAACCGCTGTCAAAGGACACTGCGAATTTATTTTTATTTTTTAGGTTAACATTGCCACTGTGAGTGGCGCACATCTCTTGTAAAAGGCAAGTCTCTGTAATGTTCGAAGTTGTATGTATATATATATACTTTTTCTTGGACGTTGCCGTCTTACCAGCAATTTCAATTCTATTAGAGAGCATAACATCCGGTCCAAGTTGGATTGAGATGCTTTACATATTCTTGAGGAAGGTATAAAAATTTTATCGCCAACCGCCCCCACTAAGATGAAGAATCCCATATGGGAAAAGTCTAAATATGCAATATATGCACTTTTTGGAGTAAAATATCACATCCTTAATCCGTCTGTATATAGAAGAATATTAGAGCACCTTAATCCTAATTCTATTCGTAATCAAGCGAGTCATGAGAAGACTTGACCTCCACATTCTTTTCCACAAAAGTCAAGAATCTGGTTTATAAAATAAGCACTTTTTTTCAATCGGTGAGAATGATAATATAAAATAATCACCCACCAACTCTTTACGGTTCAACTTGCATTCGAAGTACAAAAGTGCCATACGAACTTTGGGTGATAGAATAGTTATGTTAGGTGATATATACATATAATATGACTATTCAACAAAATTTACAAAATTTGAATTCATTGAACGAACAATTAAAGGTGGAGAACAGCTAATAAAGTTGTTTTTTAATAGAGTCATAGAGTAAACTTGCCATCATTACCCCTCTATTCATGATCATGGCTTTCATTTTGAAATCTTATCTGAGAATTTGAGATGAGACTTTAAGACGCTTCTAATACGTTGTTCTATGCCATTTTCGTAGATTCTTTCGATACCCACTTGAAATTTTGGAAACTAATATTATTAACATTAATCTATGAATGTTTGGTGTAGGCATGAAAATACATTGCAATGCATGGGAAGAACTTTTTTAAGATCTAGAATAGCTCTATGACAGTATGAATGTTTGGTATAGGCATGAAAATACATTGCAAGGCATGGTAAGAACTTTTTAAGAATAGCTCTAATCCATTTTTTAAGCCAACTTTAGAATTAATAATCATAGCTTTTAACTTCATTTCTTTATAACTTTTTCAAGATATAGAATAGCTTTAATCTATTATCTAGCCCACTTTCAAATTAATAATCATGGTTTCTAACTTTGTTTTTTATAACTTTTTCAAGATCTAGAATAGCTCTAATCCATTCTCTAGCCAACCTTACAATTAATAATCATGGCCTCTAATACTTCACTTCGTTTTTTTATAATTTTTTCAAGATCTAGAATAGCTCTAATCCATTCTCTAACCAACCTTAGAATTAATAATCATGGCCTCTAACTTCTTTTCTTTATAGATAAAGTTTGTCCTTTATGTCTTTAAAAAGGATTGTAATGGATCAAAATCTTGAAGAGGCATGCACATTAAGTTGGTTTTTTTCTTTTTTTGTTTATTGATTTATTTGGTTAATGTAAAATGATAAAGAGTGTGCATTTTTAAAAAACTTGTAGTTATGTTTAAATTAACTTAATAAAATTCTACATATGTGGTTTGTTGCCAATATGACATTTTAAGAAACATGTACATATTATGAATTTAGCATGTGCATGTAGGTATACATGTACACATATACGACCCCAAACAATGAGATAGGTTCTCTCGATGGAATCCATATTCCAAGATTAGGATGCAAGCATAACTCCAAATTTTGGTGCGCTAGAGTGGGAAATCCTCACCCACTGTACATTCTTCAAGGCCAAAATCCAAGTGTTTGGGCTTAGAATGAGCTACTTCTAAGGTACATGGTCCATGAATGTGGAACTAAACCATGAGAAAGGATCTTTAGAAGAACGTTTTGGCCCTATAGTAGCATGCAAGATTGATTTTAACACTACGCCATGTGGGATTGACATTTTCGCATCAATTCAGTGTTTAAAATGTTGATTAAACATTGAATACGAATCTATCTCTCATCGAATAAATGTTGAGAATAGAACATCAAACAAGCGTTGAATATCTGTCACATTTGTGATGCTACACCATTTAATTATTAGACAAAAAATAATGATTATACATTCATTTTTCGATGCTCAATTGGCATCCCATCAAGATCTTATCAACCTAGGGAACAAAAACACACTTCAAAAAAATTTCTCATAGCGTTGCTCAAGTGACATTCTATTGATGTGAATGTTGTGATACCAACATCTAAGTGATTTTCTATACATATCTTAAGTAATGTATCTTAATAACAAGTATATTTTGATGTAATACTAGTTCGGCATTTATAGCATCGCTTAAGTTATATTAAGTTTGATTAAAATAAAAATTTAGTGTTTCCTCACGATGATCATTTCTCCCTACAACATAACATCAATGATACCAAGTAATCTTGAATACAATGTGAAGGATGATGAGTTGTGTTATGTAGTTATGTATGTAGATCAAAATCATTTTGATAGACACGGGATACTCTTGTAAAGAAAAATGTCAAATTAATAAATCTTGGCATGTCATTTTGAAGGGAATTGTCTTTCAGATAATGAATAAGCAAATTAAAGGTTGAATGATGGTATGCATGGCATGTGAAATGGGATATTGATGTGAAATTTGCGACAAACATTGATATTGAAAGCCACTTGAGATAGTAAAGACAATGGTAACTTTATTAAAAGTTAAATTATAAAAATTATTTAAACTCCAAATCCTTAAATTATCGAATCTCATTTTTGCCAAAAACTCTTCTTTACAATGTCCTTACTCATTTTTGAAATAATTTTTTTCACAATGAATGAAATTTTTATATTAACTCGCCTCGCTTCTTATTGCTAAACCACACAAAACTCGAACTAGCCACTTTTATTATAATGGTTCGTAATACCTTCACATATACAGCTAGGACTTCAAACAATTGAATCTCAAAAATATATACATTAATGTTTTGATTGATTCTTGAGACTTCTCAACTTTAAATGGTTTTCTTATACATAATAAAATTTGGACACCTATGTTTTTGTGATAGAAAACAATTGAATAAATATAGAGAGAAATGCTTTATTATTAATAAAAATATTGGCCACATTGCACAATTACAAAGAAATAACAATAATTCAACCTAAAGAGGTTTCAAGTGAAAAAAAAGTGGTGATTTTGTTGTGACTTCTAATGGCATGGTACATGGATTATAGTGCATTAATAGTATCACATACAATAATGTTTCAAAGTATTGAAGGAAGATATTGTGCATAAGAAGGTGGTTCTTGGAAATGGTTAAGGGAATAAGTGATGTGTTCATGACATTAGAGTATAATGATAAGTGATGTGTTTATGATACTAGAGTATAATGATAGGAAAACTACTTTTGATGTGTTTTATGTTTTTCATGTTAAAAATATTATGATCTCATTTTACAAAAAATTGAGTGTTATGCTTTTAAAAATTCATTGAAAAATATAAAGAATGCTTAGTAAAAAAAACTTGAATCTATAATACAGTGTATGCATGGTATTTTAAAGAATGTGAGGACAGAATAACCCTTTTCACGATCTAGGAATTAGGTGATGATAAGAAAGATAACATGTTCTTTCTCACAATGTTGACAGTAGGATGACGTGGAGAAGGAGAAAATTCCATTCCTCACAATCTAGGATTTTGAGAGATTATGATAAAAAGCACATATCCATTCTTACGCTCTTAGCATGGCCTGGTGACAAGGTTAAGGGGTGTGTGCAAGAAGTTGAGGGACCTTTTAGATGCAATGCTACTTCTAGGAAACACGCTCATGATACAAAAAAACACAACGCGCTCGCGTTATGTAATTATTGGTTTGGTTAAGGTCGAGCCTGATATGTCATATGACACGTAGGTTAGGCTGAGAAAAACGCGCACACTTTTTATAGTTACAAAACGTGTACGCATTATGGAGAAGCAAAACGCGTACGCGTTATGGAGAAGCAAAACACGCACGCGTTTTATAGTTACAAAACGCGTACGTGTTATGGAGAAGCAAAACACATACGCGTTATGGAGAAGCAAAACGCGTACTCGTTATGGAAAAGCAAAACGCGCACGCGTTATGGAGGGAAATGACTAAAAACAATAGTTTTCATCATCACGACTTAGGACCTATA
>LPNX010427697.1:682483-701670 GCA_001517045.1 Pseudotsuga menziesii
GATGATGATGAGGATGAGGATGATGATGATGATGACGATGGTGATGATGATGTTCGTGATGTTGATGGTGATGATGATGATCATGTTGATGATGATGATGATGATGAAGATGAAGATGATGATGATGATGATGATGGTGATGATGATGTTGATGATGTTGATGTTGATGATGATGATGATGATGATGATGATGAAGATGATGATGATGATGAAGATGAAGATGATGATGATGATGATGAAGATGAACATGATGAATATGATCATGATGATCATGGCAATGTTGATCATGTTGATGATGATGATGATTTTACAAAATGCGCACGTGTTTTGCTTATACAAAACGCGCTCGCGTATTGTTTAAATTCAAAAATATATTCTCTCCAAATGATAAGGCCGAGCCTCCACCCATGCTTTCATGGAATTCCTATGCCTATGTGTTTTCTTTGTACTTTGCTTCGGATTCAACATGCCTATGCCTTGGAGTATGATAAACCATGGCTATTTCAACATTATATCCAAATTTTCAATATGCTCCTGTTTAGCGGTTCATCTGATTATGTTGCACACCTCCATTTTTTATGAGATTTTAGAAACAGATATGGTTTTTTTTGCAGATTCTAAATATGAAAATTTTAACAAGAATACATAATTTTTTCTATTTTTTCTTATTATCTTCTATCATCACTCCTCAACTCAAAAAACACGCTATTAGTGTTTCGTCCATATCTCTTTCGTTTCTCAACCATTTAAAAAAAATTGTATGGTGCACTAAAGAAAACCAACCTCTACATGCTATAAAAAAACCATTTCCAAATAATTGCATTAAGACATTCAAACGTTGCACACACAATTGACGTACCGTTTTTGAGGTTTGATCTTTTAGATAATTTTAAAAAAAATTAAAAATATTATTTTTATTATTGGAAAAATAGTCGTGCACTAGTCCTATATGTTCTCTATATGTATACCGGTTTTCGTAAGTTTATTCCATCATTTAGACACTCAGACGCTGCACCCACAAAAACATATACCTTATAATTTGTCCAAAAAATAAAAATTTTCCGTTAAAAAATATCTAACTTTAGATAGTTAACAACATTTTCAATAGAAAAAATATATATATATTTGGAAAGGTCATTCAATTTCCTACATTTCTTGTTTTTTACAGATCGCAAGATTCATTATGTAAGTGTCTCAAAATATTCATGCAAGTTGATGGATGTCTGTTTTTTCAGCTTTGTATTACATCTAACGCGCCAAAAGAGACCCTCAACTTCTTGCACACACCCTAAGGTAGGATATTAAAACCATTATAGACATAGTTTAATATAGGGTAAACACTAAAATGGCATTGGAGTTGAGACTTTTGTTTGAATACATAAGTATATGAGGTTTATAAATAAAATTTATTCTACCAAAATTAAAACTAGAAAATTTGTAAGCGAGGTAAAGTTCTTTTACAATATAATAGAACATGAAATGTGTTTAGTTTCTTCCCTAACAATGAACCACTTATTGACATGCAAAATATGCTTGAAGAACAATGTTTTTAGTGAGAATTTGAAGAAGCTTATACTTGATTTTTTGTATGATATCTTTATATATTCTAAATCAAAAGAATACGATGAGCATTATTGTCTCAATCTTAATGAGGAACATTATTGTGTAGGCATCAAAGTTCAAGAATTATTAGAACCCCAACAAGGAAAAGAGTTAGAAGAACTTGCATATAGTTGTCATAATGTAAAATAACATCCCATTCTTGGTCATGATAAGGTGCTACGTGACCCATATTTACAAAATCCAAGGAAAAAACTTAATTAAGAAACAAATATAAACACAAGAAATATTGTTTAAATATTTCCTTCAAGCTTGCACTAAAATCTATATTGGTATCTATTTTTAATTTTATGTAGACTAAATGTGTCATGCATGAGAAGGCTAAAATATTACTAGAAACAAGGGCAACAAGTCAACATAAAAGATTGCCAAAATTCCTATTGGAGGCTTCTTGGTAGCTTTATCCAACTAACATGATTCTATATTCATTTATAATCAATTATAGATACCATAACTAAACACCACAAATTAGACCTTCAATGGAAGCACCACATATTGATTACCATCTGATCTGATATATATATATATATATGAAAACTTTTAATTATAAACTATTTAAGGGTTGAACTCAGTAATTGGTATATTGTGGAAATCATGTTCCTGTATTGAGACTCTCTTGTTTTTAAGATTCTTTGTTCTATATTGATGATTTCAACCAATACTACTTAGAAAAAAAATAAATGTAGAGACCCTAACTAACATTACAAGGAAAAATCCCCTTTGTGGAGGTTATAGCAGATGCTACTTTAAAAACAAGCCAAATATCCATATATAGCGGAGGTGACTAATGGAGGCGAGCGAGCGGAGGTTTTAGCGAATGGTTTTTTCTAGTGCATTTATACATAGTAAAAGAATGAGTACATACAAGAAAACATCGCACTAAGGCTACTAATAAATCATTTGGCATTGTGGCTAGAAACACCATCAAACAAGGAAAAAAATACAAATTATGCATTTATATTAACAAAGAGCACAAGGGTGCCACATAATTGAAAGCACCAAAGTAGGTTAAATGGATTGACGAGAGCACCAAATTATTGTAAGTTTTATTTTTAATTTCCATCACGAGTGCGGTTGTTCTAATCAACAACACTGAGATAGTAAAGCCTGAGACGCACCGTGTAATGGTTAAAAAAATATGAATTTAAAACCATGGACTATATTTTTATTTCTTTTATTTTTTTTTATTAGTGATGCATTATTTATACTAGAGTGCACCAGTGCACTATTACTTCGACTACACCATAACATGGTTTAATAGAATAATTAACACATTAAAAATCAGTTTCACCACATCTATAATGATTTTGTTCCCTACAACACCATGTCCATACATCCAGTGCTTAGACGCCCTGACATCCATGCTCCATGTGGCAATATTGCTCGCTTCCATTGGCTGTTGATTGGATTTTGAATTTTTTTAAACCACGGGAAACATTTAAAATTTTAGATACATCATAACCATGCCTCCCCAACACGCAAGTATCTAGGTAAATTCTTTGTTACTTCATAAAAAAACATTTAACTGATGAAAATTGGAAATTAACCATTTTTTCTCCTAAATTTTTATAAAATCAAAAAAGAATGCAAAGTCCTTTTGAACTATTCATATCACACCACAAGTTGGTGAAAGTTGTAAATTTACAGGGTGCACAACCCACTGACGTGTACAAATAACACTACATACCCAACAGTAATTTTAAGAAATCATTACACTAACCAATGTTCATTGTAAGCAATAGCACATCAGATAGATGGTGCGCTAACATGTAACATGTGCACCATAATCCCAAGAAATTATAAAACTCACAAAGGGATGCACCTATCATGGTGATCTACATTAATAATTGCATCGTTTTTTGTGCCATGAGGTATTTAGAATGCATTGGTGATTCCTAATAATAGATGCACCAAGAAAATTAACTTAATAAAAACACCAAATTATCAGGTGTGTAGTGTAATTTCAAGAACACGTCGAGTCGATGTTGCGGTGACATGTAACAAGTGCACTATCTTACTGACATGTAACAAGTGCATCGTCATTGCCAAAAAAATATAACTCACAAAGATCATCTCCTATTACGATGCACTCTATTAATACTTTCTCGCCATTTCTGGTGCAATGACGTGTTTAGAATGCAAATTGCTTCCTATTGATGGAGGCATGACTAGACTTAACATAGTTAAAAAACATCATGTTAGCGACTGCTTGTTGTTAAAGTTTATGCACCGATTATTTGGTGCACTGACATGTAAGAGGTGGATCATTATTCTAAGAAGAACTATAAAATTCGTAAAGAGATTCACCTACTACATTGCACTCATTAAGATGTGTGCACCTTGTATGTCGATGCAATGATGTGTCTACAATGCATTGGTGCTTCCAATTGATGGACGCAACAAAAAATGAATCATAATTAAAAAAATTACCATGCTTACCCATGTGTTTGTGTATCCGAGCACACCATTTGAGGTTCTCTTCTATTCCAAAAGCACTAACCACGTTGTGTGACTTTAGTCTAGACATAATGCTTGTCAAATTCATTTATTTGAGAAAAAAATTAGTAATTTGATGTTAATAAAATAGCATGCTCATTTAATTAAATATTTAATGTTTTTTTAATGTCTATTTATGAGACCAATCAATGTTATATGTGTATCAGAGATGTCAGCAGAAATACATGACTCAAGAACAACTTCCATGGGTTGGCTTGTACAATTTCATGCATGAGTGGGAGGTGAGAGAGAGGGATAGGAATTTATACCCTCTCCCATCACCGATCATACTGATACCACTTGATGGTTGTAGGCCTCCTGAATTTATATCAAGAGGATAAATCCCTCAACGGGAATTTTGATTTGTTGATGTAGTTGATCCATCGTTGGGATCACGAGAGACAAGCATTTCCCATTAGTCCCAGCTAGTGGTTCTATCCCACTAAGGAGGATATTATTTAATCATAGAGATATATAGAATAAGGGAGTATTTTCCCTAGTTTCATGATGTCCCAGCAAGTTTTATAAAAAAAATCAACTAGCTTACTCTCATATATATATCGATGCACACATCCTTGATCTTGTTGATTTTGAATTGCACAGTGGATAGCTCTGGATTAGTTCTTTCAATGAAGAGGAGGATAGGTACCTTTCATTTTTGGTTATGAGGGTCGTGCAACTCACCAATTATGGAAAATGTGTTACTTTCCCTCTTTTATATTATGTAGATTATTTAGTGTGGACACATTGATGCAATATGTGGTTTGTCATTTTTTTTTACAATAGTTTTGTTTTAATCTAGATCGATGTCATGCACTGTTTAATGGGAGGGATAACTTCCCTTTTGTTTCAATTTTTTTTTTCAGAGGATTCTGGCTATGAGGCCATCATGTAACCATTACCTAGTAAGCCGATGAACAAGGTGCATATGCACATGTGGGGACAGATGATACCCAAGCGTGGTTAGTCTGATTTCCCAGCCAGGATCACACCAAAGGTGTTGGAGATGCTAGCCATCAAGGAGGAATACGCATTGGACATTCTTCCATATCCATACATGGGATTGGACTGGAAAGCATGTCCCAAAAAAAATTTCACCCAGTATGAGCCATCGAATAAGAGAGGTAATATTAGCATTATGTTTAAATTAATCTAGTTGCATTTTATTGTCCTTTTTAATGCAAATGAAAAATATTCTAATGTTTTATTAAATAGTTTAACGAAATTGTCTAACTATATTTGTTGTGTACTATATATTTTGAATATATTGGAACATTCAATGTGGAGTTACTTCCTTTCATTCATCTTGATGAGGATATGCAAGGCATTGAGGTTCCTGCATTACCTAGACCTCGCTTGTGACATAGGCCAGATGAGAGGTTTCTTTAGGATGTGATGAATAGGTTGTCTTTATTGTTGGGTGGAGGAAGAGTCTATCATGTATGAGCCTTGATTATCATGCAATACCCTGAGCTCATAGAGTTATGGAGTATGATTCCTCAAGATATGAGATTGTTGATCCAGTATGTAGTTGGTACATCCATGATTTTAGATGCTTGGAGGTTGGAGGATCAGTGTACACAATCTAATGAGGATGGACAACCATTTACTTGTCCACCTCCTCCTCCTCCTCCTCCTCCTCCTCACCATGATGCAAAAGTGTTGTCATCTCGTTCTCCAAATCCTCCTCCTTCTCCTCACCATGATCACCAATGACCACTATTTACTCCTCCACACCCATTCAACCCACCACCTTATTCAATCATTCCACTCATCCTACCAGCCACTCCACCATATCCTAATCCTTTCACCTCATCTCTAGATAGGATGGTTGCAGTGGGTGAGATTTGTAATGATGGAGATATCTATGTTTCTCTCCAGTCTACTTTTTTTCTTGACACGAGTACTGATTCCTCTTTTGGTTGAGGCATGATGGTTATGTTAGATAATGTAGCTTTTGTTTTCAAGTTAGATGTTATTATTATATTGGTGTGTTAGATGATGTTTAAACATGTTAAATGTATATGTTAGATGATGGTAGATAATGTTTACATGTGTATGTTAAATGTTGTTTGATGTGTCTGTTAGATTATGTTAGCTATTTTTTTATGTGTTTGTAATACGGTGCTTATGTTTGATAGGTGATTATAGATGTGTATGACTTTAGATGATGTTTGTCATACGTGTGTGATGGTTATATTAGATTATGTTTATGTTTAGTAGGTCTTCATGATGATGATGATGGTGTGTTACATGATGTTAAGGAGTGGTGGTGGTGGCCATTGATTTGATGATCACATTGTAATATTTTTATTGTTATGTATATATCTAGGCTTATTTTTTTTATGACCTCAATGGGTTGTCAAATTATTTTTTGATATTTATCTTCATGTGTATGATGTATTTTGTTTTTGTTGATGAGTATGATTCATGTGTGGGGTGTAATTTTATTTATTTATATATGTCAAAGTATTTTATATTAGCTTTAATTATAATTACAAATGATGCACAATCACAGTTATAATTATAATTGCAAGTTACAATCTCAAATATAATTACAATTTACAAACATTGTTACAGCAATCTCAGCTATAATTACAATTTACAATCATTGTTACAATTGCACAAGTGCAAATTACAATAACAATTACTATTAGGATAAGAAATTACTAATTAGATTTACAAGATAAAAATTACAAATTGGACATTTACAACTACAAATTTACAATCCCAAAAATTACAGTTACAAATTTACAATTATGTTCACAAAAAAAATTATAAATTATAAATTTATTTACAAAATTACAAAATAATTTATGAAATTGCAAAATTACAATCATTTTAATCTTCTTATCAAATAATTAGGGAGTGGTCAACTATTAAATATTAAATTGATTAATCAACAATTATAAGTATTTTACTAAATGCCATGCAAAGTTATATGTGCAAGCCTAAGATTTTCTTAATACTAATATGTGTAATGTGTTATACAAATAAGTTGCAAATAATTATAGAATTGAAGTTGTATTTATGCTAGCTAAAATTCATAATTGCATCTATATATCATAACTATAAAATCAATGATATGAACATCATAAACAATGAAAAAGAGCTATTATAATCGTTTTAATAGCAAATGATACCTCCATGAAACATATTTCAAAAAGGATTTTTAATGAGAAGAGAATGCCTCCATAAAACATATTTAAAAAATGATTTTTAATAGAAGAGGTGTTTGACTATGTTCACAAATAAATACTTATACAACTACCATTAATGTAATATTTAGTAACAAGGATAAGGATCTGTTACAAATGGAGCACCAACAAGCCAAATACCAAAAGGATGCACTAAGGATGAAAACAATAATTAATAATAAACCATTATTTTATTAGAATGTTTCCTCTAATCAAAATTTACAATTATTTAATTAATGATTGATTAGATAACATAATGCTTGAAGTTTAATTTGACATCGATAATTAATTATCCATACACATAAACCAGATGTAACCTAGAGGATGTGAGCAACTAATCTCTCTCTCTCTCTCTCTCTCTCTCTCTCTCTCTCTCTCTCTCTCTCTCACACACACACACACACACAAACTAGAAAATAAAAGATAAATATGTCCAAGGACAACCAATGAAGACATGATTATAAATGCACTTCCCATTAACAATTGTTTTACCTACAACCAAGTCATGTTAGATAGCCAAAATTCATTAAATAATACTTGGAACTAGCTTCCATTTTTTTCCAACAACTATTATCATTATTTGTTAAAGTAGTGAAAATTTATATAGATAAATAAACTTACTCATGGATTAAACCATACAAGTGTAATACAACGGACCCAAAAAAATTCAAAATATCTTCTAAACTTAATATTTCTCCCCATCCCAAAATAGGATAGGATTGGGTCAAGTGTTTTATATTTCATATAGAAAATTTTCTTTATCCCCAAGAGAAAGGTAGATATTTACAAACAAATTATATAGAAACATACATAAACATTACATTGAAAACAATATTTTGAGTACTTTGATATCAATCCATCCCCTTCATGGGTTTGGTTGTATTGTACTTATGGGTGAAATCATGAACCTGGGTGTCTATTCGGTGAGAATCCATTTTTGGAATAAGTATTCCAACACCTTTCAGCCGAACTAATTTATGTTTTCATCCGAAAACATACAACTAAATTTTGACCAAAAAACTTGTTCGGCTAAAATTTAAAATTAATGACATACCTACTAATGTGCGCTTTGCATGGATGGTCGGGAAAATAACGTCTGGTAGATATTTTTTCAACCGAACATTTGTTTGGACGAAAGGTTTTTCGGCCGAAAATTTGTTCGTTCAAGCAAAGTTTATATATGTATTAATGGAACGCCACTATTTACTATTCCATCATTGTTTTCCCTATTCATTGCGAATTCTGCTTGATGCTCTTCGTCGACCTATGGAGACTATTCGATTGCTCTGTCGGTGCACCCTCTCTATTGGTGTCAAAACCCCAAATTTTGAAAAATTTAAAACTTTTTAAAATAACATAAAATCACATTAAATGCAGTCATTAACTGTAGATTAATTTATGCTATTAGAATTGTAACTGAAAGATTATTTATTTACTCTGTACTTTAAGGATCAGTTTCTTTTTCGATTACTTATTGTTTTTCTGTTTGCGACACAAGGTGGTTTGTCGTGAAAGGGCTGGGGCTTACTTAGCTTTCGAGCTAACGCAGCAGTTTCCTTCTATTACAAGTATACAAGTAAGAAGTATGGTTCGATGTGAACAAGTCTCAGAAGTTTACAGTATAGATTTCTGCATACAATTTGATTAGTAAAAGTATGTACATGCTAGACCAAATTACCATGCTATTCGAGGTACTGTTTTACTAAATTTTCCTTGAGACTTAATACTAAAGAATTTGAATTCTATACATAGAGTTTAATAAGTCTACTTGTATGAAAATTATTACATGTCCATACTGAAGATAAGTATAAGAGCGCAATAATTACTTCTTCACTTAACAGCTAGCAAGGTAGAAATATTATAACATCACAGGTTTATTTCTGTTAATCAAAAACACAGTAATATTCCAAGTTTAGATTGCATCATGTTCAGAATTTCAACTGATAAAATATTACTAATGTCGACCCATATTCTCTTACTTAAGCATTGATGCGAAACAAGTATTTCTTAATAATTTAAGAGTTGCATTCTTTAGATCATTAAACTCATTTCAAGAATATTACTTGGTAGAAACCAAACACCCTTAGAATCAGTCCTAGACTCCTCACAACTGATTCCTTTATTAAGTCTCAATACTAAACTAACAAACAAGATGGTAAAAAGAGTATTCAAGTTATCTAGCATACCTTAACTTATGAAGTCTTTTAAAGATCTTGAGTTTTAGAGAATGACAAAGTCTATTTGTCACCAAAGAATGTTATGACCATAACAAGGAAGAATTATCTCTTTATCCAAAGTATCTAAATTAAGTACTAGGACAAACCAAATCAAATTATGAAAATCATAATAGAAACACCATTAATTGTATATACTTCAAAGAGTAAAATGTTTGTTACCTTCTTTTTAAAAACGCAAATGGTTGGCATCATAGTTGTGGACTATAGTCATTAAACTATAACTATAATCTAATATTCTATAATTCTTAAACACTTAAACAAACTCTATGCTTATGTGCACTATGCTATACAATAACCATATTCTATGATTTTAAAATGTTATAGTTGTGTATTACAACAACTAAGCCGTAATCATAATCTATGATTTTATAATCCTTTGAATACAAACTTACCTCGATTCTTATGCAAACAAGACTATAGGGCAACCGATATGTAACATGCATAGTATATATATATAAAGGACTAGCGTTGCATGATTGCCAATAATATGCAGGGGATACTATGGTATAAAACCTCCAAACGATGATTTGGTTGTCAAAAGTAATTCAACGGTCGAGAACTTTATAATGATAACCAAATGGATGCAAATTATTAAAAGTGATACGTGGTTGCATGACAGCCATAATTTGGCACTATAAAAAAGGTTGACTGAACCCTAAATCGCCATTCTCCCTTTTCTCTCGGGCCTTTGGCCTCTCTGCAGGCTCTTCTGGATTATTTTGCTGTGGTGTTGCTGCCATTGTTCTTCTGTTGTTCCAGCTCCTCTCGAGCTCGGTTATCATACTATGAGGGTGGTTAGATTGAATATAAACTCACTGCTTGCCTTTGTAGACTCACCATTGTTTGGTTTAACCCAGCTTGGGTAACTGTCTACCTTTCTTTGCCCTGCGTGAAATATTATCCTCTCAGTAGTGTGACTGGTGCTGTTAACTGGTTGTGGGATAATGATAAAAGAGTGCTATGACTGAAGGATTTATACTCCCCATCAAGTCTCTAGGGTCTCCCTTTTTGCTGCAGAGGTTGAACGAAGTTACACCAATCTTTGACCATCGTTTGACAGGCTCAACATTTGGACTGGCCGTGGCTTTACCGCGAGGGTTATTAATACATAAGGTAAACACCGCTCTGTTTACTTTAATATTACAGTAGTATTTACATGTTTATTATAAATCTTTTGTATTTCAAAAAAAATTAACACATGGCTGTGTAATGGCTTCTTGCAGGTGAAAACTGCTACTCTATTCTGCCCACAAGGGATTAGGGGTCGCGGCATTACAGTTACGGTAAGCCTTGGCCCTTCCATGGCTTATCCTCTTTGAGTGAGTCCTTTCAGGATGGCGTTGGGTTGTTCACTACGGCCTTTCTGTTCCTCGTGGTTTTTAAGTTGTTTGTTTTTAATGTTTAGCGTTGTGGGTGAAACCCTAGCTCTTATACAGAGCCTTCCGGCCACGGCCATGAATGTAAAGCTTCGTTTGTAAAATACTATTAGGTTTATAATATTTACAGGCTGTAAGCCTTCGTGTTTACTGTTTTTATAAGAATTTTTAGGCTGTAAGCCTTCCTGTAAACTTTTGTTACTGCAGTGGGTTATTAAAAGAAACAGAGTTATAGTTATTCTTTTGTTTATTGAAAGGGTAGGGTTTTACCCTCAGTTACTATGAAAGTTTGAAAATTGTTTCTCTTTCCTGCATTCCTCCTTTATCACAGTATTGGAAAGATTAAAAATTAAAAGAAAGCTTACTGTGTTTCATTTAATAACCCAGCTGTAAATATTACTAGTTCTTTTTATTTTTGTTTTAAAGAGTTCTGATTACTTAAAATGCTACTAGGTTTAATACTAGTTAGCAATGAATGATAATAGTGTTTTTTTGTTAACTCTTTCACTTTATAAAAAAATGACTGGGTTTATCTTATTAAATTATAAATACAAGGTTTACACCCTTATACAAATCTCGTAACTGTAGATACTATCTTGCATTATTTTTGTTTAGGTTATAATGCTGTAATTTATCTTATTGTAAAGGAATTCTGTAATTATAATACTTTCGAGCTTATTGTTTATTAAATTTGTTGTTAAGTTTTCCATACAGATTTTATACTCCGTAATCTATTTATTACAACTGTAAATGCAAGTATAACTCTTTTAAAATTAATAATGCCTGTTGTATTCTTATTAATTATTACCATTGTCTGTTAATAATGTTTATTTACTTTACAAGCATAGTGTATAACTAGTTATTTACATTCTGAGTATAAACAAACTAAGTTTTAATTGTATAATAATATACTACCCGAATGTTATTGTTATAATGTATAAAATGTTGATACATTATAGGTAATATAATACAATATTACTTCTTCTTAATGTTACTATGAATATTCTTTTAATATTATTTACCCACTATTTGGTTTGGGTTCCTTATTTAATTATAAGGTTTGAATAGTTCTTTCTAATACTTATTTAATAATAACGTATAATTTTATATACCTATCTATATAAATACCTGTATATAAAATAGCATTCATTTACCAGTTTTAAAAGTAGAATAATAGTTATGAAAATATGCTTAACCTGGCTAAATAAGTGAGTATACAGTAATTTGGATAATTGCATTCTCTGCTATAATGTAGAGTATTACTAATAGACTTTAACTGTATCATCAAATAGATAAGTAACAGATAATTAATTATGTCCTTCTGTCGGTAATGTTTTTATTTTAACTCTATAAGATTTTATCTTTTTTAAAAAAATAGAAGATAACAATCATAACTTAAACTGCAAAGATACTTAGTCTATCTTTTCATTTTTACAGCTAGTATTTCCAGAAAACTAAGATATAGTACTAGAATAGTTTTTAAGACTGTAGAAAGATAGCTCATGAATTTGTAAAAACACTTGTAGTAACTGCAAGTAAAATAGGAAACTCAGTTCAGAAGAATACTATTTCTCAACACTGAGATATTGTGCTAGAGTACGGTCTGGTGATACCAGATGTGGAAAAATACAGTAACTAATAACAGTTTTTAACTACTGATATCCTGAGATGTTAACTTCACTGAACTAACTAATTACTCAGACTTATACATAAACATAACATGCATCATTCATACTCAGCAAACATAAAAAATTAAATGGCAGAACCTGTTTCAGCTGTGGACAACAACAGCAATGGGAGGCCGTTCCTCCCTACCAACTCCTGGAGAGCGCTCAAACAGCGACTTCTCAGGACCCCCGAGCTTGCTTTGGTCTCCCTAGCTGGAACTAGGTACAGCAAATCAGATACCAGTCTTCAACTTGGTATTAACTCAGAACTATCAGTTAGTTCTCTCAACCCAAATAGCTGTAATAAAAATCAAGTTACTGCAGCAATCCACTCAAAACACTTCCTTACTATTTTTCCCTCTTTCCTCAATGAAATTCCTGAATAACATTCACCTGAATGAATTCTTTCTGGAATAAAATCTGAGCAGCCTGAGCTCTCTTCATTGAGTACTTTTAAAGATTGCTTAGGTCTTTGTTGGGTTAACTGTCATTTAATGAGCCACCTGCTCTGATTCCACTTTCTTAGGGAATCATGACCCCAAATATAGGGAAGTTGCCACCTGCAACTTAGGAAGTGTTTGAGGATGCTGCCACTTATATTTTGCCTTGCCACCAGTACCAGTAACCTCTTTTAACAGCTCTCCCATGCTGTTGTCTCCATAATTTATTTATTAATAATAAAATATTCAGAATTACACTCCATTATTGTTGACTCTGCTGAGTCATCAATCCCTACTCAGGATTAAGTTTAACATAATGTCTCAGAAATATAATAAAACAAATTACATAATTTTACAAAATTGGGGTATGTGACATACACACCCCCTTAAAATGTAACATCGTCCTCGATGTTACTTGATCTTCTTCCTCTGGAACCTCCTGGAACAGATTCGGGTATGCTTCCCGCATCTTACTTTCCAGTTCCCAAGTAGCTTCTTCAGGACTAAGGTGCTTCCATTGCACCTTCACCTGTCCAATTGTGTGGTTCCGCAGAGTAATTTCCCTCCTCCTGAGGATACAATCCGGTTCGACCAGAACTTCCCCTTCTGGTTCTACCTGTACAACGTTCCAATCAATCACATGAGTAGCATCATGAACATACTTTTTCAGAACAGAAATATGAAAAACATTGTGTACTTTTAAATTAGGTGGTAACGCTAACTGATATGCTACTTGACCAACTCTAGATAAAATTTCAAATGGTCCACAGTATCGTGGCGCTAATTTTGCACAACTCCCCAATCTTAGGGAGCTCTTCTTTGGTCTTACCTTTATGAACACATGCTCACCCACCTGGAACTCTTTAGGAGTTCTTTTCAAATCTGCTTGGCTCTTTTGCCGATCCTGGGCAACCTTCAAGTTCTCCTGCACTTGTTTTACAATCTGTTCCATTTCTTTTAATAATTCGGGCCCCAACACTAATCTATCTACTGGATTATTCCAGGAGATATGAGTGTTACATTTACGCCCATACAGAATTTCAAAAGGACTGAACTTAGCTGATGATTGATAATTGTTATTGTATGCAAATTCTGCTAAATGCAAATAATCCTCCCACTTACATGGCTGTTCCTTGACGTACATTCTTAACAGATCCTCCAACACCTGATTGACTCTTTCAGTCTATCCGTCCGTCTGAGGATGGAAAGAGGTGCTGAAATTCGGAGTGGTGTTTAATCCCTTAAACAAGGATTTCCAGAAATTCCCTATGAATTTAGGATCCCTGTCTGAAATAATAACCTTCGGTACACCATGTAGCCGAAAAATTTGCTTTAGAAATATGTCAGCTATATTTGCAGCCTTATAAGTGGTTTTAACAGGAATAAAATGTGTTTCTTTACTTAGTTTATCTACTACCACCATAATTGAATCATTCTGATTCTGATTTCTAGGTAATCCAGTAATGAAATCTAAGCTGATTATTTCCCACTTCCAGCTAGGAATAGGCAAGGGTTGCAATAACCCAGCTGGATGTTGATGTTCTGTCTTCACTTGTTGACAGTCCAAACATCTAGCTATATACTCAGCTACTTCAGATTTCATATTAGGCCAGAAATAATATTTTCTCAGCATGGTGACAGTCTTCTGGTAACCTGGATGCCCTGAGTAAGGGGTTTTATGCACTTCATCCAGAATCAGCAATTTAATTTTAGACACATTAGGTACATACAGTCTGTCCTTAAACAATAAAAATCCATCTTTATTTAGACTGTAACCCTTAATTATACTTTTTGTGGGTTCTTCCTTAGCTGTAGCTTGTAATTTTTGATAAATGTCATCAATTTTTATCCCTTCAATTAGCTGTTCATTTAAATCAGAATTATAAGTACTGATTGCTGTTGTAAAATTCAATTTTGCATTTCTGCTCAAAGCATCAGCTACTTTATTTTCTTTCCCTTTTATGTGTTGAATTTCGAAATCGTATTCACTTAGGAAGGCTAGCCATCTTTCTTGCCTTACATTTAAATTAGGCTGATCTAAAAGGTATTTAAGACCCTTATTATCAGTCATTAAAGTAAACTTTCTGCCTATTAAGTGGTGTCGCCACATTTTTAAGGCATGAATAACAGCAGCCAGCTCTAAATCATAAGTGGCATAATTCTTTTCATGGATCTTTAGCTTCCTGGACTCATAGGCAATGACATGCCCATCCTAAGTCAGCACTCCACCTAGACCATCATTACAAGCATCAGTACATACCACGAAATCCTTATTGGGATCCGCTATTCTTAGAATAGGCACAGTTGTTAATAAAGTTTTTAGTTTCTTAAAGCTTTCTTCGCATTTTAAGTTCCAATCAAACTTCTTGCCTTTCTTCTGCAAAGAAATGATTGGGTTGGCTATTTTTGAAAAGCCTTCTATGAATCTCCGGTAATAACCAGTGATTCCCATGAAAGACCTAACATCTGTTACGTCTTTTGGTACTGGCCATTCTTCAATTGCCCTGATCTTTTCAGGATCAACTGAAATCCCTTCCTTAGTCACCACGTGACCTAAGTACTGGATTTCATCCTTGAAGAAATCACACTTATTGAACTTCGCGAAGAGCTGTTGCTCTCGCAGTTCTTGTAAAACTATCCGCAAATGTTCTTTATGTTCCTCTTCATTTTTAGAATAGATCAAGATGTCATCGATGAATACGACAACAAACTTGTCTAAGTATTTATGCATTATGTTATTCATTAGACACATAAAGATGGCTGGGGCATTAGTAAGCCTGAATGGCATTACAACAAATTCGTAATGTCCATACCTAGTTCTGAAAGCTGTCTTGAATATGTCCTCTTCTTTAATTCTCACCTAATGATAGCCTAATCTCAGGTCTATCTTAGAGAACACCGTAGCTCCGCGCAGCTGATCAAATAGATCATCTATGCGGGGCAACGGATATCTATTTTTAATTGTCATTTTATTTAGTTGACGGTAATCTATGCAAATTTGCATAGTTCCGTCTTTCTTTTTAACAAAGATTACTGGTGCTCCCCAAGGAGACACACTAGGACGAATATATTTCTTATCGATTAATTCCTTTAACTGTGATTTTAATTCGTTAAGTTCCAGAATATTCATATGGTACGGAGCCTTCGAGCTAGGTACAGCACCCGGTACCAGCTCTATTGTGAAATCCAGTTCCCTCCTGGGAGGTAATCCTGGAATTTCCTCTGGAAAAACATCAATAAAATCATTTAACATAGGAATACTTTCTATTCTTATTTTATCTTTTTCAGCTTTATTTGCCTCATCTGTAATGGTTACAGCATAGGCCTTGCATCCTTTCCTGACTGCTCTTTTGAGCTGTAAGGCAGAAATCTGCCTAACTACAGTTTTCCTAGGAACACCCTTGACTGTTACTGGTGGTTCATTATTATTTACACACGTAAATGTTTTATCAAAACAGTTTAAAACTACCCTGTGTTGTTCTAACCAGTCCATACCAATAAGTATGTCATACGAGCCAAGTGGCAGAACATTTAATTTAACAGCAGTTTTAAAAGCATTCATATCTAAAGCACATTCCTTAACATAACAATTTACCTTCTTTTTTGCCCCTGTGGCTAGTTGAACTAGCCAAGAGTTATCAAACTTTTCAACAGTCAGATTACATTTTTCTACTATCTGGGGAGAAATATAACTAAGACTTGCACCTGGATCTATTAGAATAGTTACAGGGGTTTTGTTGACCATACCTTCTACTTCCACCATGGAAGTTTGAAAATCTGCTTGACGGTTTTCCAAAGCTGCATTGATTCGGGGCATAGTCCTTGCAAAGTCTCCAACAGTCATTTCATCTTGTATAGTATGAATATTGCTATTTGGTTTCTTCCGATTTGGGAAAACTGAAGCATAGTGTGGGCCATTGCACTCCCAACACTTAACAGGTTCCTTCCTTTCGAAGTTTTTTGTAAAATTTCCATGATTGTTAGAAGCCTCCTTGCTGCCCTTGAAGTTATTGGAATTATTAGAAGCACCATTTTTGCTTCCCTGAAAGTTCTTACCATTGGAATGGTTTCCGTTCTTGTTGTTCCTGAAATTTTTCTGGGGTACATACTCCTTTTTCTTGAATTCAGACTGATTACCATTCTTTTTAGCCTTCCAATTGGCTATTCCTTCCTTCTTTTTGTTCTGTTCAAAACAGAAATTATCTTTTCGCATGGCTTCTTACAGAGTTTTGGGGTTATCATATTCGATTCTGTCTTTTATATGGTATGGCAAGCAGCTGAGAAACCGTTGTACCTTAGGTTTCTCATCAACTAAATACGGCACATACCTTAACAGACTTAAGAAATTGTTGTTTAAGTCTTTCATAGTCATGGACCCAAGCTTTAACTCATAAAACTCCTTGGCCCTTTCTTCATAGTATTGTTCAGACAGGAACTTCTTCTTGAAGTACCTTTTAAAAGTACTCCAATTGACCTCTTTTTCTTTAATCCCCTTAACCCTCTTCAAATCTTGCCACCAAATATCTGCCTTCCCTGAAAGGTTATATATGGCCATTCTCGCCTTCGGCTAGTTTGAATAATTATAAATCTGAAAGTATTTTCTCATCCCGGATAACCAGGATTCTGCCTCTTCTCCTTTTTCCGTTTCTCCATTGAAAGTTGGGGGTTTTATTTTCTTGAACTCCCCAGAAATCTCTTCATAAGGTCTGTACTTTTTATTTCTCTTATACACCTCTGCTTCGCTACTATCACTAGTAAAATAATAGTTGTGTTGTTCCTTAAAGCTTTCAGATGAGGAACTGCTATCAGATTTAGCTAGTTTCATCTTTTTGGACCATTTTTGATGACTAGCTTCTTTAGATTCAGACCTTCTATTTTTCCCTTCAGTCTGAAATTTCTCTATCAGAATTTTATTTAACTCCTCTTGAGTCTTCAGAATTTGTTCATTATCCTTCTTGACTTATTCTAATTCAGTCTTTAAACCTTTTATGGTCTGCATCATCTCTGAGGAGTGAGCAGTTATCTCCTCAATCACAGGTTCTCTGGATATCTGTCTGGTCTCAGTGTTTGGAGATTCCTCTTCAGCATATTCTCCTAAGTTCTCCATACCTACCTGTTAGATTCCGAAAAAAATAATTTTCTGTTTTTCACATAAAACAAATTACAGGTTAGTATATTATTTTTACTGTTCTGCGGAAAGTAATTGGGCCACATCAAGGCCTAGCGTTTGAACCATGCTCTGATACCACATGTCAAACCCCCAAATTTCAAAAAATTTAAAACTTTTTAAAATAACATAAAATCACATTAAATGCAGTCATTAACTGTAGATTAATTTATGCTATTAGAATTGTAACTGAAAGATTATTTATTTACTCTGTACTTTAAGGATCAGTTTCTTTTTCGGTTACTAATTGTTTTTTCTGTTTGCGACACAAGGTGGTTTGTCGTGAAAGGGATGGGGCTTACTTAGCTTTCGAGCTAACGCAACAGTTTCCTTCTATTACAGGTATACAGGTAAGAAGTATGGTTCGATGCGAACAAGTCTCAGAAGTTTACAGTATAGATTTCTACATACAATTTGATTAGTAAAAGTATGTACATGCTAGATCGAATTACCATGCTATTCGAGGTACTGTTTTACTAAATTTTCCTTGAGACTTAATACTAAAGAATTTGAATTCTATACATAGAGTTTAATAAGTCTACTTGTATGAAAATTATTACATGTCCATACTGAAGATAACTATAAGAGCGCAATAATTACTTCTTCACTTAACAGCTAGCAAGGTAGAAAGATTATAATGTCACAGGTTTATTTCTGTTAATCAAAAACACAGTAATATTCCAAGTTTAGATTGCATCATGTTCAGAATTTCAACTGATAAAATATTACTAATGTCGACCCATATTCTCTTACTTAAGCATTGATGCGAAACAAGTATTTCTTAATAATTTAAGAGTTGCATTCTTTAGATCATTAAACTCATTTCAAGAATATTACTTGGTAGAAACCAAACACCGTTAGAAACAGTCCTAGACTCCTCATAACTGATTCCTTTATTAAGTCTCAATACTAAACTAACAAACAAGATGGTAAAAAGAGTATTCAAGTTATCTAGCATACCTTAACTTATGAAGTCTTTTAAAGATC
>LPNX010427697.1:709970-731766 GCA_001517045.1 Pseudotsuga menziesii
GTGATGTCGATTGATTATAAGACGTTTAAGTTATAATAAGAAAAAATTGAATCGATGTTATCTCAGATATTATTGATTGTTTGTCTAGTGTGGCAGGAAACCACCAGTGCATGTTGACGCAAGGTTGAAACAATGGATACAAGGAATTCTGAATGAGTCAAATCTTTGTAATGTTTATAATGAGAAAATTTATGTCATCATTTATGATTTTGGAAATATTAATGCACACAATTGTTGGTATGTGTGCAGGAACGGAGATAATGCTTGCCAATGAACCCACATATGGGTAATGGGGATTGTATAGGGGAATGTACCAACATGAATAGCACTTATTTTCCATGTGATGGGTTGAAAAGAGAGAGAGTATTTTACCCATGATATGCATGTTGCCGTGAGGGTAGGCCATGGACTCGGTCACTCACGAGGATTAACTGAGGGGTGCGCAATAAGGTGTCGACCTTATTCCTCAGTAACCATTAGTCTCTCCATAGTGTAGATAGGACTGAGTTAACATGGCCTCAGTCATCGTACTAACTCCCCACCATGGAAAACATGATATTTGAAGGGCATGAACATCACCGTGATAAAGAAATGCAATTAATGAAATATAACACTAAAAATATATAAGGTGCTCTAATGATATTTAAATAGATAATAAATTCATGAGCTGAAAATAAATCAAAGAATGTATGTAATAATAGGAAACATCACATACACAAGAAAACAGAGAATTTACTAATTAAAATATTGCAAACACAAATGCACACGAAGAGAAAAGCAAAAATCAAGGAAACATTTTGAATGAAAATAGGAAGAATTAAGGCAAGAAATGATAAAATAAAATTTAGAAAGTGTAAGAAAAGAAAAGTGGAAATTGCATATGCATATGAGAAGGAAATCCACCTAAATGGAATTAAGATGAGTTCAAAATAGAAATAAATAAATAGTATTTTACATAAGAAAACGAGAAAGAGAATCTCAAAAGCTATAAATAAGAGAAAAAGGCTTTTCACTAAAATTAATTTTTCTTCCCTAATATGGGATGGATGAAATAATATCAATTTGAGTTGGAAGGTGACTCTGGAGAATTTGGTTAATGAGTTTGTGAATGGGGTTGGGAGGCCGCTTAGTGAATCTATGCATTCTAATCGTGCTAAAGGTATTTCCATACAATCCATGTTGCATCTCGAGGTATCCTAGGGAAAGAAGAGTACCCTACGAGTGGTAGGGTGGTCAACCGGTGGGGTTATCTTCATTAGCAAGATAATTCGAGGATTGGATTTCTCAAGAATCATGTGTTCATCGATGATGGAACAAACCACTAAGACACAACAGAAGATCAAGAAAATCAATAACATCTTGAACATCGAATCAAGTTCAATGTATTGTTTATTTCATGTTATATATAACTTAGTATTCCTTGGTGTGTTGGAATTTGTTTAGTATTTTGTAGCATTGCATTTATAATATATATTCAATAAGAAGTTCTTAAAGTGAGGGGTGTCATACTATTTAGTTTTTGTTTTTGTTTTTTTTTTTTAAATTGTGGTTCATTGATCTCGATTTTATATTCATGCATATTATTGTTAGAACTTATTTTGGACCTCGTGGAGATTCATTACATATGGTATCAGAGCATGGTTCAAATTTTCAAGACTGAGGCATTGGCATTGCTTTCTTCATGTGTGCACTAGATCTGCCTTGGATTGAAAATAATTGCAGAGTCTAATGGTAATAGATTTGTACTTAGAAGATATGGATATGTTGTGAAAGTATTGTAGGATTTATAGATTATTGATGAGATTCGTAGATCTTTTGATTGCATTGTAGACCCCCCTAGATAGGTTTATCCTTATGTGTTCCCGAGAATTTAAAAAAAATAAGAGGATACAGTCAACCTTATGGATCAAATTAAATGTTGTGTTCTTAGTTCTGCATATTATTGGATATGTGAGGTGCAGCCAGTAACATAATTCAATCATATATTGTTCGGTTAAAAGAATTGGAAAGCTTAGCCTCTGACCTATGCATTTTACGGTGTTAATCGTAGAACTAAAACATCCCTGATAGTGGGCGCAAAAGTCTAAGCCTAGATCTGGATGTAAATATAATATCAATTTTTTTTATAGAAGAATTATTTTTACAATATATTATAGTTAGGCTCCGTTGAACAAGGATCCATTGTTTTTGGTAAATGAGAAGCGATTTAGTTTTATTAATGTGGGGTTCACACTTAGGCGAAGGCATTCTGTCGAAATTGTTGGGATTAAGTAGAATGAACTACATTTTATCTCTCTTTGTGTATATAAATCGATGATGGAAAGGCATATTTCCTCAACCATACCACACCAGATTAAACCTCTGCTTGTGTGCAAAGTTAAGGAGCAGCAGCTAGATAACTGTGGAGCTGTGTTGTAAGTGGGATGTTAGAGGGTAATGGTTCATATTTTATGTGTAAAACGTTGCACCATTTTCCTTGTAGTTCTAATATAATATTGATCATGAATACACCATGATGATACCGAGGAGAAGACCATAAAAATAAAACTAATAACGGAGATTCCTCTTTACCATTCTTGGGAGGGATTGAAACGTTGAGTTCAGAAAATAATGACGCTTCCTATAATAACACAAATTCCTCTTACCATTAATACATTAATTGTTCACGATTTTGAGTGACATTTTCATGTCTTCTTGCAGTCGTCAATGTGTTGTCCATGATTTTGAGGTCAATTGTTAAAATTCGTTGAATCAGGAAAGTATTCATGGTGATTCGCGGCATCCAGTGGGATTCGTCCTAACTAATCCATGGTGATCCAGGTATATTCTCAACTAGGACTGTAGCTGAAATATTAGGTTGGTAGTTTCATTTGTTCTATTTAATCGTCTGAACCGGAGAGGATGAATGTTCATATATTTTCTCACCCCTTTCTCTTGTTTGTGTATATCTGTTTCCTAGCTGATAATTCTGAAAAAATTTATACAGAAAGTGGGGAGAAGAAGAGTAATAGTTCCAACATAAAGTAGAATAGATAGATCACCTCAGGGACAGACTGAGCTCTGAGACAATCAGCTATAAAGAGCTATTTATTTTTGGTTGTGTAGAGAATTAGAATGGCAATGGAAAGATCGTTGGATTCACACCGTAACTATGTTGATAAACATTTTGATTTGGTAGAGACGATGATCCTACTGCTGGGTGTCTTCCCATACCAAAGAAAAATCGAAATTTTAGAATAATTTAATGATAAATACATAACCTGAGTGATTGAATAGAAACGCTTTTCCCAAGTGCTGAGTGGAAAACCCTCTGCCTGAGCGTTGAATGGAAACATTTGTTCCTTAGTGTTTTATTTGCCTTAGTATTGAATGGGTTTGTCTGCCTGAAATGAAACATTTGGATAAGTCTTTGCATGGCTGCAATAATACACTCAGATTGTCGCTAGCTCTATGCTCTTTTAAGACGTGTTATCAAATGAGTAATAACGTTGTAATCATTGGACTAAACAGCGTAATTAAGGTTAAACTAGTAGAACTCAGGTAAAATATGTTCTTGTCTGCTAATAGTTATCCGTAAATGCTAGTCTACGTCATAACGAGCAAGATATGTATGTGTATTTACTATTTTATCTTCCGTGGGCTGTGTCAACTCCCGTTTCTGAGACTCCCATACATCCATACTATTTCTTGGTTCATGTTTCATAGTTTGAGTAGGGGACTCTGCAGAAATATCAACTATCTCTGAAGACTGGTTATTCAGGAAAAGTCCATATGTCAAAGTCTACGGAGGCATTCAAATTCTGAACCATGTAATATATGTTGAATTTCATCGGCTCGAGAATTCCATGCACCCATACTACTAGTTCCAGGTTTGATGTTGTCCCCTGAAAATGAACTGTTCAGGCCATTGACTGAATGAGCCTTCTGGAGATTTGTACCAAGAATTTCATTTGTCAGTGGACCTCTCAAATGATCCGGTACATGACCTTCTCTGATGGTAGTTATTTTCCTTGGCGGTGCTAGGGGCACTGGATCTTGAAGCTATGTCGTAATCTTTGAATTATGATTATGCCCGTTAAAACTGTCAAATAAGATAAATTACTCTTGTAGATCATAGGTATAATCATTGTTGGGGTAAGCAATGTATCCATCTTGTTGATGTTCAACAGTAGATTCTTGCACTAGATACTTCTGCAATCGAACCCTCTTCATAGCAGTACCATGAAAGGGCAGTTCCTGCTGGTATGTCTGCCTTCTTTGGCCTAATTGAATTCATGTAATCTCTGGATTATTGTGGTTGCCACGTTGCACCAGAGAAGTATCATTATACTCCAACTCCTCTAATGAAGGTAAGATATCATCTCCAAGGTCCTCTCCTCTCCAAATTTCATCAATGTTATCAATATCACTATTAAATAAATAATCAACTTCAGTATTATTATCTGCCTGAGATGCTTCTGCAGTATGTAATATTTCCTCTATGATTTCTTCTTCCTCAAAAGATGTTTCTAGATTCTTCGACAATTGAAAGTAACCCATGTCTCCAGACATAGTAAAGTTTACATCAGCTGGAAGCCAATCAAACGCTTGTTGTTGATATGAATTAATTATTTGCTGCACTTCCTGAGCAACGTCAACCTTTGTGTTATTTGCCGACTCAACTAGAGATGGTGGGTGATGTGGAACTGAATCTCGACGTTTCAATATCTACTTTATCATCAGGAGACCAATCGAAGCTTGGTCAAACTGACATTTTGATCGGGATCATCCAGCAGCACATCTAACCATCTCTCAATAGCATTATTGTCTTCAGTCATATCATTGAAAGTAACAGATGGCGTTTCAGACTATATGTGAGACAAAGAGTCTACTCTTGGGTGGAGCTTTGGAGCCATCCCATCCCGATTCAGATAAGTATTTAATTAGTGTATAATTCTTGGTATCTTAGTATTATGTATATTCTACTGTTGTTTATTCGATATGTTTTGTCTTCAGTCATATCATTGAAAGTAACAGATGGCGTTTCAGACTATACGTGAGACAAAGAGTCTACTCTTGGGTGGAGCTTTGGAGCCATCCCATCCCGATTCAGATAAGTATTTAATTAGTGTATAATTCTTGGTATCTTAGTATTATGTATATTCTATTGTTGTTTATTTGATATGTTTTTATCATTTCATTACATTTAAGTTATAGATTTTCTTTAATGAATGGTGATTTCTTTAGCATTTTGTTAATAGCAAACATATAAAATGTATAAAGGTGATATCTTTGAGGGGTATACATATTTAGAAGTATATGTTATATGATGAAAATTGGTATTTCACATAATCATAATATTTCTCAAAATATTATTATTTGTAAGCTATGTAAATGCAAGAAATGTTTTATGTCTTTAGGAATATCATAAGAAGTTACTACACTAAAGTATTATGATTTCATAAATTAAGTTTTTATTATTTTTAAAACGGTTATGATTTATTCTATAGAGTTAGATAACCATGCAACTACAATAAAGTATCACCATTCCATAAATTAAGTCTTTATGATTTTTAAAATGGTTATGATTTATTCTATAGAGTTAGATAGCCATGTAAATAGGATAGTGAGCTAAGGTTTATATTGGGTTAAACTACATGTAAAAGTGAAAGTATTATTGTTTCATTTTATTTAATATGTTTATGTTTAGTGAAAAATATAAGCAAGCTTAAAATAAATAATATCCATTGCATAAAGGATGAGCTATTTTTAATTGAAGAGAGTAAAACATAGAATGAATGGTACAAGTGGATAGAAAAATACTTTCGGTCAATTTACTTGCATAGAAATCAATTGACTAGATTAATATTAATGATATATGGATTCTTCGTGTTTAAAGGCAAGGATGGACTATACAAACTAATTCAATATAGATACATAAGTAAAATGTTGAGAATGATTTTACCTTGTCATATAGATATTTACCTTTAGAATGTATGTAGTTACTTTCACTAGATTCTATCCACATTGCAAGTGCTAAATGATTAATAAGGGTTTGGTATGACCTTGGTGTATGAAGGGTAGCACGTATTTAACAATTCCTAGATGAATTTTACATAAGTGAAATATGGAATCACTCTGGAATATGTTAGACCATATTCGTTTAAGGGATATGTTTGATAAGTATGGAATGCAATATATTATTATGATTAAGTTATTTGAAACTTAAATGTTTTATATCCTTCATATGGAGATAGGTGTAAGGAGCATATGCTAGATATATTAAATTATTTTAGGAATAACATATGTGTTCCCTTATATGTCAATCTATATCTTAAATAGAATTTCAAAAGAAGAAAAAGAAATTATACCCCATTTTTGAAATAGTTTATAGAGGATTTTGGGTAAATTTCAAATGGTATGAGAGCAAGGTTGCAATACGTTCACTCTTATGCGGTTAATCATATAAAATAAAGAATACTTTATGAACTAGTACACTAATCTTATCTACATGAAGTTAACGCAAGTAGCACTGTATTGTTCTATCTTACTCACTCGATTTATTTACAAACAAAAATTATTGTAACTAATGATATGCTTCATTTCTTGCTACTATCAGATTCATATTTCATTCACATGATCATGAAATGTTTAAAGCATTAATGATTGCAATATCAATGAATACATTTATAATATTAGTAAGATGATTTTATTACTCATAGAATGATTATTGTAAAGTAATGCATGTCTATTTGCTTATGCAAGTAGAAGCCTGTAATGTATTATGATATATGCATAATGTTAAATTAAATGCAACTTTAAGATAATGATTGATATATTTGTTTCCCTGTGGGTATAGGAGGAAAGAAGAAGAAAAACACGGCCTTATTCCTAAATATGAAAAAGAGAAATACATGTTAGATAATAAAACATCGATGGTAATATGCCTTAGACAACTCGTATGCTAATATTCATTTCGAAATAAGTAACTAATGTTACAGAAATATTTCAATCATGATAAAATGATTAGTAATACATTGGATATAGAACATGGTTCAGATTTTTATATGTTAAGTATATGTTTTAATAGAGAACAATGGAGGATAAACTAGTAGAATTTAAATTTCTACAGATATGGTTGTAAGAGGTTTTAAGTTTAGAATATATTATTTTCAAAAGTGATTACAACTCAAATAAAAGTTTTTTTTTTATAAATGTGTGGATATAATGTATAAACGATACATTGTATAGATGGTATGTCGGTGATAAGTATAATCTCCATAAAGGATAACAGGGATACATTACCAAATTGAAAATTTTATTGAAATGTTTTAAATACATTTTGCAAGATGCTAATAATGTCGAAAGAGTGAAATCGGTAACTATTGCACAAGTATGTGTTATTTGAGTTTGGTGTTAAATATATTACTAGTGTTAAATCACATATAAGGCTTAGAATGTTGTGATTATGATAAAATTCTAAAGTCAGGCAGTCTCGAAAAACATGCACAGAGTAGTAATGCAATTGGACAGGTGAGCCCATGATTTCCAGAGTATAAACATAGTCTAGATGTTGGATGGCTAAAATTCATAGTAGATAAAATTCAATTCTTTTGAAAAACATTAATTATATGACTCACTATTTTTGAAGCCAATGCAAGTAATGAAGGACCAAGTTTGCTAAAGAACAAAGAGTTAATGAGGAAAATTACTTAGAATGTTGCAATTATGATAAAATTTTGAAGTCGCGTAGTCTCAGAAAACATGCACACAGTAGTGATGTAATTGGACAAGTGGGCCCATGATTTCTAGAGTAGAAACATAGTCTAGATGTTGGATGGCTAAAATTCATAGTAGATAAAATACACTTCTTTTGAAAAGCATTAATTATATGATTGTCTATATTAGAATCCAATGCAAGTAATGAAGGACCAAGTTGGCTAAAGAACAAGGAGTTAATGAGGAAAATTGTAAAACCGAAGTGATAAATTAATTTAAATGAATGACAAGAATTCAAGAAGTAAATTATAAAAGAACCTAAGGAATTATAAAATCTTGTCTCGTTCAAGGGAAGAAAATAAAAAATATGTTGTATACTATTATTCACAGCATATGAATTGCTTCAACATATGGTTGACATTGAAGTTCAGTACTTAGTAGTACTGAGAGGTAACTGGTATACCTCCATTCCAACTCTTGGTTTATTAAGAGGTACTTGAAGTACTGACTAATCTATAGCAAGAGTGTAGTTAGATTATCTTCCTAGAACTAAACCAAAGACTAGCTATTAAATTTAAGGTAAATTGAACCACAGTAAAAAAGAAGTACTACTAATATACTCGAAGCAGGAGGACTGATTACTGGTATATGTAGAATCATTACAAGACTTTATGAGACTTGAATTTGGAATTGAAATTTAATGGTTATATATGAAATGTGTATAGACGTATAATATATGTATTAAAACATTTACACCAACTTCGGGACGAAGTTCTTTTAAAGAAGGGGTGTGTGTAATGCCCCATTTATTAGAGTTTACTTATTTATGCTAGATAACATTAAATAATACATTTGATTGCAATAGAACACATTCATTATTATGTCATGTGATCATAAGATAAAATTATATATATATAATTGAGTACTCAAATTTGTGTTAAACTTAAATGTTTCAAGTTTTAAATAACTTTCAAAAGTAGTTTTTGAAAAACACTAAAGATATTTTAAGTTTTAAATAACTTTTAAGAAGGTAGTTTTGAAAAATACTTACTTGTCAATGCTTAACAAATACATTGAAAAATGTTAATCAATTTTTCACAACTATTTGTTGCAACCAATTTGTGTTTTAACCTCTTTCTATAATAATCATAAATGGATGGACATACATTTAACCTAGGCAACCACTTCACCAGGTCTAAGATTTTTTGAGAGGGAATTGTCAATCACTGAAACAATTGACAAGGGAAAGAAAATTTGATGCTCAAGCCTCAACGAAAGTAACATGCAATCGAAGACACTAATTCACATGACCAATCAAACTTCTATTCCTGAATCTATACCAAAAAAGAGGAAAAATAAGTTTGAGATAACTAAACACAATACCAATGTTCAAAAATATTTAAATACATATGCTACATAACTCAAATGTACATTAAGGAAACTCATAAAAAATGAATCTCAAAGAATTTAATTAGCAAAAAAAAATCAGCTTCACTACTAAATATCCCAACAACTTTTTTGATACCTTGTACTCCAATTCTAAATTCTAAACTTTATAACTAATTTTTCAATTAAGAGTTTGCACCAATCTCATTATTACCATGATAGTTTGCCATAATATGCTCGTGCTCATCCTAGACTACTCCACAACCATTTCCTTCGACAACCTAGGGACATATATACTCAAATTAAAAAGAGAACGGGAAACCAATTTGGTATATGAACATAGACAATCATCAAATAAAAATAGCATGATATAAAGCATCCATGAAAAGTGTAAATAGCAAGTCACCTGCACAAAGATTGCAATGGTATTATGAATTATGTACGTCATCATTGCAGTCATCTTCAATGAAAATCCAACTCTTTTTGATATTTTATTTTGATGTGAACGAAGAATCTTTCAAATAAAACAAAATTTAGACATGAAACTTGATACACTGCACTTGTTCTCAGCACACCTTCAGGTGTGTCCTAGGGAGAGAGGGCCAAATTTTTTGACCAAGAGGGGTGTTATTGAGCAATGGCAGTCATGGTTGGATCTGTTGGTCCTCCTTTAAGGGTACTATGGCTTAATGGCACTGCTGACTGCCCGTTAAAGAGGTTTTTAACCTCAGGGTTGGTGTCTGGGGACCTAACGGTTGATCACTGGGTCTCATGGCTCCATTCCCTTCTTTCGTGCTTTGGTGGCCTATGCTTCAGCTATGAGACACTCATATTCAGTCGCGGTCAGTTCATACACCCTCATGGCCCTTCAGTCAGTGGGTCCTTGCTCTCATGGACCTTCTTTCCTCAGAGGAAGGCATCCTCCATACTAGGTCATTTCCATTATTTGAGGAGGGAGTTGAGGGATTTTACAACATTCTAGAGGTTAGATGGGGCATAACGTCCTCCCTCCAGCCTGCTCTGGCCTTTCGTTCAGAGTGATTTGCTTATTTGAGCATGTTTTGGCACCTGGGGATGCAAAATACCGCCCGGTAGCCTACCATAGTTTATATTTTATTATTATTTTCTTATAGTTTTAAGTTTACATTAAATCATTATAAATTTACGTGTTTTAAGGCATGTCAGCCTCTGAGTGTGAGATCATATAAATAGATCTCCTCCCTTTCACTCAGTGGGTCCTTGCTCTCATTGACCTTCTTTCCTCAGAGGAAGGTATCCTCCATAATAGGTCGTTTCCATTCTTTGAGAAGGGAGTTGAGAGATTTTACAGCATTCTAAAGGTTAGATGGGGCATAACGCCCTCCCTCCAGCCCGCTTCGGCCTTTCGTTCGGAGTGATTTGCTTATTTGAGCATGTTTTGGCACCATGAGATGCAAAATACCACCACGTAGCCTACCATAGTTTATATTTTATTATTATTTTCTTATAGTTTTAAGTTTACATCAAATCATTATAAATTTACATGTTTTAAGGCATGTAAACCTCTGAGTGTGAGATCATATAAATAGATCACCTCACTTTTAGTTTAAATTAGAACATCTGGGATAAATCACTATGCACTTGTTTACCCTGCTCAGGGTTTTCTCTAGATGGAAGTGCTCCTAGTGAGAAAGTTTTATGGTTAATGCAAGTTGTTTTTCTGGTAATTCTTTGGTGAATTATGTGCTTTTGGTGATGCTTCCATTTATTAAATAAACACAAGCAAAAGGAGGTCATGCTTCTTACATTTTTGTTAGATGTTGGTGATGTGCATGTCCGAGTCTTAGTGGTAGCCTTAGAGCTGCACTTTGCCCTAGGATAGGCCTTTACCTTCTTCTTGTCACCTTAGCACATGATAGACGGCACGTCTCCTTGTGAGAGTGCCCTAGTGTTTTTCCTTAGCCTATCTACACTATTTGTTTAACCTAGGATCCTTTCTCACTAAGTGAGCGCTCCTCATCATAAACCCTATGCTAGGTATAAGCTCCTCATCATAAACCCAATGCTAGGTATAAACCCTATGCTAGGTAGGGCTTGTGCTAGGTTTTCAACTAGTCTCTCATTAATCTAATCCTAGGATTAGTTTACTATGTTAATTGAGCGATAGAGAAGTTTTCCTGCACAATAGCCTCCATATTTGCGCTACCCATCACTATTGCAGCTCCTCTAGACCTCGCGGCTCTCCATACTTTCTGGTCTCTCATCCCTTACACTAGCGTCGTGCATCCAAACTCGCCACACCTCAGTCCTCCATATTCTCGCTGCTCCTCAGCCCGCGCTAGCTCCCTCTGCAGTCTTCCTACAGCCATCCTTGCCGGAGCCTTCTCCCCACATCCTGTTCCCTCCACGCAGCTCGCAGGCTACTCTAGCGCGGGTCTCCACTCTCCTCTGCAGCTGCCAGCGTTCCCTCTCATCGTTGTCGACGCATACCTCTCCCAGCAGTTGTCCTCCTAGACTCCTTCCATCCACGCAACCTTGCTCTCTTCACCGTGGCCTCGTCACAACCCAGCGTTCAATCCACTAGGGTTCGGGTTTTGTTTTGTCAAAAGTTTCATTTTTATTGAACACATTAATATTTCACGTTGATATTTATTAATTCTCAATGTTTTATTAATGATTATTACTACTATACACTATGATCATTTATGCATGCAGCTCTCTTTTTTATCATAAACATATATCGTTTATTAATTTTATTTGTATATAAGGCTCATTTTATAACATATTCATTTTGTGTGGTTGGTTTATTAATTTAGATTTTGTTTATATGATATTTGATTTTTTTTTATTTTAAGTTATAGTATTTTATATTTGTTTATTAATTTGTTGTTTTTAGATATAAACATTGACTATTATTTGGTTATTAATTAATATTTTGCATGTGTAAATAGATTATTTAGTTATTTGTAGTACATTAATTATTATTTTGTTATTTGCTTATTTTAGTTCATTATTTGAGTTAGTTATTACTTTGGTATTTGAATACTTTAGTTAATTATTTGGATTTTTTTTGTTATTTGCATATTTGGATATTATTTTGAGTTAATTATTTGTTGCCTACAACTAAATAATTGCATGGTCATAGTTAGCATAACAATACTTAATTATCCCACGGGCACATTATCCACCCTTTAATTAGACTCCATTAGGCACTGATCAATAACATACTCGAGAGAGAGTTAAGGGGAGTATGAGAGAGTTAAGGGCAAGTGACTAAGGTGACAGTGGTCACTTGTCCACAATATGTTTACCAGTGGCAAGGCCTTCCATTTCAACCGGTAACAGAACCCTATATCAATGTATACTTGTGAGATGGAATACTAACTTCAATCATTCTTGTCGTGTTGATAAATTGTCGATGTAGGGTTACATCAAAAATATTCACCACATAATAGGTGTTCCTTTCAAAATTATCCATGATACTTTACCACCAAGAGAAAACATATTTAGGATATGACATAGGTTCATCTATACATCACAAAATTGTCCCCTTCAACATGCACAAAATGTGTGTGTGTGTGTGTGTGTGTAGTCGAGGAAACATAATCTTTCCTCAAATTGAAAAAGTTTCCCCATGGATGAGACTTATCATGTCACCTATTCAAAAGTCATTACAGGATCCCCTAAAGAATGTGTTGTAAACAAACAAAATTGTATCCAATATAAGAAAGAGGTGAAGGATTTGGTTGTGAAGATTCACTTTTCCATCATTTTGAGAAATGAAAATGATTCCAAGGCACAAAGTAGATTAAAGAATAGGTTCTATCATGTCAATTAAACACAAAAGCAAATAAATAAATCATAAAGGAACTCTATATTAAAATGTATCTTGTAAAAGAGTAAAAGGTATAGAAAAGAGCTAGGTAATTGGAGAGAATCATTGGATTTGTCTATAATTGATTCTTTTGGGACCTCAAAATAAAATTTCTAACCATTTTCCTAGTGAAATTTATGTTTAATCCTTCAAATGAGAGGAATGTTAATTGTTACCCCTCAAAATGACTGAGTATTTTTAAGCATTCTTATAGCAATATAAGGGATATTTTCCAAGTTTCACTCAACATTTCAATAAGTAGATTCCTTTCCTAAGGTCATTTCCAGTAGAGCTGAAGGGATGTAGGGTGTTTGTGGTTGATTTGTATGTATACCCTTAGGGAATTGAAAGGTATCAGTATTCATATATTTCCTTAAGCCAAGATTAAGATATTATGCACGGGGGCTTCACTAGTTGACCAATATCCTATCACGTTAGTTCATATTGTGGGTTTTAAAATTATTAAAAATTGAACCAATATATTGCAGGTATTGGGGGGATGAGGGGTTTAAGGTGGGGGTGGGTAGGGTGGTTTATAAGGATTGAGGTATAAAAAGGGGTGGGGAGCAAGTTTTAAGTATTGGGAGGGGGTTTCAACAAAAAGAGATTGGGTCAATATCTTTGGAAATTAAGGGTATTATTTAATATCCCACGATCGCACGTGCTATGTGAGATGTTCACTAAGTGAAGTCCCCGTGATATTATGGTGCAAACATGCCAACTGAACGTTGATCCAGTCGTGTATATTGTCATATAAGGGGAATTTTGGTGTTACTCCTTTTGACATATATCTAGGTCACCTAAGTGTAAAGGAATTTAATATTCCTAGATTTATTTTGGTGAATGTATCCTATAGATATCCTCAACTAAGATGAATGCATGTGGCATAAATAAAGTTTGTCGTAGAAATGAAAATGGTTTCATTTTATTTTAAAGGATCATAAGAGTGTTGAACTTCTCATTGTAGTGACTGGAATTAGAAGAAAGGGAATATTCATTTGTTGTTTGTGCACAAGATATGTGTGTCCATGTATTTAAGAATACTATAAAATCATTGCATCCATTCATGCCTTGTATTACAAAAGAATTTTGAGAGGCATTAGGGTCATTCTTATAATCACGGATAGGTCTAACATGCTACTCACTTAAAGACAATGGTCTAGACATTGAACTAATTGATTTTGTGGCTATTTGGTGTTGGTTTCATGGTTTGTTTCTCAAATTGAGTTTAAGAAAACATATGCCAAAATTTTGAATGAACAATCTCTCTCTCTCTCTCTCTCTCTCTCTCTCTCTCTCTCTCTCTCTCAAACACACACACACACTAAAAAACAACTCATAAAAAATGCAACTAAAATAATATAAACAATATTTTGTATTTACTATTAACAACAGTGAACAACTTCTATTGGTTGATCTGATTTATTGATAAATCTGTGCCCTGTGATTGTTAACTAGGTGGCAAACCCACTATGTTGTTACAGCATCAGTTTTCTTTGTGTATAGATATCTGTGAACAATTATATAAAGACAATGTCCCCAAGAAAATTAATAATCAGTGTTGGTATAAACTCTTGTAGGTGACAACAATTGCAAACTAACACTAGGATATAGGAACATCTGATATCATCAAATTATTTAAAGCAGGGGATAAGTTGCACACAACTCTCATTTTTAGTTATACTTTTATCAACTATAGAAGCCCTAGGCACATTTTTTCACATTACACATTTTCTTTATCATATTGTCCCTTGGTATGATCTGTTTTTGTATTGAACAAACAATAGATTTGGGGAATCAAATTATGTATGCTGACTTACAAGTTCAAATGATATTTTGCGATAATGTTTTACTAAATTAATTGAGAATATTGGAAATGGTTTTAAAAATTCCATTAATGTATTGACTTTTTATTGTAGTTTTATGTTTAAATGTGGAGTGTTGCTCTAGTTGTGCTTTGTACATTAAGTTTCCATTGCTTTAAATTATTTTGGTTATTGGTTGGCATTTGATAACCTATTGGTTGTTAATTTTAATTTAGGCTTGTTTTGCAGTGATTTTTACCTCCTAAAAAATATTTTTAATTTTACCAGCATTCCATTGCACTACTTATTTAAAATGTAAGAGAATTGTTTATTCGTTATAGGCAGTATACTTTGTTGGAAGTATGTTGTAATTGATTTTAAAGGTCAAATATGAAAGACCCAAGATGAATATATGTACAAGTTGAAAAACAAACAATATAGATCACATGTGTCAAGAGAGCAAAATAACAACCATCATGACATCGGTCGCATTTGTGCACATACTTATGTACATAAAAGAATTTCATTGTAAGTAATTGTAAGTATGAGACTTGTAAATTAAGTAAATTGTGTGTGCAAAATTCCGACAAGTTAGTGGCATTTGTACGTATTAAAATACTAAGATGAATTGCAAAATTGGCACACCAACAAAAACATTAACTTGTCGAAAATGTAATCCAACAGGATGATATCCAAAGTAAACGGACTTCATCATGTGGACACGTCTCTTGAGTCAAGAAGATTATAAATACATAAGAGATCGATGTGATGAAGCAAGTCTGAGATGATTGAAGATCTAACTAATTGGAAAGATTTAGAGTCTTTATTTATCGGGTTATCTATGGCTCAGTTATCGTACATGAATTTTCTTTTGGAACGGAGCCGCAGTGCAAGATGAGAAGCACTGGTTGATAAAACACCTGAAGTCTGTATGTGCAAACAATAAGTATAATTGTTCCAATCATCGTTATATTCGCACATTGTGTTTTGAAGAAAGGTTTGACATGAAAGATGTAGATGTAGTTTGTAGAAAGGTTTGACATGAAAGATGTAGACATATTTTGTAGAAAGGTATGACGCTGAAAATTGCAGATGTATTTTTGAAGAGAGGTCGGATGGGAAGATGCAGACGTATTTTGAAGAAAGATCTGACACGAAAAGACACAAATGCATTTTGAAGGAAGGTCTAACACTGAAATACGTAGACATATTTTGAAGGAAAGGTCTGACATAAGATGCGGATGAATTTTGGAAGGAAGATCTAACACAAATATTCAGGAATACACTCACAGACACAAATATGAATTGTTTTGGGAAACTGCTAGATGCAAATACAAAGACATAGATCAATGATTGTGACAGTTGTGTAACTTAAAGAGAAGGATGTAGATAAGAATTTTTTGGGCAACTGGATTATGAAAATATGTAGAAGCAAATCAGAATAATTTAGCAGTTGTGGATTTTGAAGGAATAATGCTTTACTACACTCGCATTTCATATCAGGGAGGATAGACGAGACAAGGAATATGGGTTAACTTCCCCCTTCTAGTGGGAGATAGAGAATTCATTCAGGGTGTAGCAACATCATTTATGTGGGTTCAAATAAATTCAGGGGATCACAATCTCCTTCTAGTGGGTGTTGGAAAACAAAAGGAAGTTGTCACTTCCACACCTGGACAATGCAGTTCTTCCGCGGATATGATCTTGAATCCGCAAGTCAAATTTGAATGAAAAATTTGATATTTTTTTAGGTCGGTTCCTGGAGTTCATGCATTGGAGCTTACACAAATAGAATTTGGTGCAGGTTGGTTCCAGCAGATCGCAAGTTGTACTTGAGATCAAGTGAACATATAAATGAGTTGGTGCTCATGGTAGGATATTGTAATCTCCCATTGATGTAACTTTTCATATACATATAACTGTACATTTGTTCTCATATATTTTTGCGATGCTCTGTTTATTGGCATGTTTACTTAAAATATGAAAATCTACATATTTTGGACATATCTACGCTATTACTAATTCACCCCCCCCCCCACTCTTAGTAATAACTTATTACCAACAATTGGTATCATAGTTGGTGTCTTCAGTAAACATATTAACATCTGGAAGACTAATCCAACACATAAATGACGATATCAGAAGTGTCTCCCTAGGACACACTAGAGGATGAGGGAATTAGAGAAGTGTATTTTAAGGGAGAACTTATCAGTGCTCTTGCAGAAGTGGAAAAATCCAGGAAAAAAAAAAGTCCTGAAAGAGTAGCTTCCGTAACAAAAGAAACAAGTTGAAGAAACGAGGAATCTCGGAATTGAAATAATGGAACAACTAGCACATCAGGAGGAAAAGTGTAATAAAATGGAAGGAGAAAGTGTTTATCTAAAAGAAGAGTTGCTTAAGTCAAATAATTGGGTAATTTCTTGTAGAAAACCAGGGACTTCTGAAAACTACATAAGTTCAGGAACAAATGTCTAACGTTATGTCAATGCTATAAAAAAAACTATACAAAGGAAGAAAGAATCATTATAACAGGGATTTCATCTTCTCAGATTCACAATTAAATATAACCAAGAATTGTTTTACAAACAAAGTATCAAACTCTTTTTATAGGAAATTGTTATTTATGTAGAAATTTTGGCCATAAATAAGTGAATTGTAAAGAACGACCAAGAATTTTCCCTAACGAGCATAGAATATCCCACATAAGGGTTGATACCAAAATGCAAATTGAAATCTCATAAGAAGAATTAAATCCTTTTAGTCTTTTGGAAATATAACATGAGTGCAAACATTATGGAAACTATGGACATAAAACCAAGGATTATAAAAAGAGGCATTCACCAGAAAATAGTTATCACTCAATAGAATTCCAGCAGAAAAAGGTTGGTCAACCAGGCTATGAAGACTGCAAACTAGCACTACATGCACAAAATAAAAGAGGTGAGTGATATATTGACAGTGGATGTTCTAAACTCATGACATGTGACAAAGAAAAACTTCTCAAGCTCGAGGAAGAAAAGGGTGGAAACATCTACTTTGGAGACAATGGCTTTGCCAAAATCATAGGTAAAGGAATGGTTACGCGAGGGACCCAAAAAACTAGGGCTGACAACGTTCTATTGTTTGAGAATATGAAACAAAACCTTCTCATTATGATTCAAATGTGCGATCAAGGACATACTCTCACCTTTGATTCATAAAAAATGTACAATAAAGGGAAGAAACACTTGCATTTTGGTAGAAACCGCTACTAGAACTCCAAACAATGTTAACATACTAGATTAAAAGAAAGAAATATGTTTCCTAGGACATGTAGACTAAAGTTGTTTCTTACACTGACGAATGGGACATGTAAATTTTGACAATCTAGGAAAAACCAACCAAATACAGGAAGTACAAGACATTCCAAGAATTACAAAATCTTTGCAGTGAGTTTGTAAACATTGTCTACATGGAAAACAAACAAGAGTTAGTTTCAATGGTAAGGAGCATTCTACCTCAAGACCATTAGAATTTGTCCATACATGTCTTTTTGGACCCACCAAAATAAAAGCAATGAAAGGAGAGCATGATTTTTCACTTTTCATAGATAATTTCACCCGTATGACTTGGGGCTTCTTACTACAAAAAAATATGAAATGCTTGAGTGCTTTAAGGCCCACAAGAAATTTTTATAAAATGAAATAGATCAAAAAATCAAATGTCTTAGGTCAGAAAATGGTGGAGATTTCATTTCAAATGGGTTCAAGCACTATTGTGAACAACGCGGGATAAGGAGGTTGTTAGAATAATCCGTCAGGATTATTGTAAATAAATAATAAATAGGAATATGAATAGATAGGAATCCAAACAGGCTGAGCGGAAGGTGAAATCCAACCGCCATGAGATTTGTATAAGTATAGGCTTTTGCATTGGAATAGTTAATCAATCAGGAGTTATTACCAACAAGTGGTATCAGAGCAGGGCTGTCTGCCATAACTCCTTCCTGTTGCATGTTGTTCTGGCATTCTGCAATTCTGCGCCCTCCTGGATGCCAGACTGCCTGCCAGTCTGCCCCTGCGCGCATTCATTATGTGCGTTTTCTGCTCATAATTTTTTATGTATACCTAACCCTAAGAGACTGCGATCTGCGCCAGTCCATATTGTTGGAGAATGTGCTGAAGTTTGAGACTGTGTTTAACTGATATCTCACCACTGCGTTATGAGGAGTCTGTATATTGTTGTATATGCCAATTACTGTTTATTAAGGTTTTTTTTCACGCCCCCTTGTCTTAGAACCAGAGTTTGGAGCGTCGGCGATCTCTGGGCTCTGGATGTTGCTGCAGCAGCATAGAAGCAGTATTATTATTATAATATTACTGCGTTGAGAGACTGCATATTGATGCGCCTTATCAACTGCATATTGATGCGTTGAGAGACCACATAAACCCTAATCCTTTTTTGACCTAATAAAGTGACTACCATCGTGAAGGGTGTGCCTGCCGTGTCGAAGCTTAAAATATTACCAACAAGTGGAGTTATTACCTACGTGGAGTTATTACCAGCGTGTAGGTTCTGTAACTGTGTAACTGTATGGAGTTATTACCAGCGTGGAGATTGCGTTGAGTATATCTCCCATTTTACACCTGCATGGAGTTATTACCAGCGTGGAGATTGCGTTGAGTATATCTCCTCCACCTCGTGGAACAGAAAATGAATATCTCATATATGCATTGATATTGTGGCTGGCATATATTGATAAGTGTTGATGTAATTCCGTTGAAGATTGCTGCATCTTGTGAGGCCGTTTCTTTCAATCTTGCTTGAGGTCCAGACCGCTGAAAGAAAAGTGCTCTTCAGGGAGAAGTTGATAGCTGTGAGTTCTCAGCTTGAGTGAAGAACCCGCGTTGTAATGCTGCGTGGAGAAGTGCCTGCGTGTAGCCTGAGCACCATGGAGCTTCCTGCATTTCGAAGAAGCCAGTGAGTTTCAATATATATATGCTGACTGCTAAGAATTGTTGCTGCGACCTGGAGACTGCCTGGTGCTGGGTTGTAGATCAGGTTTGCGTTGGATAAAAGAAGCCTGTAACTATAGATTATGGACGCTGGAGTTTTTTCCATGGTTTGATTTTTTGTATAAACTATAATCTGTGCACACGTATATCATTTTAATGCTGCGAGCTGAACACTGCTGCGATCTCCTCCATGTACTGCGTTGAAGAACGCCTGTGGTATTGCTATCTAATATATATATACATTGATCATATATATGCTGCGTGAATCTTGAAGTGACCCCTATTTTTTTGTTGAAGTAAACCCTAATTTTTCTTGCAAAGTCTGGATTGGGGCTGAGATTGATATTGCAGACCAATATAAGGTTGTGTATGACTGACAGTAATATATTGCAGACCGAGATAAGACTGAGATTGATAGATTGCAGACGGATCTCAGACTAATATGTGAAAATGTTGAATGTTGTATAACTGACAGTGATATATTTTGTATCTACTCACATATTTGCTATAAACCTGCATTGTATTCACCTTGGCAGAGACTGTAGACTTGCAAGGTTATTAATTTTTTATTTTCTCTTTGAAAATTACACTGACAGTTGCAATAATGCAATCTATAGCATCTATAGTCGATGCCACCCTCACTGGGAAAGACACCTATTCAGAATGGTGGAGGAAGATCAAATCTTCCTTCATCTACAATGATCTTTGGGACGGCATTTGTGAAGGCACCACAATAGAGACAGCAGCCGGAAAGACCATAACCACAGACCTTGGACCTCCAGAATCAGAGAAAGAGAAGGCCATTTGGAGAACAAAAGACAAGAAAGCCTTAGCTGTAATCACTGCCACTGTAAGTGAAGAGGTGAGCCAGCACATATTGCCTGCAAAATCATGTTTTGAAGCATTAATAACATTAAAAGAACTGTATGATTCACACAGTGAAATGGAAGTTATTCAACTAATGTTAAAATTATTCAGTCTTGAAGTAAAAGACAATGATCCTATGTTAGTTGCCTCTGAAATCAAAGCCATCATGCACAAGATTCAAGCCTCTGGTATGAAACCAGATCTTCTTCTTGCAGCATTTGTAAAATCTTTGTATCCTACACACTCCAACTATCTTGAGTCATTACAAGCTAGTGAGAAGTTTAAATCACTAACATTTGACACCCTGGTAGAAAAGATAGCTGACAGAGAGAAAGCCTTTGGTAAGAAGACAACCGAACCTACTGGAGAATCACTTTGCTTTGCTCAAAAAGCAAAGAACCATGCCAAAGACCAATCCAAAGATCATCCCAAAGGAGAAAGCAGCAAGAGAGGCAGAGGAAGAAGAAGCTTCAGAGGCAGAGGGGGCAGAAATAACTTCACCAAAAGATCATATTTGCATTGCAAGCGGTGTGGAAAGAGTGGGCACACATCAGATCAGTGTTGGGCTTCATGGGACTCAATCAAAGACAAGCACAACCAAAAGAAAGATGATAATAAACATCAAGATGCTAGTAAATCTTCTGATTCTGCTCATTGTATTGTTGCACATTGTAATCTTGGATTTAATGAAATGACTTCTCTTTCATCTTACAAAGATTGTTGGCTACTTGATACTGGTGCAACATCACACATGACATTTAGAAAAGACTGTTTTGAAGAACTGAATGAAACAATAGATGGCATAGTTTACTTTGCAGATAAATCAAGTATTAAACCAAAGGGAATGGGAACCATTCGACTGAAGATGCCTGGATTCCCTGATTTCTTGTTGAAGAACGTTCTCTATCTTCCTAAGTTGCAGAGAAGCTTGTTGTCAATGGTGGAAATTCGACAGCAAGGCCATTCCATCCACATGTTTGATGGAATCGTTGAAATAAGAAAGTCCTCTGACAACCAAGTCATCATGACTGGATACGAAGATGGAAAGTTGCTGAAGCTCAAGGGTTCATCAGCAAGATTTCGGAACTATGCGTACCTCTCTCAGCATGGAGAAGGTAATATGTCATCTAGCTCATTGTGGCATGCAAGATTTGGTCATCTAAATTATAACAGTCTTCGCTTGTTGAAAAAGA
>LPNX010427697.1:734253-769203 GCA_001517045.1 Pseudotsuga menziesii
CAGAGGTAATTCTCAACATCCATAACTCCGTAGCAGAATGAGGTAGCAGAAAGAAAGAACAAAATGGTGCAAGAAATTGACAGAACCTTAATCAATGATTTCAAGATTTTGGATATATTCTGGACATGCAGTTCACATTTTGAATAGAGCAAAAATTAGAATTGGCAGCAATAAGACGCCATATGAGCTTTGGAAAGGAAGACTACTCACTATCAATTAGTTTCGTATTTTGGGAAGTAAATTTTATATAAAGAAAAATGAAGACAATATTGGAAAATTTGATTCAAGATCAGATGAAGGATTTTTCTAGGATATGATGTTAGGATCAAAGACTGCATATGCTATAACTTAAAGATAAAAAGGATAATTGAAAGTGCATATGTAAAAATAGATGAAGAATTAAGATATAGCATATCAGAAGCTGATGATCAATCCTTTCTTAATCAAGTTATAGAGACCACAAAAAATAAAGAAGAAATCATCGATCATCAAGACAGCCTACCTCAAGAAGAAAAAACAATTTTGTAAGAGACAAAAACTCTATTTAGATTCGTTCAAAAGAATCACTTAGAAGAGCTCATTATAGGTGATAAGAATGTTGGAATGGAAACCAGGAGGAAATTATAGACAAATGATACTGAGAATGTACGCCTGTCATTATTATCTCAAATAAAAGCAAACAATCTTGTTGAAGCTAAATATGATTAACATTGGGTTCAATCTATGAAGGAAGACCTAAATCAGATAGAAAGAAATAAAAATTGGGAGCTAAGTCTGGGACCCAATGATAAAAATGTCATAGGACCGAAATGGGTCTTCAGAAACAAACTAAACAAGGAAGGGGAGGTGGTAAGGAGCAAGGTAATACTAGTCTATAAAGGGTACAAATTCAAGGTATATATTTTGAAGAAACCTTCGCTCTTGTGGCCCAGATGGAAGAAATTAAGATGTTCCTATCCTATGCCTACTCCAAAAATATTAATAGATATCAAATGGATGTCAAATTGTCCTTCTTGAATGGATAATTAGAAGAGTAAGTGTACATTGAAAAACCCAAAGGATTATCTATATCATACAATAAGTACTCTGTGTGCATATTAAGAAAAGTGTTATATGGACTCAAGCAAGATCCGAGAGCTTGGTATTCAAGATTAAATGGATACATGCGACATCAAGGCTTCACATGAGGTCATGTTGATAGTAACTTGTGCATTAAAGTGGAAGGGGAAGACAATACAATGATTGAAGTATACATGGATGGCATCATTTTTTGGAGCAGTGATGACAAACTCAACCAAAAGTTTATTGAGAGCATGAAAAAATAATTTGAAATGTTACTACTCAATGAACTATCGTTCTTCTTAAGGCTGCAAGTATCCTAACTCAAGGATGGTGTTTTCATCATCCAAGCCAAATATATTAAAGAAATGCTAAAAAAAAAATATGGAAGAGTGCAAACCAGTATGCACACCCATGATCATGGGATGCAAACTAAGCAAGGATAATGAAGCAAATGAGGCAAATCAAAATATATACATACCAATGATAAGAAGTATACTATATGTAAAAACCTCAAGACCTAATATAATGCAAGTCATGGGACTCATTGCAATATTTCAATCCTCCCTAAAGGAAACACATGTACAAGAAGTCAAAATAATTTTCAAGTATCTGAAAGGGACTTTGGAATTTGGCATATGGTACCCACGCAATGGTAAACTAATTCTAGAAGCATACACAAATGCGGATTGGGAAGGAATTGTTGATGATCGGAAAAGAACAAGTGGAGATGCCTTATTTTTAGGAAAATGCTTAGTTTCCTAGCTAAGCAAGAAACAATCCTAAGTAGCTCTATGAACTGTTGAAGCAGAGTACATTGATGCACCAACATGTTTCTCACAAATACTATGGATGAAGCAGACTATGGATATGTCCAAATAAAGAATAGCCAACCCATTTTGGTTTTATTTGAAAACACGAGTGCCAGCAACATTTCAAAAAATCTGGTAATGCATTCAAAAACAAAGCACATACCATCACATACCAATTAAATATCATTTTTTAAGAGAACAAGTGGTTGAGAATGCAATCAATTTGGATTATGCGGATACAAAAGAACAAATAGCAGACATGTTTACAAAATATCTTCCTAGACAAACAGTTGATTTTATAAGAAGAAAGCTATGAATAACCCATGCCTTGCATCTTGAGACAAAATAAATCAACTAACAGAGTATCTACAACCTGGAAAGCACAAAGCCAATGGGAGACCACAATAATGAAGTACCCTTTTCCATTGATGTCAAAGGGGGAGGAAAATCAGGAGAAGGTGAGAAGGAAAGAAGCTGAATGAAGGACAACATGAGTATGAAGGAGATCACAATGAAAAGGGAAGCATTGATATGGGAGCCCAATTGTGTTGACATCAATAACAAAGGGGGAGATTGTTGAGCGTGTGTTTTCATTGATGTTAAAGGTCAAAGATCAAAGGCCAAAGTTAAATATATGGACAACTTGAAAGATGGACAAGATAGATAACTAGTGTCAAGAGATCAAAAGAGGGACCATCATGACACTGGTAGAATTTTCACATATACTTATGTACATAAAAGAATAATTGTAAATAACCATAAGTATGAGACTTGTAAATTAAGTAAATTGTGTGTGCAAAAGTCCCACAAGTTAGTGGTGTTTGTGCATTTTAAAATACTAAGATGAATTGCAAAATTGGAACGCTCAAGCAAACATTAACTTGTCAAAGACACAATCCAGCGGGATGATATATGAAGTAAATAGACTTCATCATGTGGACACATATCTTGAGTCAAGAATATTATTAAAACACAAGATATGGATGTGATGAAGCAAGCTTAAGGAAGATGAAGATCTAACTAATTGGAAAACTTTGAAGTCTTTATTTTTTGGGGTATCTTTGGCTTGTTTATCGCAGATGAATATTCTTTTGGAGTGAAGTTGAAGTGCAAGATGAGAAGCACTGGTTGATAGAATACCTGAAGTCTGGATGTGCGCATAGCAAGTATAACTATGCAAATCATTGTTATCTTTTCACATCGTATTTTGAAGAAAGGTCTGACATAAAAGACTCAGATGTATTTTGTAGAAACGTCTGACACTAAAAGACACAAACATATTTTTGAAGAGAGGTATGACGCAAATATGAAAACGTATTTTAAAGAAAGGTATGACACGAAAATATGCAGTCCCATTTTGAAGGAAAGTTTGACGCTGAAAAATGCAAGCGTATTTTGAAGGAAAGGTCTAACATAAGATGCTGACTTAATTTGGAAGGAAGGTCGGACACAGATATCTAGGAACAGACTCACATACGTAGATATGAATTGTTGTGGGAAACTTCCAGTTGTAAATAAAAATACATAGATCAATTATTGTGATAATTATGTGACTTAAAGAGAAGGATGTAGATTATAATTGGTTCATGCAATTGGCTGATGCATATACCCAGACGTAGATCAGAGAAATTCAGTAGTTGTAGATTTTGAAGGAAGATCTTTTGACTACACCCACATTTCATATCAGGGAGACTGGATGGGGAAAGGAATAGGGGGGTAATTTCCTCTTGTTAGGATAATTAATCCTCCCTGGTCCAATTTGGTCATATGTCTAAATCAGGAGTCATGTCTAAATCAGGAGTCCATCCAGTCTATTTTTAGTCACTAGCACCATTGGGTCCACTTGGCCTAATTGAGGCACATGTTCCAGTTACTAAAGTGTGAGGAACACTAATTGAGTCCTACTGCCACAAATTTCACTTGCATGCATCTGTTTTGGAGCCTCCTAGATCAATTCCTACAATTTAGGAGCCACTGGTAGTGTCGATACCAAACTTCATCAATTGAGTTTGGTTAGTGACTAGTCAAGATGAGTTAGGAGTTAGTTACATTCAGTTCTAGTCCTCTACATTCAGTTAGAACTAGGTTTGCATGGTTGCATGCAGGAGAGGCGCATTTCTCACCTACCACAGTCAATTAGCCTCAGTCAACACTGAAGTATACACTTGAGTTGTGTTTTAGAACTCTATTGAACTCCGGTAATGGTTTAGACAAGTTCAGTTAACTATTGAGTCCTCCGACGGTGATTTAGACAAGGTCTTAGTTACCTACAGTCAAGTAGAGTCTAATCAATTTGAATTTCCTCATGTGGATTCGAATTCCATGTGGCTATTTAATCCATTGTACTTAATTGTAATTATTATCTAATGACTCTTTGATTAATGAAAAGAATTCATAGTTGCAAGCCATTTTTGCACTGTTTCATTCTTCAATGAGTGAGTAAATTGTGTGATCTATCTTGTGAGTTGTGTGTTTTTCCACATATCTATGGGCTCAATTTAATACCTCCTTCCAATTGGAGTTGGAGAATTCATTTGGGGTGAAACTTCATCCTTTCTATGGGTGTCGATAAATTCAAGGGATCTCAAACTCCTTCAAGTGGATGTTGGAGAATAAAAGGAAGTTGTCACTTCCACACCTAAAGAGAGCAGTTCTTTTGTGGATCTGATCTTGAAGCCACAAGTCATAGTTTGCGTGGAAAAACTGATTATTTTTTAGGTCGGTTCCTGGAGGTCATAAGTTGGAGCTTACGTAGATAGAAATTTCTACAAGTTAGTGCCAGTAGACTACAAGTTGTACTTCATATCAATTAAACATCTGAATGAGTTGGTGATCATGATCAAAGACTGTAATATCCCATTGATGTAACTTTCATATGCATATAAATATACATTTTTTTCTCATAGATTTATGCAGTGCTCTGTTTATTGGTGTGTTTACTTAAAATCTGAAAATATGCATATTTTCGACATATTTGCGCAGTTATCGATTCACCCCCCTCTCTCTCAGTAATAACTTAATACCAACAGACTTTGTGTGTATGAAGTATTTTTTATGTTATGAACTGCATCGATCTTAATCAAAAGTAAAAGTAAAAATGCACACCAAATCTATGGATAAATTCAAGGAATATTTACATTATTGGGAACTAACAAATAATGAAAAAGACTTAATTGTTGCGATCTAAAATCATCAACTTTTATAATAATAATAAAATATAATGATGGTCACTTGGTTTCATCAAAAGAATTACAATTATCTATGGCGACATACGTTTGTTACCATCAGTAAAAACATCACAAAAAAAGTATTGGTGAGGTCCCTTCAAGGATCATCATCAAAAGTGTCACCAAAAAGATAAATAGCAATGGGATTTTAACAACCCTCACCATAAGTGTGACCAAAGAGATAATTGGAAACATACCTTTAACAACCATCACTAAAGGTGTCATTGAAAATGGATGTAGTGACAAGAAGTAAAGAATAGTCACCAAAAGTACTTATGGAGACAATTTTTCATAGCCTATCACCATAAGTGACTTTGGTTATCATCGTTTAAGGTCTTTCATAGGCATGACTGTCACCAAAAAGGATTCAGTGATAGGATGTAAAGAATTGTAACAAAAAGAACTTACGACGATTATTTTTCATAGCCCATCACCATAAGTGACTTTGGTGACGACCATTTAAGGTCCAGTACATGCATCATCATGGATTTGGTGACAAGATTTAAAGGATTTTCACCAAAATCACTTATAGTGACATTTTTTCATATCCCGTCACCATAAGTGACTTTGGTGATGATCGTTTAAGGTCTGTCACAACCATGGTCGTCACCAAAGGCCTTTTTTCTTTTAATGTGTGATCCTTATTTTACATGAAGGTAATATTCATCTGAGGTAAGAGCCTATAGAATTTTGGTTCTTATATCTTATTTACACATGATAATGGCTCTAGAATTCCTTGATTTTTTTCTCCTATTATGTGCATAAGAAACCTTGTTATCATTTCCCTTAACATGTTTTATATCAAAATCAAACTCACAAATAAATTCTAACCATCTTGTTTTCCTAGAATTCAAAGTTTGCTTCTCAAACGTATATTTAACCCATCGTGAAATTTTATTAACTCTAATTTTATACCCATGATATTATGTATCCACATATCCAATGCATGTGCAATGATAACAAGTTTTAATTCATGTGTGACATATTTCTTCTCACACTACTTCAACTTTATAGATTCGTAATAGATCACATGCCCATTTTGCATAAGGACTCCATTGATTCCTTCTTTGCAAGCATATGTGCATACCACAAAATGTTCGTTTGGATCTACAATATTGAGAAATGGTGAACTAATGAGAAATCTCTTTAACTGATGGAAACTTTATTCACATTGTGCTGTCCATTCAAATTTGGATCCTTTCTTTTTCAATAATGTAATTGGATGTGCAACTTTTGAGAAACCTTCTATAAATATTCTATAGTAATCATCTAGTCCCATAAATTACCTTGATTCTATTACATTTATGGATGTATGCCATCTCATAATAGCTTCAATATTCTTTGTATCCATTTCTATTCCTTCTCCAAAAATAAAGTGTCCCAAATCCGATGAATCCACTTTTGATAAAAGGAACATTTGCTCAGCTTGGAATAGAAATGATGTTCTCTTAGCACTTGTAATACCAATATCAAGTTATTTTCATGCTCCTCCTCTAATTTGGAATAAAAAATCATGCCATTCAAAAATACAATGACACGGTATATCCAAATACTACCTAAATATTCTATCCATCAAACACATAAAGGTAGCAGGTGCATCTTTTAACCCAAATGGCACTACTACAAACTCATAGTGACCATATATGGTTCTAAAAGTTATCTTAATAATATCTTATTTTATCCTAACCCTATAGTATATTAATCTCAAATCTATCTTTGAGAAAATATTTTGTCCTCTTAATTCATCAAAATATTCTAGGTAGCTTTTATTTCTTCGTCATAATGACTTTGTTCAACTGCTTAAATTCAATACAAAACCTTGAGGATGATTTCATCTTTTTAATTCACAAAAATTACTAGTGCTACCCAAGGAGACACACTTGGGAGTATGTATCATTTATTTAACAATTCTTTTAGATTCATTTGAAACTCCTCAACTCCAGTATACTCATTCTATATGGAAGTTTGGAAACTAGGGAATCTCTAAGCACCAAACCAATAGAGAAATCGAAGTTTCATTTTGCTGGAAATACTAGTATTTCTTCAAACATGTGTGCAAACTCCTACAACACAGGAAAATATTCCATGATTGGGATTTTACACTTTTTTTAGCTTGCATGTAAGATGCCTACAACAAAGACCATTTTCTAAAGTATCTCTTCATCTACAAAGATGAAATTTCCCTTATGGAAATAGACCTTAGAGTGCCTTCCGCTGTAATTTTCTCTCCTTCATCAAGACAAGTGAGAGTCTTGTTATGGAAATTTAGAATACCATGGTGTGAATCTAACCAACCCATTCCAATAAGAACATTGTATGAACCCAATGGTATTATGTTCAAATCTACAAAAGTATTGAGTTGATTTATATATGTTTTACAACCCTTTACTAAGTCATAGATTTCTCGTTTTGTTCCAGTTTCCAACTAAACCATCCAATATTTTTATGTTTACTTCTCTTTAGCTCAAATATTTCAATCAAATTAGGAGAAATATAACTATGAATTTTCCCTGAATCAATTAGAATGGAAATAGGTTAATTGGCAATCTTACCTTCAACATCAATGATCTTGGATTGATGCTCCGTTTATATATTATCCAAGGCTATCATTAGTCAATTTATATGCTTAAATTATCAATGCGGAGTTTGTAAACTTGTGAGATGACAAACACAATATATGAGAATTAGATTATCTGTAGTATGATCTACTTAAAAATGCTTAACGTATATTAAATCAACTTCATAAAACTATATCAAATACATCATACTTCATAAATTAAAAGCAAGCTCAATCATTCTTATCAATAATCATGTATTGGAATCGATTATGTTATCGGGTAGGGACTCTGATGTCACCCAATTTGTCTCCTTTCATGTTTTCCATTAACTATTGATCCTCTTGTTTGCAAGATTTAATAAAAGGAAACACACTTGCATAAAGGAAACACGCTTATGAAAAATAAATAAAAGATGATATACACTAATCAACTCTCCATCCCTCCAGAGCAGTCCCATACTCTCTAGAATGGATCATTGATTCTAATCTATAACATAATTAAACTAATCTAATTGCAAACTACATAAATTATAAAACTACAACATATAAGAAAACAAGATCTCACAAGATATAAATTATTCCATCATGAAATGGATTATATTGCTCTAAAAGTCTTCCTATAGAATGGTGAAGATGCTTTTATTTATACATGGATTTTCTTTGAAACTAAAATAACAAATAATAAATGTAGATCCAAAAGTTTCTCATGTGGTTATAACATCTTTCTAAAAATTAGCAAGTTAAATATAACTCCAATATCTATGCAAACAAATCCTATCCAAAGATCCATAATTCTTTTGTTGTATGATCAAACCAAATCCATATAAAATATGCCATGTTTGAAGAGGGAAGTCAAATTTGACCACACAAACTACATTGTTACCGAAATTGTCTATTACAGGAATTTTCCTACTACCAAAATTTTCCTAGTATAGGATTTTGCTTGTTACATGACTTCACCTATTCCTGTAACAACCAGCAAACTGACCCAGTACTCAAAGATAAGTGAAAGCATGGTATTTTTCTAACATTTAATCATAAACCCACTTAAAACACTAAAATAAATTCACTGGAAAATATTTGAACCTAATCACACATAAATCTTAAAATGGAGTAAAACAATGTTATAGGAAAATGGAAAATGACTAAAAATCAAGGGAAGGCTCTAGAAAATATGGCAATTTGGTGACTCAACATCTCCCCCCAAGTGAACATGTTTCATTTCTTCATGAACCCCTACATTTGGTTTTCTGAACTATCTGATTATGTCTTCTTCCTCTCAAAATTGGGCAATAAACTATCTCTACATGATTCTTGAAAACTTCTAAAAACAAAACAATACTAGAGAGACTTGGTTACAATTGAGTTACATGTGGTTGGTTCTTGTGTAGAAACCACACATTTTATAAGTGTTGGTTTTTATATGGTGGCACTTACCTAATGAAGGTATTCTCTGTTACAACCAAAAAAAACAATCTCACCTTTTTGTGTTGATTCCCCTTGATGTTTGTGGCAGGATCTGAAGTATTAATGTTTCCTAAAATAATGCTCTAAATTATATGTTGGATTTCCTTATGTCATTTTATGAATTTTACAGCGAATATTTTGTGGTTGGTTCTTGTGTAACAACAACGAGTTTTGAGAGTGTTGATTATTGTGTGGGAGTGCTCACCTCTTGAAACTGTTCTCTTTCAAAGTGCTATTAATATTAGTGATTCAACCTTCCATAAACTACGACTAATTGTTGCTCATAACCGTGTCACCTGATATTTCTATTGAAGGAGATTCTGGAAAATAATGCAAGCTCATATAACCAAGACAATCTTCTCTAAATTGCTACAGGACCAACATTCTTACACCCATGGGATTTTGAAATAAATAAATTGTAAAGGGGAAATGGGATTCTCTGGTAATCCACAATAAATTATACATGTTGATGATATTTTAAATGAAATTATAAATCCACAACCCATGACCACAGACTAGTGAAATTTAACTCTATCTTGGTATACTTGATATAGGAAGAAAATGTATGCAAAGTGATGACAAGAAGTCACCATCAAATTCTCCAATAAAGTATGCTTGTATACTGGGTCATCCCATGAATTTCGAGGTTCTTAGATCTCTCGATTTCTTCCTAGGGGTCTTGTCTATGGACTTCTGATCCGGATCTTGGGGGATGAGACCCGGAAGGCTTGGATGTCGAGAGAGGAGGAGAAGAGATTGCAGAATGGACAGTTATGAGCAAGACACATCAGTGAGATCTAGGATATGAATATCTTAGACAATGAAACATAAATTATGTAGGCCACCTAGAGGGGTGAGGCTCAAAGACGGTTCCTTGAGCCCCACCTCTCAAACCATATCAAGAAAAGAGCTCAGAACCAAAAACCCAATAATTCAATAGAGTAAGATAAATGTAGGATGCCAAAAATCCTTCAATGCTTTATTGAGAAGGCATAGAGCCTTTTTATAAAATTATTACAATGTGCCTCAGGGCAATACCATGGGTCAAAACCATGGGTTGTGAAATACCATGGATGAGAGAGGTACAATGTGCCTTGAAGCCATACCATGGAACAAAACCATGAGTTGTCAATTACCATGGATGAGAGAGGGTGGCCTCTTCGTTTAATGCTTTTATGATGATTGAGAGCATGTGGCCTCTCATTAAATGCTTTTATGACTCGTACATCCTAATTTAGACCATATTCTTCCTGAAATTCGGATCATTCTTTCCTTCTTAGAAAATGATGGTCCCCATCATTTCATACTAAAAAGAGACCCATGATTACAATGTGTCAATTGCCAATGAAGAGAATGGTTTTCTGTGGTTAACCCATAGCCATGGGTTTTTTGTGTGGTTGACCCATAACCATAACTGTGGGTTTTGTGTGGTTGACCCTTAACCATAGGTTTTGTGTGGTTGACCTCTAACCGTGGGTTTTGTGTGGTTGACCCTTAACCATGGGTTTTGTGTGGTTGACCCATAACCATAACTGTGGGTTTTGTGTGGTTGACCTCGTGGGTTTTATGTGGTTGACACATAACCATGGGTTTTGTGTGGTTAACCCATAACCATGATTACAATAGGATTTCATAAAAGTAAAAAAAAAAATGGTCTTTGGTGAAGTTGATGTCTTGCTGTAAATCCATTCATATATTTTGATGCAAGTGATGAAATTGAATTTCGTTGAATACCCATTTGATATATTGAAGATATATTTCCATCCATATAATATACTCTCTATGTGGTTGCCCAAGGAGTGAGAAAATGGTTTCCAAAGATCAAGATACGTGCATGCACTGGTTTTCTAGACACATGTTGCTTCAATCGATGATATCTCTCAAACTAGAGATCCAAATGAAAAACTGTGAAATACCCATTTTAGCTAACAGAAATACATTTCCAATGACCTATGGTAGAGCCTATGATATGTTTTATGGAGTCTATGGTACTTGTTTGAATTTGCGGTACGCGAGGTCGCACTGTGTACAAACATAGGTTGCCTCAAACAAGCATATCTCACAAACCAGGAAGATAAATGAGAAACCAAAAAATGCCCATTTTAGATGATGGAAATATATTTCCAATGGGCTATGGAAGATCCTCTAAAAATATCTATGCAAGTTGCAACATCCGTTTGAAGTTTGTAGAGGACCACAAAGGATTCCAAGGGTTTATAGAGTAAAATCAAATGTTGTAGAGATCATGGAACTTCCTCTTGAAACTTAGATATCCTCTATTTCCTGAGGACCAACTGTGATGCTTACAGTGTATGGCCCAGCAATGGACTCTGAGTGTGCCAAAAGGAGGCTGAAAATCTCTGTAGATCTTTGAACCCGAACTATACTCAAACCCTCATTCCCATGGAGGGTGTACCTGCTCTGATACCACTGATCCAGATCTTGGGGGATGAGACCCAGAAGGCTTGGATGCCAAGAGAGGAGGAGAAGAGATAGCATAATGGACAGTTATGAGCAAGACACATCAGCGAGATCTAGGATATGAATATCTTAGACAATGAAACATAAAGTATGTAGGCCACCTGGAGGGATAAGGCTCAAATATGGTTCTTTGAGCCCCACCTCTCAAACCATATCAAGAAAAGATATCAGAACCAAAAACCCAATAATTCAATAGAGTAAGATAAATGTAGGATGACAAAAATCCTTCAATGCTTTATTTAGAAGGCATAGAGCCTTTTTATAACATTATTACAATGTGCCTCAGGGAAATACCATGGGTTGTGAAATACCATGGATGAGAGAGGTACAATGTGCCTTGAAGCCATACCATGGAACAAAACCATGACTTGTCAATTACCATAGATGAGAGAGGATGGCCTCTCCGTTTGATGCTTTTATGATGACTGAGAGCATGTGGCCTCTCATTAAATGATTTTATGACTCATACATCCAAATTTAGACCATATTCCCCCTGAAATTTGGATCAACTTCCCACTGAATTTCACTACCCACAGAAATTTCTACATGATTTTGGAACTTCCAAATGCATCTTCTTTCCAAGTTGTGATTTCAATATTTTTCCACTGCTCTGAATGCATAACCTCCTCATAATTTCTCTTGATTTGTTTAATAAGGGAATGGGGAAGATGGAGGATGAATTACCATGAGGAAATTTGATTTATGGGACAAGTAAACCAAGCCCATAACCTACCATATGAATTTCTAGGTTTTCCCATCCCTCATTAATTCATGGGTTGATTTTCTCAGCTACTTCCTTACAATAGGACTAAATTCCATCAATGAAATTCAAGGTGGGTTCACATGGTGACATTTGGAAACACAGCATTCAATCCCACAACCCTCAACTCTCCGTAGTGGATACACATAGCCCCCTTCATTCATGTTTCTCCACCATAGCCAGCCTTTGGACATTTTATTATTATTGTAAATATTTACATGCTTTTACATTTTTCCATAACTTACTAACACATGGTCTATCAAGCATAATTTACTTGCCTTTATAATTATAGGCATTCACTAGCAGGGCCTTGACCTTGAGATCCACACTAAGAATCACACATCACAAATTTACAATGTTTACATATCAAGCAAATATGATCTAGGGGTCAAAATGGGGGTATTGCATTCCCCTCCCCCTTGGAATAACACTGTCATTGGTGTTCTCTTTATTTTCACTCAACCTAGGATTTTTAGGACAGTCATGTATCCTATTGCACCCTTAGTATGCCTTCAAGGTCCTTGTATCTCGCAATACCTATGTTGAAACAACAATCCATTTAACATAAAAAAATCCATTCTCATAGGATTCATCACTTAACAAGATTTTTAAAGCCATAGACAAAGCATATACACGTGTATATTAACATCAAATCAACAAGAAGATTCAAAATAAACCAAATACTTGTCTGCATAAGCATATTCATCTAACTCCACAGGTATCCCATTGTGACTTCAGACAACTATGGCACCCACAAGACCTGCCCCTCCCAACACAAGGATGGTACCTCTTCTCTTATATATAGTCCCTCGAGCATACCCACCCCTTTTAGTTCTCTTTTGGGTGTGCATCGAAAGGTAACCAAGTTTGTGCAAACCTCGGAACCCCTGTACATATATATAAAACAATTTTTTGTCCATCATGTTTCTATGCCACAACATTCAATATTCAATGCCAAGTCAGTGCACTGACTAGGTTTATTAGGCATAAAACCACCATTTCCAATCCAACACCTCTATTGGGCTTATCAGGCAATAAAATAACTGTTGTCAAGCCAACACCTGTGTTGGGTTTATCAGGAAATAAAATAATAGCATGGCCGCTTCTCCTATGCAAACCAGTGGTTCCCTCCAGGAACTCCATAGGTAACTCACTTGACTACAAGCTAGCATGGCCCCACAATACACAATCACACAACACGAGGATGGTACCCCTTCTTTGCTACACAATCCCTCGGGTGTACCTATCCCTCTAGTGCTCTTTAGTGTGAGTTTAGAAATGTTACCAATACCCATGCATGTCGCTTGAGTACCCAAGCTCTTACTAGGTTTAACAACACTGCAAAGAGACAAGCACATGCAAAGAATTTTATAGGGCTTCTCAAACCCAAGCCAATCTTAGTGTTTTCTTTGCATTTTCAGCTTTAGCATCCAGCATCTACCCCACTAGCATATTTTCACCATCTCACCTTCATTACATACATGCATACAATTCTCATGAGATATCATCAAAAAATTTAATAAAATTTACAGCTGAAGCAATACGTGTTTCATCTCATTGCCATGAGATATGTATCATAATAATTTTAATTAGAAATTCTCAAATATATTTTATACAGAAACAAAATTTCCAAAACATGATCTCATTCTCATTATGTTTGGCTCCTGCAAGCAATAACACACGGTATTCTTGCAATGTATCCTCCTGAGAGAATTCAAAAACAACCAAACAGTCAATAACAAAAAAAAAATTCAAATATTAATCTGTAATTATGTCTCCTACAGAAAATTAATTTACTCAGTCATGAGTCAATGCTCATATTGTTTGGCTCTTGCAGACCATAGCACATGGTATTCTTGCAATGTGTCCTCCTAACACAACTCGCAACATCCAAACAATTAGTAATATTAATACTCCGACTCGAATTTGAATTTGTAACTCATAATTCAATTCATAATTTTGTTTGGCTCTTGTAAGTGGAATCACATTGTCCCTTATGGTCTAATACCCACTTCCATAACCTGAAATTCCACCTGTAGCATGTCCTCTAAGCACATTTCCATATCAACCAAATAATCAATAACAATTATTAACAAAATATTCAAACCTGAATTTTATAATATGTTCCCTATGGGAATCAGATTTCAAAACCATGAGTTTTGTCACATAATGTTTGTCCTTTACAAACGGTAGATTCCAACCTTTATTGTGGACTTACACACATTGCCACATCTAAGAAAATTCTATTTGTGATCTGAATTTTTTAATCATCCAACAAGTTGTGAGTATTCACGTATATAATCTTTTCATTGCAACATTTACCACATTCACTGAAGTGCTCTCAAAATTACAACATTCAATAATTCAACACTCTCAGCTGTCAATATATCAAATGCAATGAAATATATTCACTTTATATGCATCGTTATCACAATAAAATTGTAAGATACAGTCACTTTAACCATGCAACAAAATAAATTTTAAATATTCATGATTAAACAGCTTTATCCTTTCATGCAACTATTTCCTCCCATCAGAGCATTATGGTAGGCCATCAAACATGACTACCTTATTCATGCAATTCCTTCCCCTACGTTCATAGAAGCTCATGAAAAGGATCTTAGAGCTGTCAATAATTCTATCACTTCGTCTATTATCTAGTTGCAATGAAATGTATATCACAACCATGCATTCGCAAAATGCATATTAACATGTGTACCCACACATATGATGCATAACCACAATATTTACAAAATAATTTAAGGTACATTTAATCAATGCATCCTTGCATTGATTCAGGAATACCATAATGTTATTCCATGAATTTCACCGTGATGTTTTTGAATTTCTAGCTAATTCCTCAACATAATAGCCATACATCTCCCCAATCACTTGGTTAACTACCTGGGTGCCTTCCTTCTTTACCCAAACACAAAATCAGGAGTTTACTCACTACCTGCTTGTTGGAAAAGAGGTTTCATCCCAGATCCATACCAATAGGGAATTCATGGGATACTTGTGCATCAATACATACTTCACAACACAACATCCTCGTGACCTCACACATGGCATGCAATATTTCTCATGATTGCATTCAAAAAAAAATTTAAATAGTCACATGGCGTAAAATTCCTTGCCCTTACTACCCCATTCCTCACCATACATGGTGGGATATCATTCACATAGATGCATTCACCACCACATGCATACCAAATTAGGATTGTTAAAATATGGTTGAAGGGAGTCTTACCCAATCTTTCGACCTTAAATCCAAACCAAAATAAAAAAAGGTATCTAGGTCCATGCTTTTTTTTCCAACTCTTTTACAATCAATAGCTTATCTAGACCATGATGGAAAATACTATGGGAAATATGGTATAGATGATTTCTTACCTGAATTTCCATTTTGGATTGGCTTTTGAGAAGGTAGAAGGGTAATTTTAGCTTTGATGTCCCCGCCACATGAAGGAGAAAGCATAAGTGATACCAAAATATCATTGAAAAACAAACCTCACACGTTATATATCGTTGAATGATGCTTAGTACCTATCACCATTCCTCTTTTAATGTGTCCCTGTGAATTCCCTTGTTCCAATCTAGGGTTTCATGGCTTGGAAGAAGGAACTGATTCATGTCAACCTCGAATGGAAACTTATTAAACTATTTATCTCCATCTACGGATAACCTAGTAGATTCTGCAATTGAAGCTTCTGAAACCTCAAAACTGATACTGACAAAATCAATCCTTGTACCGATGAACTTCTTGGTGAATTCCCAAGAAACCTCAACATTATACCCTGTAATTTTCTCAAAAAAAGTATACCAACCTGTGTTCATCAGCAACTGTGCACACTGTGGATGTTCTTTTGGCCCATTGGGTATCGACTGGTTCAAACATGTGCGGATTACCGCTCATTTTCTTCATGGTAACAACTGTGTGTTAGGACTGTAACTTCATATCTTCAAAAAACTGTAAATTGACAAGGTTGCATATCATACAAATACCAAGTGTCGAGAATGTCTCATGCAAAGGAATTGATGATGATACAATGTTGATCTTCAACAGGTTTGACTGTTCAAGCTTTTAATGTTTGATGTCGAATGTTAGTGCTTACAGCTAAGATGTACTTTAAATAATTAAACTGTGAAATGACTAAAAACCATGTAAATTATAATGAAGAAAAGTATTGTAAGGATTTTCATAAAATCATGAGCCAAAATTCAACTTATAACTAAACAAAAATACATAAGATAACATAAAACGGTAGGGATACAAAAGCAAGTATAAGGTTTCTCTAGGACTATACAAACAAACATAAGGTTACAACTCCAATACTAACATATATGGATATTGAACTCCATATGCTCAACAAGGTTTGGCATACGCCAATAAGTAAGGAGATGAAATTTGTCATGGTGATAAGTGAAATATCCCTATTAGCAAGTGCATGCATGTTAAAAGAAGTTTTTAGGAATGGGATAACACGTTCCAATATGTGAACCTGTCATGTGGTTCATAATAGTGAAAAAATGGCCATGCAGAGGATGCTAATCAATGAATTGGGCATTCTTATGTGTGGTTCAAAATTGTGGAAAAATATTTCCATGGGAAAAGAAAGCAAGTCTCATAGTTGAATGAGATGCAAGGACATAGAGTAGACCTTAAAAGACTTCCTATGGAGTTGGAATGAAATAAATTGTATTGCTATTAAGTGTTAAGAAGTCCAAGAAAGGTTGAGTTGGACTTGACCACAAATTTTCAAAGGAAATGGAGCATCAAGGTTATTATGAACAGAGTGCAATGAGAGTTATTATAATGACCAAGTAATGCTACAAAGGGGTTGATCAATTGTTGTAGCAACAATTGGAGAATGATCTCTAGAGGCCATGAAATTGGACCAACTATGATATAGAAGAGGAATTCCATGATATGATGAGTAATTGAAAAGGGAGGATTACTTGACCCTTCTCTTGCCAATATAATTATATTTTTAATTTTTATGTACAAAATATTATGGCATAGGAATGCTAGAAATGCATTAGATTAAATAAATGAAAGGAATGTGCGTCAGTAGGCATATTAAGAAATAATGCATAGTACATGTGAAGATGTTTATGCATGTATATGATATTGCATATCGGTAAAATTAATGAGGTTTTCATATGCAATCGGCCACTACTGACAATTATTGTGGTTGATGATGATTGTATGACTAGAGATGGTTGCAACATGGTTGAAGATGTTGATGAAGCTATTCTATGTGACCAACAATATTGTGAAGGGAAGCTGGAGAAATAGATATATGATCAAGAGGTTGGTCGAAGGGATGTGTAGGTCGATTCGGATGCAGAGAAAATGGTAATGACTCCTATAACCCCTAGTTTTGTAGAAGACATTTCAGTCATAGAAAGTATGGGAATGACAAGCATACCAGAAGTTGAATCTCCAGTAATTAAGAACACTTATTCTCATCTCAGCAATACTGGAACTTTCAAATGGCGACCAAAGACCAATCCTACGAACAAATTTCATTTAAATATGAAAAAACTTCTCTACCCTAGGCTTCAAGAAGAAAACATGATTGAAATTGAAGAATATTCCAGTGAAGAGGACACTCAATCTAAGAAAATTGAGGGTATGATATCTCAATCTCTTGAGAGTATTGAAGAAAACATTAAATTAATCCCTAATGTACCAGTGAGAAATTTTGTGGATAAGGTTAAATATATTATCTCATAATTGAGCAAAGGCACAAGAAAGAAGCACTTAGGCATGGAAAAAGACATGGAATGCATGCAGGTTCAAGATCCTGAACATTTCATTGAGGAACAAGCAGTTTCAATGGTTGAAGTTTTAGTTGGAGAACATATGAACAAAGAAATGGATGGTCTAAATGAAAGAATGCAAACTAAGGAGGAAACATATATTAGAAATATTAGAAAGGCTATGCATCGTTATAAGGCTCAATGCACACATTTAAATCAACTTAATGATTGTGAGTACAAATAGTATGATAAGGAAAGATCTTGAAGAAATAAATGAAAACTATGCAGAATTGGTTCAGGTTACTGAAGAAGCGGTTAAGAGAAGAAACATGGTCCAAGAAACAAATGATAAATTACTCAAGAAAAACCAAGAGTTATAGGATAAAGTTACAGCTATAGAGAAAGAACTCAGTCGACTTCAAAGGAGGTCCCATGCATTAGATGGTCTGAGTATGCTCGCAAAAAGCTGCTTGTAAGCTATGACACCATGGCAAGATAAGTCTTGATTATCTTTGTGGAAAAATTTGAAGTCAATCTGTCCTAAATTTACTATTCAACTGGAAACATGTAGAATGTGTTTAAAACTTCTTTTACTGATGTAATTAAAAGTATCTATTTTTAAAAAAATTCGATCCTATAATTTTGGATCTACAAACAGTTTCTAGATAGTTTTAATTATAAATATAGAAAGTGAAAATAGGAGTAGTGGTTAGTAACAGAGGGTCGAGAGAGAGGATTTTTTCATGTACCAAGTCTGAGAACTTTTTAAATCTGTAAGTATATTTTGGAGATTATATTAAGGATGAAATATTAATTATGAGCCACTTTGACTTATGATTAAATGTGTATACACATCAATGTTTTTTTATTCAGTTTCTTTTGTGACCTTGCAGTTGATAGTGTTTCTATCCGTTGTACTCATTGGCAGTCTTATGTATTTGCATATCTTTATCCATAATGCATTTATGCCTAGAAGTAATTTTATTGTGTATGTATAACAATTGTTTCTTGTCATATATATGATTTTCAAGTTGGCTTATGTATAACTACTGTTTTTAGTTTAATATACCTGATGTATCATCCTTTTATTGTCTCTTACATTTACTTATTAGTATTTGTTGTATATATGATTATTGGTCATTTCTTTGGTATTTTGATTCCATTTTTATTATTACACACCATAAAACAAAAAAATTAAAACCCAGAAACTTGTAGTTTTAAAATCATGAGATGCTTAGACTTTGTACCTTGGTATTCTAGTGCAAACTCCAGTACAAACATCTTCTCACGCCGTTGTCGGGGATCATAGAAATGAAAGTAAATCATCCCTGGGTATTTTTAAGTCTGATTTTGGAAGGTGAACAAAATCAAAGATCTTGTAGACTACATTTTCACATGTAGTTCAACAATCATCACAACGGCTTCCAAGAGAATAAGAACAAGGGTAAATCCTTTATCTCCTTTACATCCAGTTGTTCCAAATCCAGATAGATTGTTGAGGGAAGATAGACAAAATATTAATCTACATCAGAACGTACTCATCAGTATACATCAGTTTCTAAAACATCAAGTTAATTTATCCAGTCTTTCTTAAATCTTCCAACAATTGAAGAAGAAAAAGGGAAGAAAGAATTATCTATCCTCATTCCTGAGTTTCAGAATCCTGGTAAAGTCGATAATTTTAGATTTTATTCTAATACTTTGTCATATGAGGATGTAAAGGAAGATATTTTGAACTCTAAACAATTTTATTATTTTAAACCATCATCATTACTTTATACACCTCTTACTCGTAGAATTCCCATTAGCCAAGTAAAGGTCATCTTACCACTTTCTCAGATTTAGTCATCAACTCTTCAGGTTCAAGTAACTCCTCCACAAGCTTCTCCAAATATGGCATCTCAACCTCCTAATAGGATGGATGCCATAGTAGCTGCTAGATATGCCCCATTGGTCTTACCCCAACCTCTAAATGCTCTTCCTAATGGAGACTATAAGAAGTATCTCCTAAGATTCAATGGTCAGGCAGAGATTACAGCAGAGGAGAATTGGAATGTTCATTTTAGTTATGCTAACAACCAAAATATAGAACATCGAGATGTGTGGATGTGAGTCTTTGTTCAAAGTTTAGATGGAGAGGTAATGAAATGGTTTAGAGAATTGCCTCCAAACTCTATTGATGGGATAAATGCTTTGGAAGAAGTCTTTATGAGAAAATGGGGAGATACTAAGGATTATCTTTATTATATTAATGAGTTTGGAGCTTTAAAAAGAAAACAAGGGGAGACAATTACTGATTTTACTAAATGTTTGAAGAAACTGTATAGTAAAATTCCTGCATAAATCAAGCCTACTGAAACATATGCAAATTCCTTCGATGTTGAATTCTCTCTATTGTTTTATTGAAAGAAGATTTGTTACTTTAGTAAAAATGCAATAATCATATTTGGAGGTAGAATCAAATTTGGCGGTAGCTAACAAGTTGAGAAATAGATCAAATTATCATGGAGAAGACAAAAAAGAAAAAGAAAAAAGAAATGATACCATCTACTTCAGGGACAAAGATAGCATATAGTAAAATGGATGATATGACTAAAATCATTAAGAGTCTATCTGAAAAAATCAATAGGATGGAAATGGAAAATAGAAATCAAAATAAGCATGTTCAGGATAATGATAATATAAATCCCAATCAGTTTAGAAGGCCTTTCAATCCTATGGTTTTTCCCAAGAGATAGGAGGAATAGCAAGGATCAAAATAAACAGCCTCCTTTTCAAAACAATTTGATACAATATGATGAGTCTAATGAGATAGAGAAAATGGAAATTGAATACTTAGAGCATGATATCGATCAATTGGATGATGTGTCTTCTCCTCAATTTTTAACTAGGTCTGAATATCATTATGCAAAAACCATTGATTATCATGAAACATACAATTTTGAACAAGGGTTATATATGCCAAATATTTGTCAATAAATGCAACAGAAATCATATGGTCTCATATTTGAGATAAAGCATGCTTCACAAGGCAAGAAGAATGCAAAGAATATCTCTATAAAACAAGGATTGTCTCTTGAAAAGAAACAGGATTGGCAAGGAAGTAGAGATAGAGTTGCAAACACAGAAGAATTAGGAAGAATTGTTGTTGGTTTCAATATAGGACATGAAATTAGAAAGATCAAGATTTATATTCCGTTGATTGAACTGATTAAAAATCGGTCATGTAGAGAGCCTACTCTCAAAATCCTGAATTCTCCAGCAAACTCTATCCCTTCATATGTGATTAATTTACAAGATGAGAATCCGACTATTTTTTTGGTCCCAACACATTTGATCAGCAATATGATAAATCTGATTATCCTCCTTCATTCTACATCACTCTTACAGTTCATGATCAAATCTTGCATAACTGTCTTCTAGAATATGGAGCTTCACATAATCTTATGCCTAAGGAATTCATGGAATCTCTAGGGATTAGTGTTACTAAACCCTATCATGGTCTCTATGTTTTTTACTCTAGAACAGTAAAATGCATTGAGGTTATCAAATATCTTGTTGTCAGCCTTAAACAGTTGCTAATGAAAAGTGTACTTATGGATGTTGTCATAGCTGATATTTACCCTAAATTTAGTATGTTGTTGTCAAGGTCATGGGAAAAAAGAGCATGGGGGACCCTACAAATGGATATTTCTTATAATACAATACCATTATTTGGAGGTGAATACAGGAGGATTTATAGAGAAGTACAGCTTGCATATTTGCTAAGTGACAATAAGAATACTACAAATCATCCAATATATTCAGTTCAAGAAGATTTTGGGTATTGTATGTTACATATAAATGATGATACCACGGGTATTTTACAAGTTAAGAAAAGTCATATAGTTCAACCTAAAATAGAGATTCATGATAACTTATGGCAAATGTATTTTGATGGTTCATCATGTAAGGAGGGATCAGGAGCAGATATTGTACTCATTTAACATGGAGGAAAGATTATTTCTTTAATATATAAGTTGGAATTCCAAACAACAAATAATACTGTTGAATATGAAACATTAATTCTTCGGTTAAAAGATGCAAAAGATCTAAAAATTCAACAACTTAATGTATTTGGTGACTCTGAATTAATATCTGAGCAGGTGAAGAATGTATATCACGTCAATCAACAGTTGTTAAAAGTATACCGAAATGAGGTATGAGATCTGGTTGATAATTTTTTCCTAGATTTTAATATCTCTTTCATCCCAAGAGATCATAACCAAACAGCAAATTCATTTTCCTTAGCAGCAACTTACTTTAAAGTTCCAAACATGTCACAACTCCAGTATCTAATTGAAGTAAGGTACAGACCTTCAGTTCCAGGCAATATTAAACGTTGGATAGTATTCCATGATGATCTGAAGATTATTAAATTTCTAGAATTGACAGGGGAATTTTCTACTTCTACTATTGATGAAGATGAAGATATTGAAACAGATTAGATTTCTTCATTTTTCAGAAAATTCAATTGTTAATCACTATATCATTGAACTAAGAGAATGTTTACAGCTACAATATTGGTATTGAATATGAGCCTAAAATGGTCAAAATTTCTAAGGCACTCTCAGGTGAAGAAAGGAAAAGGTATATCAAACTTTTGAACGAATTCATATACATATTTGCATGGTCTTATGATGATTTGAAGACATATGATACCAGCATAATTCAACACGAGATTCAATTGAATCCCAATACTAAACCCTTTATACAAAAGCTTATAGGATTAACCCTGCTTTGTTACCAGTCATTGAAAATGAGGTTAAAAGGTTATTAGATGCAAAAATTATTATTCCTCTCAAATACTCTACTTGGGTATAAAATATGGTTCCTATATGTAAGAAAAATGGTGAAATAAGGCTTTGTGTGGATTTTCGAAATTTGAATACATCTTCTTTGAAGGATAACTACCCATTACCAAAGATTGATCATGTTGGGACTCATAAATGTCACTTTTTCATCTACTTTATCTTCCGCTATTCCTCACATTTCATCGTCCCATTAACCTTTTATCATACCATTTCCATACATATATGTGGGTTTCACCTTATTATTTCCACTTTATTTATTTTTAGTATTATAAGTGAATTTATGATTAAATATTAGAAAATTAACATGTTTTTCACTAATATCTCAAAGTATGGATGAGCTTTGTAATGTGTAGGAATATGTGAAGGATTAATTCAAAGAAAATACTTCACGTATATCTCCTCCACCATTTCATGGAGATAGTTATGAAAAGAATATTCCAAGGAGAAGATCATGGAGATTTGGTTGAGAGACATGTGGAGGATTGGTGAGAGATATGTGGAGGATTTTAAGGGATCATATCTTGTAATAATAGGAAAGTAGTTGAGTGGTTGAGTGAATAGTGGATCTCTCATTATGAGATGGTTATTTCCTTCATGTATAAAAGAGAGTGCTCTCTCTTCATTTCAATAATCTTAAATCCTAGATTATCTTAGAATATCTTAGATCTTAGACTATCTTAGAGAATAGTATATTGTAGAAGTTAGACTTGATTATCTTAGAATATCTTAGATCTTAGACTATCTTAGAGAATAGTAGATTGTAGAAGTTAGACTTGACTTCGTAATATGGAGAAGGGAATTCTTAGCTTTTGTTCATAATCTTGGTTTGATGCTTTCATGATTTATCATTGATTCTTGTGATATAAATTAAGATTACTTTATTGTTAGATTGCTTTATTGTTAATGTGAGCTCACATGTGTTGTCTTGTTGCTCTTCATATGTTATCTTTCTTTTATGTAATTTACTTTCAGCCATGTGTTTCATCTTCCTGCATTAGATTAGCAATTGCATGTTTCAGCTTAAGAGGGGTTATATTAGATTAGTCTTAGTTTCACGGGGGGTTAGATTAGCTTAATTTCGCTTCAGTCATGTATATACTTTGCATGTGCTTCGTAAGCCTGTGAACCTCGGATTGACAAATTAAATGGTTGGGAAATTACTACAACGGAATTAAAATGACATTAATTCGGCCCAACATTTTGGCGCCGTTGCCAGGGAAGCATGATGGATTGAAGTTTAGTTTGATTAATTTTCTACAAGCATACACTAGAGTGTGAATTTCAATTTCTGCAATGAGTGTTTCAATTCTCCAAGTGTGAATTTCAATTTCAGCAAGTGTGTTTGATTTTTGCAACTGTGAAGAGTAATTGTTTTCTGTATAGATTGTTTTTTTTAATTTGTTTCGCCAAGAGTGTTTATTTAAATTTTTCATTTAGATTTGGGTGTTGTATGAATCTCTTTTTCAAAATTATTTAACAATGAGTTTAATCTTGGAACAACTCACTCGGATCCTTGCAAAAGTAGGGATCTCAAAGAGGAGATCCTGACAGCAACCGAGAGCTTAATTACTCCTCCAGAAATAGATGAAGAATTAGCATACAAAGAATCCTGCACATTTGATGGAGAACAATCATGCGAACAAGACAACAAGGAGGACCATGAGGAGTTGCAGCATGATCTGAGGAGTGAAAACTATGCCTATGAAAGCCCTATCGAACGATGGTTTCAAGCGAGTATGAGGTTAGAAAAATTTAGTTTTTCTTTTTTTCTAGTTAATTCACAGTTACAACAATTAATTCCACACATTTTGGTTTATCCTCATCTCTACACGTAACAATTTTCTAGTTCCCAATTAGCATAGAGTAGGTAGGATTTTATTTTCAATTTTTACTTTCGCTTAGAATAAGTACGCTCTCCTCCATGCTTCGTGCAATCACAAGGATCAGAAAGTATGATGTTTTCTAAAATTTTCAGGAATGCATAATTAATGTTTTGCAACATGCTTAATTGATTTCATCTTTATTTTGCAATTCATTATCTCCATTTGCTAAAAAAAAAAATCAATTTGTAAAATAAAACTAGTCTGCAATTTCATTTTTAAGCTGAACAAACACTGAAATTATAATGTTGAAAATCAGCTGCAACTCCAAGTTGAAACAACACAAATCTATTGCATTTTTTTGGCATTTTGGCTTGTTAAAATTCACTAAAACACAATCAGGACAGTCCTATTTGTAGGGACCATAAGGGATTAGATTTAAAACATGTTTCTATACAAAGTATCCCTTTAAGTCTAGTTTTCAATCCAATTTGAATTCTTCAATTTGGTTCTAAAACGAAAAAGATATGGTCAAAATACTGTCTGGGGGTGGAGTAGGCAGCTCAAGAACATAGTTGGGACAGTCACGTTTTGGGAGACCTAATGGATGAATTATAAAAACATGTTTCTAATGCATACTCTCCTATCAATATAGTTTACAACACAATTTCAATCATTCAATTTCGATATCGTACGAAGGATATATGCCCAAAGTACTAACTACCTATCCTAAATCTGCACTCTAAAAACTCTGCTTTCTTAACTGTTTATTGGAATATTTGACCCATCAATTCTTATTTTATTAAAAACATATTTCTATTTCAGATACCTATATGAATCTATTTTCATCTCCAATTGGAATCACATCAATCCATATTTCAACTAAAAAGTTGTACTCAAAATAGTGACCGTTGGTCTAAGCTGAAACTCACAAACAACATTAGGATGCAGGCTGTTACTCAGATTATATGACATACAATATCATAGAATTTTTAAAACATATTTCTACTGGAAGTATCCCTATGAATCCACTTTCTTTTGGCTTTGGAATCATTTAAATCGAGCGTGAAACGAAGAATTTATTACCAAAACATTGTCAGGTAGTCTACGTCGGCCCAACATGTTTTAGTTGTAACAGCTGTAGCTGAAACAAAATGAAAAAAATTAATGCCTCAATGTGCAAGTAATTTGTCTCCATTTACTAAAACTTTTTCAATTTGTAAAATTGGCCTGCAAATTCATATGGGATGCGAGTGCATTCTTTGAAAATTTTAAACTGAAACTGTGGCTAAGCCTGTGTCACAATTGAAGTACGTCTTCTGAGTCTGGTTTATTTATGGTTGAGTGGTAGCAATGCCATATCTCGCCTTCATCTGAAACTTAATCAAATTCATATTTCTACCTTGAATTAAATCTGCATAAAACAAAAAAATAAAGAAATAGTTAGCTCTCTCGGCCAGCTTGGATAGCAACTTGACCAATTGGTGATGTGTTCATATCGTTGTTAGTTGTAGATCATGGAAAAATACACTCAACAAGAAAATCAATCATTACTTTCCTAGGCCTGGATAGTTAGGTGAGTATTGCATCTCCATCTAAAATGGAAAGGAATTGAATAAATCTGCAACAAATGGCCTGCAAATGGTTGTTATAGCCTTAACCAAAAAAATGCATCCCAGATAAGAACACCTTGACTCGCGTCTCAATTTGCGAGCATATGGAAAAGAATTTTGAAAATCCGAGACATGGGTTTTGTGCGTAACATCCTCCTTTACTTGAATATTGAGGAAATTGCCAAACAAAGCCACGATTTGTGATTTACAACTGTTTCTTCGGGAGGGTATTTTCCAGATTTACTGTTGCGGCCGGTTCCAAGCAGCTGAAACAGTAAACTCCATTGCTGTGACAATAAAGGCTTAACATAGTTCTATGAAGGTTGAACAAAGGCTGAACAAAGCTCAGAAAAAGGGCTGAACAAAGAAAAGGCTGAAGCTCAAAAAAAGGGATGAACAAAGAAAATGCTGAACAAAGCTCAGAAAAAGGGTTGAACAAAGAAAAGGTTGAACAAATCCCCTAAGCATCAATTGAAAATATTATAATCGTAGAAGCAACTGGACCGATCTTAACACCACAAAAAGGAGGAAGGTGAGAAGCAAATCTATATGGGGAAGCTACCGGTGGTTGTTGCAGCCAGTTGTTTAACAGCTTCAATCTACTTGATTGGTTAAATTCTTTTCATGTTGGCAAAATGACATATTGCAATCCTCTTTTTGCAGATTGGCATAATTTGTATTATTTTTTAATTCTTAGAAAATCTTAGGAAAGAATTCTATTAAGAACACACACACGAAGCTTCCATCTAAAATCCAAACACACATTTGCTAAAAATTCATATACATACATTGATGTTTTCATTTCAATGTGTTGATGCTGTTTAAATTATGATCATAGCAATATCTTTCAGATGGAGAAATTGGTAATCATAAATACATTCAGGTCCATGCTGGCAATTTCATTTGAATTCTTTATTTATGTTTTGCGAATCATACAACGCTTTATTTTGGTTGTTTTTGTTTTGTTTAAAAATAAAAATAAAATATATTTGCAAATGGACTTTCTTACATTCCCAAAAACAATACAAATGCATGAATTTTACGCTCTATGATAATTTGCTTTCTTCAAGTCACTTTGATAGCACACAAAGACAAAGGAAAAAATGCACTTTATTTTTGAAATTCAATTTGCTCACCTTTATACTAATTCCTGCATTTTACAATAATCTCATAAGTTTGATTGCAGGTTTAGTACTATCATTTTTTAGGTTCGAAGATCGTCAATTTTGCTGCTGAAGTGATTTGCCATGAATCACAAAAATTTTAAAAGCATTCCTCATTGAAAATGTTTCCAAGAACTTTCATTTTTAAATAAATAAAAGTGCAATAAACCAATTTTCTCATAGTGCGGAAAGTTTCTTGTGTGTTGCAGCTGGCTGTCGCAGCTAGGCTTGTTGCAATTGAGTGTTGCAGCTAGTTGTCGCGTAGCTGGCTCTCCCAGCTATGTGGTGTTGCAGTTGCCTTGTTGCATCTAGTTGTCGCGCAACTGGCCGTCGCTGCTATGTGTCACAGTCGTTGTTGTCGCAGCTGGCTGGGTTGTTACAACTATGATCGGATGAAACCAGTACGGGAAACAGGTAATTTTATTTGCAGCTTATGTACTTCTTTCTGCATGATATGTTTTCTTTTACGAACTTCTCACAATTTTTATGCTAGGTTGCATGAGGACATGCAACCAAATCAGTTGGGGAGGGAGAACTATATTCAATACATATTCACTAATACGTTTTCATGCAGGATTTTGTACTAAAGTTTTTTTTCAGGTTTCAGAGACAGTCGCATTTTGCTGCTGAACTGATTTTTCAAAGAAACACAAAACTTTTGAGAAACATGCTTTGATAGACTGCTTGAAGGAGATGTTACTCATGATTTTGCTGATAAACATCATAACATTGGTTGTTACACAGAAACCATCCATAAACTCATTTGCGTCATGATTGTTTATCCATATTTCTCCTTCATAGCACCTTCACCATCCATGTCTTGAAGTCCACTTTCCATCGCTTTATCTGTCATGACTTCCACATGCCTATCTTTCTGAGTTGCATACATCCATTTATATTTTTTAGTTCATCTTGCCCTCTTTTTCCTTTCCAGTTTGCCTTCTAAAAAAAAAACCAGCTCCCTTTCCATGAATACATGGCCTTGCCATATCCATTGCTTGACTGTGAGATCTTTTCATTGATAATCCTACCAATATTTTTATTTCAACTCACGTTGATTGATGTGGGATTCCTTAAGTCCCACCTTTCAACAATTCTTACCCCATCGACCTTAGCATCTTATCTGGGATATAGACTAGAGTTCATTTTGAGTACCTGGAGGCTTGCATGCCTTAATGGCAAGTTCTCTCGCTGACAATCATGGGAATTCATCAATGTCCCTTGATTGTCAAATCTTGCAATTAGCTAGACATCAGCAAATCTATTCTCACTTCGCAAGATGTACTTGGGTACCTTGGCACTCATTGACATCGCTGGTGAGTTGCCTCTCATTGGTTAACGGAATTCATCAATGGTCGGTAATCCGATGATTTCTCTTCATGCTCGACCTCGACACATATATTCGCATGATTAGAACTGTACCACTAGGTTTTGTAGCGGGTGAAGACTATACATTCTTTCTCATGACTCCATCAGCAGTTGCAGAGACATGACTTCAGATCTATGAGTGTAGCACAATTCCACTTTCTACCTTCCACATTTTCCATTATTTATCAGCAACAGTTCAGATTCCTCCACTTCACATTACAGTAGTTACAGCTGCAGCATCATTTACAGTTACATTTTTATCCTGCACCCGTGACATATTTTCCATTATTTATTAGTAGCAGTTTAGATTCCTCCACTTCACATTACAGCAGTTCCAAAAGTTACAGCTGCAGCATCATTTACAGTTACATTTTTATCCTACAGCCGTGACATATTTTCCATGATTCAGCAGCAGCAGTTCTGATTCCTTCACTGCCCATGATCTAGCAGTTACAACCGCAGTAGCAGTGACACATTCCACAATCTAGCGGCATCAGCTACATTCCTGTTGCATCGTTCATCTACTTTTTGAATAAGTGGGGGTATGTTGTTTTCTAAACTTTAATCATGCAATTTCTTACATGCTAGAAATGAATAATTTGGAAAATTCCCTCACCATGCTCCATTTCTTTCACAACCCATGCTAGGTTGGATGAGGACATGCAACCACATCAGTTGGGGAGGGGGAACTATATTCAATACATACCCACTACTATCATTCCATTCTTTTCGCCACCATCACCCATTTTTCATCTCATTTACCATTCATGAGCATTTCTTTTCGGACAAATCCTCTATTGCACTTTTCTTCATACACATTGATATACATATTGGCATGATTCATAAAGTTAAAGAAAAGACTTTCTTATGCACGATGATGCTTTCTATGCACATTAATAGCTTATCATTTTCAATGAGTGTATGGTTAAATTATTATGCCACTAGAAAACAGATGACGAAATGAATGTTGTTAACACAAGAACCAACATTATTTCCAATAATGGTTGTCACACAAGAACCAACCATAAGGAAAATGTCAGTTGTTACTCATGCATTTCACATCATGAAATGAATGTTGTTAACACAGGAACCAACATTCTTTATATTCATGGTTGTCACACAAGAACCAACCATAAGGAAATGCCAGTTGTTACTCATGTATTTCACACCCTGGAAATATTCATTGTTAAAAAGACATCATCGATCAAAGCCAAAGTTTAGATGCCAAAATTTCTTGAGAAGATCCATAAACTGTTGCATGAGGACATGCAACAAGTTCAGTTGGGGAGTATGTTGGGACTCAGAAATGTCACTTTTTCATCTACTTTATCTTCCGTTATTCCTCACATTTCATGGTCCCATTAACCTTTTATCATACCATTTCCATGCATATATGTGGGTTTCACCTTATTATTTCCACTTTATTTATTTTCAGTATTAGAAGTGAGTTTATGATTAAATATTAGAAAATTAACATGTTTTTCACTAATATCTCAAAGTATGGATGAGCTTTGTAATGTGTAGGAATATGTGAAGGATTAATTCAAAGAAAAGACTTCACGTATATCTCCTCCACCATTTCATGGAGATAGTTATGAAAAGAATATTCCAAGGAGAAGATCATGGAGATTTGGTTGAGAGACATGTGGAGGATTGGTGAGAGATATGTGGAGGATTTTAAGGGATCATATCTTGTAATAATAGGAAAGTAGTTGAGTGGTTGAGTGAATAGTGGATCTCTCATTATGAGATGGTTATTTCCTTCATGTATAAAAGAGAGTGCTCTCTCTTCATTTCAATAATCTTAAATCCTAGATTATCTTAGAATATATTAGATCTTAGATTATCCTAGAGAATAGTAGATTGTAGAAGTTAGTCTTGACTTTGTAATATGGAGAAGGGAATTCTTAGCTTTTGTTCATAATCTTGGTTTGATGCTTTCATGATTTATGATTGATTCTTGTGATGTAAATTAAGATTGCTTTATTCTTAATGTGAGCTCACATGTGTTGTCTTGTTGCTTTTCATATGTTGTCTTTCTTTTATGTAATTTACTTTCAGCTGTGTGTTTCATCTTCCTGCATTAGATTAGCAATTGCATGTTTCAGCTTAAGGGGGGTTAGATTAGATTAGAATTTGTTTCACGAGGGGTTAGATTAGCTTAATTTTGCTTCAGTCCTGCATATACTTTGCATGTGATTCATATTCCTATGAACCTCGGATTGACAAATTAAATGCCTGGGAAATTACTACAACAAAATTAAAACGACATTAATTCAGCCCAACAGATCATATTCTATAAACAGTGGTTGGTGCTCAAAAAATGTCAATGATTGATGGATTTTTAGGGTATAATCAGATTGTGGTACACCCAAATGATAGAAAAAAATCTTTCACTATTGCTTGGGGAACGTTCATGTATGAAAAAATGTCTTTCGGTCTCATGAATGATGGGGCGAATTTTCAGAGGCCTATGGATGTAGCTTTTGTTGGAGAAAAGGAGAAGTTTGTGGTAATATATTTTGATGATATAATAGTATTTTCTGAATGTGATCAAGCACATCTTAAACAAACATTTCTCAAATGCAGAAAATTTGGTTTCTCAATAAATCCCAAAAATTCTCATTTTGTTATGCAAGAGGGAAGGCTTTTAGGACATTTAGTTTTAGCTGATGGAATCCAGATAGATAATGAACATTTCAAAGCTATTCTGAAGAGCAGTATTCCCACAAACAAGAAATATATTCAGTCTTTTGTTGGAAAGATTAATTTCTTAAGATGGTTCATTCCAAATTTTACAAAAATTATCAAGGAAATCACAGTTATGTTGAAGAGAGATTAAGAGGTGAAGTGGACAGTTGAAGCAATATCATCATTTGAAAAAATAAATCAAGCTCTCACTGAAGCCTCGGTATTAGTAAACCTGGATTTTTCAAAAGAGTTTTTATCTTTTTCCTTTGCTTCCGAAAATAGCATAGTTGTTGTGCTTTTACAAAAAAAATTCAAAAGGTCTTGAACAACCCACTTCTTTCTTCAGTAAGACCTTGAGAGATTCTGAACTTAAGTATAGTACATTAGAAAAGCAGGCATATGCTTTAGTTAAAGCCCTCAAGTTTTTCATAATTGATTTGTTGCATTCAAAATATTTAGAATATGTACCTAATGCAACAGTTAAGGAAATTTTGACACATCCTGATAGTGAAGGAAAGAAGGGGCAATGGATAGAAAAGATTATGGAATATTATATCGAAATCAGGCCTACAAAATTGGTTAAATGGTAGGGCTTGGCTAAACCCCTTGCAGATTCAAACTGTCAAGCTTTAGGTCTTTATTCAGTGGAAGATCAGTTATTACAAGAAGGATTACCAGCAGAACAAAGTAAGTAACAGATTCATGACACATATGTTGATTCTTTATGGTATTGTAACATAGTTTATTTTTGTTATACTTGCAATGTCCTCCTTATTTGACTAAAAGTGAATGTAAATCATTAAAACTCAGGTCTATGAAGTATGTTTTAGTTGATAAAATATTGTATTGGAAAGACCCTAGAGGCATGTTATTGAAATGTTTGAATAGGTATGAAGTTGATTTAGTTACTGCAAAATTGCATGGAGGTGCATGTGGAGGTCATAGATATTGGAAAGCAACAACATTTAAGATCTTAAGAGCAGGATACTATTGGCCCGCCTTCTTTAAATATGTGTATTCAGGTAATAGCATGCATTGAATGTCAAAATTTTGTAGGGAAGCACAAGTTACAATATCTACCTTTAAAACCCATCACAAGTAATGCTCCTTTTCAAAAGTGGGGTTTAGATTTTATAGGTGAGATTCATCCTCCTTCAAGTGGCTAACATAAGTGGATTTTAACTACCCTTAACTTTTTAACTAAGTGGGTGGAGCAATTCCCGCATGAAGAGCAATAGATAAAGTCATCATCAATTTTCTTCAAGAAAATATCTTAAGCAAATTTGGATGCCCTAGGGAATTGGTGACTGATAATGCTCCAGCATTTAAGTTTAAATCCATGGTCAGTTTCTATGAAAGGAATGGCATCGTACTAAAAAAATATACTCCCTATTATCCTCAAGGAAATGGATTAGCAAAGCCCACAAATAAAAATATTGTTAAAAATATTAAAAAGATGTTATCTCAACAAAACAAAAAAATTGGGATACTATGTTGAAGTATTCTCTTTGGGCATATCGAGTGACTACAAAAAATCCATTGGAACTTCCCCTTTCTAGCTTGTTTATGGTGTTGATGTAGTATTTCATATCCAATTAAGCTTCCAATAATTAAACTACTGCAAGACATTAAAGAAGAACCAAACAAAGTAAATAAAAGAATGCTTCAGATAGTTGAACTGCAACAGGAAATAAGCACTAATAGAAAAGGCTAATATTTATAAAAGAAAAGTCAAAGAAAGATTTGATAAAATATCCAAAGAAGATACTTTCCTGGTGAAAGATATGGTACTCAGATTGGATGCACGCAAAGATGAAAAGGGTAAGCACGGGAAATTTGATAACTTATGGTTTGGACCTTTAAAAAAATTAAATAAATTTTGGGAAACAATACCTTTGTGCAGCAAAACTTAGAAGGTGAAGAAATTGCAGTCCTAGTTAATGGGTGTTTTCTCAAATAGTTTTACACATACTAAGATCAAAGGAGACCGCACTTCATTGTATATACCAGTGAATTTTTCAAGATTTGAATAAGACTCCAACCCAATGGATTGTACAAAAGATGTATGTTCTGATTTGTCTTCATAGAGGTTGATTTCAATAGTGTTCAGTTTCAGTCGAAGGCATATGAGTCTGCGCCTTCTTGAAGACTCATAGGGAGAGCTCCATCCCCATTAGAGGAAATTTCAACTCAAAATGGGCCTTTTAACTTTTATTCAAATTCCATGTCATCATGTGTTAGCCAATGAAATTGATTTAAATTTGAAATNTCAGAGCCATATGTTAGTACTGGAGTTGTAACCTTATGTTTGTTTGTATAGTCCTAGAGAAACCTTATGCTTGCTTTTGTATCCATAATGTATTATGTTATCTTATGCATTTTTGTTTAGTTATAAGTTGAATTTTGGCTCGTGATTTATGAAAATCCTTGCAATACTTTTCTTAATTATAATTTACATAGTTTTTAGTCATTTCATAGATTAATTATTTAAGGTACATGTTAGTTGTAAGCACTAACATTCCAGCAACAAACATTAAAATCTTGAATAGTCAAATGTTGTCGGAATGTCCAAAGGGTTTTTCCACAGTTTTCAAAGCTTGAATGATTCATGATTAACTTTTAAAACATGAAATGATGTTGAGACATGGCTCAGTCCTGAATCAATGAACTCATTTGTATCATCATGAGATTTGATATACCTGGCAACATCATTAAGAGGAGGTAAAATGTGTATCAGCATCAATTCCTTTGCATGAGCTATTCTCGACACTTGGTATCTATATGATAAGCAACCCTGTTAATTTACAGTCTTTTGAAGATATGAAGTTACAGTCCTAACACAAATTTGTTACCATGAAGAAAATGAGCGGTAAGTCGCATAGGTGAACCAGTCAACACTTAATGGGCCAAAGAACATCCACAATGTGCAAAGTTGCTTATGAACGCAGGTTGGTTTACCACTTTTGAGAAAATTATAGTGCATAATGTTGATATTTCTCAGGAATTCACCAAGAAGTTCACCAGTAAAGGGATTGATTTTTCCAGTATCAGTTTTGAGGTTTCAGAAGCTTCAATTGTAGAAGCTACAAGGTTATCTATAGATGGAGATATATGGTTTAAGAAGTTTCCATTCGAGGCTGACATGAATATGTTCCTTCTTCCAGGCCATGAAAACCTAGATCGGAACAAGGGAATTCACAAGGACACATTAAAAGAGGAATGGCGATAGGTACTAAGCATCATTCAGTGATACATAACTTATGAGAGGGTCATTTTGCAATGATATTTCAGTATCACTTACGCTTTCTCCTTC
>LPNX010427697.1:771200-799550 GCA_001517045.1 Pseudotsuga menziesii
ATGTGGCGGGGGTATCAAAGCTAAACTTACCCTTCTATATTCTCAAAATCCTATCCAAAATGGAAATCTAGGTAAGAAATCATCTAGACCATACTTCCCACAGTATTTTCCATCANATGTGGCGGGGGGATCAAAGCTAAACTTACCCTTCTATATTCTCAAAATCCTATCCAAAATGGAAATCTAGGTAAGAAATCATCTAGACCATACTTCCCACAGTATTTTCCATCATGGTATAATTAATTTATTGATTGTCAAAGAGTTTAAAAAGAAAGCATGGACTTGGACACATTGTTTATTTTGGTCGAGATTTAAGGTCGAAAATCCAGAAGATGCAGAGGAACAAGAAAAGATAGAAACCCCGAGGAAACTGAGTTACAACAAGAGGAAGAGTATAGACAATATAGCAAGGGTTTGAAGATGTATATGCAAAGGCCAATTCAGATGTAGATCAAATGGTAGTGACTCCTAGAACCCCTAGTTTTGTAGAAGAAATTTAAGTCGTAGAAAGTATGGGAATGACAAGCATACCAAAACCTGAATCTCCAATAATTAAGAAAACTTATTCTCATCTCAGAAATACTGAAATAGTCAAATAGCAACCAAAGACCAGGCCTACGAACAAATTTCATTTAAATATGAAAAATATTCTCAACCCTAGGCTTCAAGAAGAAAACATGATTGAAATTGAAGAATATTTCAGCGAAGAGGACACTCAATCTACAAAAATTGAGGGTATGATATCTCAAGCTCTTCAGAGTATTGAAAAAAACATGAAATCAATCCCTGGTGTACCAATGAGGAAGTTTGTGGATAAGGGTAAAGAGAGTATCTCATAATTGAGCGAAGTCACAAGCAAGAAGCACTCAATCGTGGAAGAAGACATGGAATGCATGCAGGTTCAAGATCCTGAACATTTCGTTGAGGACAAGCAATTTCATTAGTTGAAGTTCTAGTTGGAGAATAGATGAACAAAGAAATGGATAGTCTCAACGAAAAAATGCATACTAAGGAGGAAACAAAAATTACAAATCTTAGAAAGGTTTTTCATCATTATAAGGCTCAAAACACACATTAAAATCAACTCAATGATCAGCTTGTGAGTGCAAATTGTATGATGAGGCAAGATATTGAAGAAATAAATGCAAACTATGTAGAATTGGTTCAAGTTGTTGAAGAAGTAGTTAAGAGAAGAAAGATGGCCCAGGAAACAAATGATAAATTACTCAAGAAAAACAAAGAGTTTCAAAATAAAGTGTCGGCTATAGAGAAAGAAATCATTCGACTTCAGAGGAGGTACCAAGTGTTAGATGGTCTAACTATGCTCACAGAAGTTGCTCGTAAGATTTGACACCATGTCAAGATAAGTTATGATTATCTTCGTGGAAAAATTTGAAGTCAATCTTTCCTAAATTTACTATTCAGGTGGAAACATGTAGTATGTGTTTAAAACTTCTTTTACTGATGTAATTAAAAGTATCTATTTTTAGACTCTTTCGATTCTATAATTTTGGATCTACAAACAGCTTCTATATAGTTTTAGGTATATATATAGAAACTTAAAATAGGAGTATAGGTTAGTAACAGAGGGTCGAGAGAGAGGATTTTTGCATGTACCAAGTCTGAAAACCTTTTAAATTTATAAGTATATTTTGGAGATTATATTAAGGATGAAGTATGAATTATGAGCCACTTTGACTTATGAATAAATGCATAGACACATTAATGTTTTTTATTTAGTTTTGTTTGTCATCTTGCAATTGATAGTGTTTCTATCCTTTGTACTCATTGACAGTATTATGTATTTGCATATCTTTATCCAGAATGTTTTTCTTCCTAAAAGTAATTTTACTATGTATGTATAACAATTGTTTGTTGTCATATATATGATTTTCAAGTTCGCTTATGTATAACTATTGTTTGTAGTTTAATATACATGTTGTATCATCCTTTTATGTCTCTTACATTTACTTATTAGTATTTGTTTTATATATGATTATTGGTCATTTCTCCACTCTTTTGATTCCCTTTATGTTATTACACACGAGAAAACAAAAGATTTAAAACCCAAAAACTTGTAGTTTTAAAATACTTAGACACTTGGACTTTGTACCTTAGTAGTCTAGTGAAAACTCCTGTATAAACAATATCAATTAATCAAGATCACTCGTGGCTCTTCCTTGCATTTAAAATCAGACGGTTTAGTCACAATAATACTTGGATGCATATTATCTATTCAACAAGTATTCCCACATGTTAACAGTAATTGTCATACCACTATAGCTTGATTATCCCTTCCCATCCATGAAATCGTCATGCTACCAAGTATCCAACTCTTACTTAGTTTAGTTCTTCACATTGTTGGCTAGCAAGCAATTTTACTATGCTTGCTTCCCCATAAGGGCATTCACTTAGTTTGAGAAAATCTTAAACAACATATTTATTCAATTGGAGTGTCTCTCACCTCTAGTGCACTATTTCACCATTTTACAACATATTATTTTGTCAAATATATTGGTCAATTTGGAGGTCACCAACATTGATAATTTCTTGCCCAGACAAGCCCAAAGGATTTGCTCTACCTGTTATTTGAAACAACTAAAAATATGTTTCAAAAATAAAACCTTCAATTTTATTATCATGTAGTATATATTCATACATTCAAAAATTTACACCAAAATTAATTTTCAGGCATTCTTGAAACTACCCTTGTTAACACATTTTTTTGTCAAAACAAGGTTATAGGCACTTTTCTATTCTAATCCCTAAGACACTTGATTTCCTCATTCAAATTATCACTGTGCAAAATTATTCCCCTCTAGATAATATTTACAAGGCATATCCTCCTACTCCATTCTGATCCTGGATATTGAATTTACATTACTTTGAAAATGCTAATTTTTCCCAATTCTGCACTTTTTTCCATAGTTGCAATTAGCCTCAGAGGCCAACTTCCACTGCTTGTAGAAGTGAATATAGAGAGAATTAGGAAAAAAATTCTACCAAATGAGTTTATTCCATATAAAAAGGATCACTCAACATCTTTCGTATCTATGATCTGACTTTCTAGTCACCCTCTATAAAATTTGGGGTTTGACCACTTCTGATTTTTGCAGTTTTTCACAAACTTCAAATTTTCACCCAAAATTGGCTTTCCCAAACCAAGCGTTTCTGGAAAATCTTTGTCTAATGGAAGTGGTATATTTTGATGAGTAGATGAAATGTTTATTTCAAAAACTTTTTTTTTACATCTAAGGTCACTTTTACCTCCTTCAAGCTTTTAAAAATCTCCAAAAAGTGCTCTGGAATAGTGCTTTTTGGGCTTCTTTCACACCTTTTGGAATTGGATCCAAGATTCCAAATTTAGTAGTGTTCCTGGTCCATGACCATGCCATAACAATTTAATCCCAAACTGAGCTCCCCTCAGGCCTCGGGACACCGATCTCTAAAAGTGACTATTTCAAAATTTCGGTCAAATCAAACCATAATGAGCTAAAAATCATCAATGATGCTTCTATGACATTCTCCAATGGAATCTAAATTCCCTAAGTGTCATCCAGTTCATAATAAAAAACTTCTCTTATTATTCCTAAAATAATTTTCGGGCTCTATACTCATTTTTTTAGACCCGACATGCCGATCCCGACTTTTTCAAAGACCTTCCAACTTTTTTCGATCAAAAATAGGAAATCAAAACACATAATTAACCTGAAACGAGTCATTCCTGACTTCCTGACTTTGAATTCTATCTTCTGTACTTTGGGAGTCGAAAATCGGAAGTGAAAAACAACTCCTCCACAAGCCTTCATGGCCTCCCAACTCCGACTACTATATTTCGTATGTCAGGAGTCGGAAGTCAGAAGTGCAAAATAACTCCCAAATGAAACTATCTTAAATTCTTGACTCTGACTACTACCTTTTGTATGTTCAGAGTTGAAACACAAAACCATATAATGGCTTCCAACAATATCACCCCGACCTCCTAATTTTGACTACCACCTTCCGTACGTCAAGAGTAAGAATATGAATATGAATTGAGATTCCTATCACCTCCACTCTCATCCTGAGTAAGGTCCCCTTCTCTGATACACACTCCCTCGAGTACCCCTTCCCTTAGCACTTACCTGAGCAGGTATGATTGGTATCAACTACTGAACAAACATATATTTGCACCTTCGATGGATCTACCATGCAAATTTCACCTCTGATCTCTCTCCCTCTTCAATCCACTCTTGTATTTTTTGTAATTTCTAACCATGTGACTCTCAATCACATATTTAAACTTCTAGGATTTCAAAACTGGGTCTTCCCAAGAATTTTGAGGCTCTTGTCTCTCTCAATTTCTCCCCAGGGATCATATCTAAGGATTTCCCATTGAATTCCACTGCCCACACAATGTTTTGGGGGATTTTGGCACTTCAAACGTAGTTTCTTTCCAAGTTGTGATTTCTAGTTTTTCCACTGCTCAGAATGCATAGCATCCTCAATATCGCTCTCTAGTTTTTCACTAATGGAATGGGGAAGATGGAGGACAATTCCCATGAGCAAATATGACTTATGGGACAGTTAAACCAATCCCATAAGATACCATACAAAATTATGGGTTTTCCCATCCCTCACTAATTTGTGGGCTGATTTTCTCAACTACTTCCTTACAATAGGAATAATTCCATCAAGGAAAATCAAGGTGGGATGTCATGGAGACATTTGGAAACACGGGGTTCAATCGACAACCCCTCACCTCTCCCTAGTGGTTATGCATAGCCCCCTATCGTTCACATTGCTCCACCATATCCAGGCTTTGGCCATTTTATTATTATTGTAAATATTTACATGCTTTTACATTTTTCCATGGATTAATAGCACATGGTCTATCAAGCATAATTTACTTTCCTTTAAAACTCTAGGCCTTCACTGGCGGGGACTTGGCCTTGAGCTCCACACTAGGAATCACACATCACATATTTACAATATTTACATATCAATAAAACATGATCTAGGGGCCAAAATGGGGGTATTATGAGAGTGGAAGGGGGATATTCCATCTGTCGAGCCCTATTTTCTATGCCATTTACACCATTGGGATTCCTTGTTTCAAGAAATTTCACATGATTCCAGTGGTTTCTTATGATTAGATACTTCACCCACCTTACCCCTCATATAGTAATTAAGGAAGGATTCCAATTCCTTTTACGATCCCTTATACAGCAAAAGAAATAAACTACATGACTACCAAACATTAATTTTTAATCCCAAGGATAAGGCCATTATCACAGTCCTCGTGTCGTACTTTTGGACATTATAGGACTTCTATTACTATAAAGTTCAAAGTATTATCTCATAGCTATATATTTTTTATTATTAGTAGTACGATCTCTTGGTTTACATTTGAAACTATCATCAAATATGGTCACTTGTTGGCATTCATTCACAATTTTCTTTATCCATGTTTGTATGTTTATAGTTGCTAGTGCATGGGTTCAAGGCTAGATTGCATAAATATTATAAAAATATTCAGGAAAGGATGTGACTTATTGGGGTTGACAAAGGTACTCAATTTTTAGCCTTATATGATAAGCTAACCTCTAATGTTGCAGTACAAAAGTTTGATGAATCTTTCTGCAATGTAGATTCGACAGGGGTAGATGTGGATCTCCGTGAATTTTCAGGCATTGGAATCTTAACTTAGATGCATATTATATCGGGTAAAATGGAATTTATCTTGGTTGATGATTGTTGATCTTAGTTTTGTCACCATTTTCGGCTAGTAGATTACACTTTTTGAAATCCATTTTGTCATATTTTTGAAAAAAAATTGTCATACAGCTTATCATTCAGCCTCAGGTATGAATATATTTGGATTTATGCAAATTCTAGTTTATTATTATTATTTCATGACTTTATTGATTAAATTTGATATTATTTAGGAGCATGTTTGATATATGTATGAATTTGTTTACAGGTTATGCTATTTTGGATGAGCCAACAGCTGGACATGCATCACGCTAGATATGTGTAGAGTGCATCCAACTTACCATCCAACTCGTCGATCAAACCACGCAATGTTTGTTGGCAGTTTCCCAAGCATTAAGGGATAGAATGGTCTACAAATTTTATGTGTCCATGCGTCTGGATGATAGAATGACCTTCGTTCTAGAAGGCTCCTTACCTTGCCTCCTCTGCTTGACACCATGACACCAGTCCACATCAAATTGAATGCTCACACCAAATCATGCGCAATGGAGAACTAGCGCGCGAGGAAGAAGGAGAAGCGTTGTGTGTTGGCATTCGATCAGTTGGTTGTAATAATGCTTGACTAAATTTAGGAGCAGTCAACCACTGAAAGGGTCGACCTGCTCATTCATGTAAATGATATATATATAAACACCTCCACGCGAGAGAAGCGAGCTAGTTTTTGCATGTAATCAACCAATATCAGAAAACTCTATAATACTATTTCAAATATTAATATAAGTTACATTATTGTTGTTTTTATAATTGTGTTCATGTAAGAGTTTAGGAAGCGTCACCCTGATTGCTGAGAGGGCCCCTCATCAACCAGTGGTTTTCAGTCTTGTGTGTATTTCTGTAATCCCTTTCCTTTCAATTAGTATAGTTTCATTTCTAGTTTGTTTATGAAATTGAATTACTGTAATCGTTCATTTCATTGTTTCCTATAGCATGTGTTTTATTATAGTGTTGTGCTGATAATATAGTTTCATTTCTTAAATTAAATAACTGGTTGTGCGCATAGTTTTCTTTTCGTTTCCTTTCTAGTCTTTTCCAGCTTATGATTTAATTTCATATTGATAATTACACAGAGTAGATTGCTTTGATATATTAAGATCAAGTTACAGTAGATTCAGTTCTGTTCATTTTCATTTTTTCATAAATTCATTTGGTTATATTTCAGTCTGTTTAACAATGCAATAGATAATGATGTCCTTATAATTATGGGTTAGTTTAAGTTGTTCTGTTGTCGAATTTGATCACTAAGTAGGTTTACTTACTGTATTTATGCATTGTTTTTCATGTGCACAAGATCAGCTGATAATTAGATCATTTAGGTTATTTTATATTGTTTTCACTATACAGACTATCATTCAGATAGCCTGTTCAGCCTGTCATTCAGACCTACCTTCCAATCTGATATCCAGCCCTTCGTTCAGCCTTCAATATTCATGTTTTGTTTTAAACCTATTTTGAAGTTCTGTTTCTTTAGCTTTCGAATTCTGTGTTGTTTTGGTAATTACATACTGATTATATTTATCAATAGGAGATCCGGTTAGATTATTTAAATTATTATCAAGTTCCATCCTCATTTTCCACCTTCTATTACCTAAATATGCTTTGAGTTATGCTTTGTTTCTTTTATCTTTGATTTCCTTATTCAATATTGTTGCAATATGTGGTAATTAGATCTTTTGTTTGGCTTGATTTACCCTTGTGTATGTTGAGTTTAGGGTTAGACATGTTAAAACTCTAGAGAAGTACACTAGCACCTTGTAAATTTATCATAGCAGTAGGACATATTTCTTTCACTGTGTGGTTACTGGAGAGATTTGTAGAGTAGGATTTAAAGGAGTTATCTTTATTAAGTTTTCTACTTGCTTCTCATTAAAGTTTTTTTCATTAAGTTTTCTACTTGCTTTCCTAATTAAGTTTTCTTTATTAAGTTTTATACTTGCTTCTTATTGAAGCTATCTTTATTAAGTTTTCTACCTGTTTCTTTCATTAAGGTCTTTTACTTGTTTATAAGTTAGATTTCCATTACATTTGTTTCATATAGGAATTAGTTATTTATGAAAGTAATCTTTAAAAAGAATATTGTCTCTTAAAAGATTAGTTGTTCATAACATCTTTTTAGTTAAGAGTCAGTTGCTTATGGAATAGATCACCATGTTTACCATCACCTGTAATTGGACCTTCCTTAGCTTGCATATATTTGTAGAAGTTAAGTTAGATTTGATTCCATTCAGTTTCTTTACTTCTTTTGAAATCCATTTTGACACTACTCCTCCTCCTGTTCCAATCACAGTGAATGCATATCCATAGAACAATCAAGGAGAGTGGAATTAGATAGTTCGATTTGAATCATTATGTACATTTGTTAATTGCATGTATAGTTGGTTTCTAATGTAATCCTTCCTTGTATAGTTAGTTTCTAAAATTGTTAAGGAATAGAATAGTTAATTAATAGGTTTTACTATAAAGAGTAGAATAGTATTGTTTATATCTTTATCTTTCAGTAATTGTCCATAGAGTAGAGTAGTATAGCTTGACACTGCTCTAATCTAATACTCTGTTTTGGTTTAATGACCTTGATAGTTGAATTTATAGGAGTTTGACTCAATTTTTTATTTTGAAATATCTTTCGATCTTTTCTTTGTTAAAATATTTCCACGACACCCTAGTAACCCCTCTACCTTCGCATATACTTTGTGTCAACTCTAAGTTTACCAACCTCAATCGATAATTAAATATTAGGTGAATTAATTAAGACATTATAACACCTAACATTATTGGTTCCATTGTCAGGGAGTTGTTCAGTAAGGTAGAGTAAGTAGAATTCCCTTATGAAGTTTAGTAATAGGCTGGTGGCATGGGAGCCGTAAGATGAGAGGTAAGAACATGCACATCTGTTATAACAGGAACCCCCAAATCTAGTAGTAGTAGTATTAGTAGCATAGGTTCCCCTTTAGTTTAGTTTTTCATGAACAGACCTACAGATTCTAAGGGTAGATACGTTAGAGCTAATTCTCAAAACCTTATTAAAATCCCTACTAACCTTTACGGGGGACAAAATACCCCAAACACTAACTCAACAGAAAGGTATCAAAGAACCCACATAGGAAGTAGTTCTACTTGGAAACCTAAAGACTTTATAGGAGAAACCATATACAGGGAAGAAATCCTGGCAGGAGGTCCTAAGGATCCCATTGCTGAAGAAATTCAAGAGGGTCAACCTTTGGAAACCCTCAACCCTCCACTAGTGCAGAAACCTAACAATACAACTTTCTCATTAGTAGGGGATCCTAACTTTGTTGATTGCATTGATCCTTCCCAGGTACAATCCCTCTTTGGTGACTCAACAAATATAGTTATTTCACATATAGAAACCTCCACAGTAGCACCTACCATTCCTATATAATCTAATAAAAACATAGTTGATCATAGGAAGATTTCTCCCGAAAAAGAACGTTGGGACGACCCATTATCACCTCGAAAGGATCCTCCTAGGTACACACTCTTTAGGAATCAAACCTACATGGACCGATGGGGAGAGAATGAAGAGAATGGCGAGGTTAGAAATGATGAATGAGAAGGAGAAAACCGAACTGAGACTGCCTTTGGGTTCCCTATTTTAGACACTGCACAAGATATAAATATGAAGAACATCCCTCCTTCCTCCTTACCTAATTTCTATGGGAAAAGTAATGAAGATCCGAACACATTTTTGTTCGAGTTTGACATCCTCTGTAGAAGTTATAAATATCTACAAGATTCCCATGAATTAAAACTTTTTCCAGCTACACTAAAAGACTCTGCCTTAAGATGGTTCATGGGATTATGAGAATCTAGTATCGGGACTTGGGAAGATATGAAAACTACATTCTTACGAAAATACCAAGAGACTCTCGAAACGATATCTTTAAGATACATCAACTCGAAGACGAGAGCTTGGAAGACTATCTCTAAATATTTATCTATACATTACATAAATATAAACATAACGACCTTTGAGAAGATGCAGTACGAACACTCTTCCTTAAAGGGATCTCAGAAGACCTGGTAGAAAACCTCAATCTCATGGAATTCGATGATATCTCTCATAAACCTTTTTCACAAATTGGGGAGATACATGGAAATTACTCTAGGAGTAGGGGGGGGATTTGAGAGAAATATTTGGGAGCCTTATAATAGAAATATGAAAGGAAATACTCCCAGTTCAGGAGGAATCACAAGGATGGAATTAGAAAACCTATTGGAAAATTTCAAAACTGATATTTTAGGAGCAATGGGTTCCCAACTAGATGTGTTACAAGCTAAGAAAAGGCAATAAGAGGAACGAGCAGCGATTAGTATTTTCTATCCAAGATGCAGAACTAAACATCCCCAATGGGAATGCCCATTAAATAACATCTCTATATGTTACATCTATACAGAGAAGCATCGAACAGACGATTTCCCATCGTTACTGGGGTTACAAGCCATATACAAGAGTGGGGATGTTGGTGAAACATCCAGGTTGCCTCCTTGGAAACCAAGGGACCAGCCACCATATCAAAATTTGTCACCACATCCTCCACCTTATTACCAACCTTACCAACTGCCTCAACATTGGAACACTACAAGTTGGAAACATTGGCCACCCCAGTATCCTCCTCCTCCTCATTTTACTCAGCAACAGTATTGGCCACAGGGGTGGAGGGGACTATCCTACCCCCAGCCACCACCTGTCTCTGCACCTAATCACCCATATCCTCAGCACTCATCCAATACCTACCAAGTTTTACCAGGTTTTTGTGCCTCCAGTTCCCCTTATTACACAACAACCTCATCACTTCCAAAATACAAACCCTCCACGACCTACATTATTACCTGCACAACCGATACCTAATCCAAATAATAAGCCAACTCAAGCTCTTAATAGAATTGAGTTGCAAACTCTTCCATACTAGGTTATTTCGACTGTACCTGTACATGAGATACAATTACGATCTTGAAGAGCTGTAAAGGACAGACCCAAGTCATCAGTCATCATTTGTGAAGAGAATGATGAAGAAGATTCAAATGAAGTCATGAATGATGTTATTCTATAGGATGTGGATATTCCAAAGATCCCAGTGCATACCCGTCCTCAGCAAGAACCTATTCAATAACAAAGGATTCCTCCATTTCTGGAACGACTAGCAATAGAAAACCCGTAGTTCATCCTGAGTATGACATTAGGAATGAAGTAAAGAATATATGTGTCAAAATTCCTCTACTGCTGGCTATTAAGGATATACCAATTTACAGCAAGGTAATAAAGCAACTACATTAAGCGCCCAGGAAAGAAGCAAAAAGACTCCCTCAAAATTCATTTTATAGGAGAGATGTCTGAGTGTATGACAGACCAATCTCAGATTTCAAAATATATATTACAAATCCAGGGGGGGCAGTAGTAACTGTGATTGTAAATAATACCGCCATTGAAAATACACTTATCAATTTAGGACCTTCCATTAATATGATGACTACTACAGTTTTATAAGTTTTACAGTTGGGACAATTTCTTCGACCTACCCCTTCAATCCTAGAACTAGCAGACCATACCACGGTAAGACCTGTTGGAGTTCTGGACAATATTATTGTATCAGTAGCTTCATGGGAATACCCTATCGAATTTATGGTCATGGAATCAAAGGATCCTTCCAAAGGACATCCTATTATCTTAGGGATGCCATGGTTAGCCACTGCTAACACCTTTATAGGATTTAGGGATGGGGAACTGACCATTTCGAATGGGTTGTCTACACGGAGACTTATTTTATATCCCCCAGCACAACCTGTAACTGAAACTTTGTGGTGGTTAGATTGCCCCTTTGGGGATGAAAATATTGAATATCTCTTCTTTCCTAGTGACTATTCCTGGACACTTCAAGAGCAAACTACTGAGAATGTATTAAACCAGTTTGTCTCTTCCACAACTTGTATAGATTTTCTGCAATATTTTTCCCAACTCGATCAGATATTTGGAGATGAGTTTCAAGAAAATATGGCTCTCTCAACATTCGTAGAAATACCATGTGTCTTTGCAATTGAAGAGCACATAGGGTCTTATACTGTACCCTGTGAAGTTATCCCTAGAAAATTTTTACACATAAATGCAGGGTTAACCGAGAGCCAACAAGGACAATTTCTTAAGGTCCTTAAAATCCAATCTGAAGCATTTCCATGGGAATACATGGACATGAAAGGTATTCACCCTGACACCTATATTCACCATATCTACATGGATCCAACCATTCCACCTATGAGAAAGCCTCAGAGGAGGTTGAATCCTGCTCTAAATGATATAGTATAAGAGGAGTTACAAAAACTTCTTGTTATAGCTGATTTTACCACACATGGTTGACCACGTATTTATGGCCTTCCTTGTCCCTCTGCAGACTCTTTGTTATAGCTAATTTTACCTTATGACTGTTTCATCTTAACCTTAGGTACGAACCCATTCCATGATGTCATGAAACCTTCTTGTTGCTATTAGAAGTGGCGTTATTTGAATGGTAGAGCTTTCCTATACATGGGCACCGTAGTTAGATCCCATATTTCATTTGGTGCACATGTCGGCATTTATCCTTTAGGTTGTGGGAGTCCTTTGTATAGTACTGCCATGACTTTCAGCAAGAGCCTCATACTCCTCTTGAACTTTATGTTGGCCATTTCTTCGGGACTCCCTTGTATATGTCAAGTTGTAATTGCATTATCATGAGTTTTGCTTGCCCTATTGAGCCTTATGTCAGCTTCTTGACTTTGATTATCAGCCATATAGCCCGATCTTGTCTCATGTTTAGCCAAGCAGATCCTTTTTACAAATCTTTTGCAGCTTGATTCCCTATTTTTCACCGGGAGGGGACCTTCCCCCGAGTGTCGTTATCCTACACATGTTTCCTTCCATTGAGCATAGGTATGTTCCACTTCTTGGAACTAGTTTACTTGTCCCCTGACACTCATCTCCTCCTAGATTTGTAACTATAAAGAACATTTATTATTTTTGAAGCTTTTCAAAATATTTGAAAAAAAAAAGTTTAAAAAAATCAAAAAACCAAAAAGCCGGACAGCAAAATATGTTATCTTTGGCAGCAATTGAGTCATGTCACCTTCGAACAGAGCATTGTATATCACATCCATTGGTTGGGTTATTAAATTAACTTTAGGAGTTGTACTTGTTACTCTGATTTTATCTCCACTGACTAGTTAAGCTTCCAGTCCTTATGGAACCTCTGATGATGCCTCCTGTGTCACAGAGATGTCCCAGTTTGCATATCAAGTCCATGTTGCCTACCTTCAGTCACCATTTTCCTTTATGCTCTTGTTCAAAGGAATTTGAAGCCTAAGTCAGCCATTCCTCAGTTTTCTTGACTTTGCATGTCGGCCATTCCCAGTACTGCTACTGGTTCGTGGACATCTTGTTTGAGTTCTTCCACATTATACAGAGTTGTTGAGTACCTCGTGTTGGTTTATGGGGGATGCCTTAATGTCCTCCTTCCAGTGGATTCCATCCCATCGACTTCATATCATTTATTCTGGGATAGGAATCTAGAGTCATTTGAGTTCCTTGAGACTTATAGTCATCAATGGTAGGTTCTCTCGCCATCAACAGTTTTGGGAATACATCAATGTCCTCTGATCGATAGATTCTTCCAAGTGTTCGACCTCAACACATCTATTCACACTCGTTAGATTGCACTCTAGTACCTTAATTCCCATTTTCATTATTGGTGGGTGGTCTCACATCTGTTAACAATATACATCAATGACCAATAATCAGATGATGGACTACCATGTTCGACCTCGACACCTCTATTCGCATAGTAGGACATGTACTTGTAGCAGTTTGTGTAGAAGACTTTCCAGCTTGGTGGCATTCCACATATGCTACCTCCTTGACCATGCCCGTGTTCATGAGATTTCAGCTCTCGTGATTTGATTCCAGTGTATGTCAGGTATCTTTAGCCATTATGGAAATCATGATCCATTATATATCTTCAGCTTCTATGGAGATCTTGATCCATTTTATATCTTCATCATGAATATTCTGATCTATTATATATTGTAAGTGGCAATGACCACATATGTCACATTTTGTATATCATGCCTATTCATGACCATTGTACTCTTATGTATCCAGGACTGCACTATGTATTTGCAGTCGCATGCAAAGATTGATTATTGTACTATATTGATGGATGGTTGGTTCTTCCACCTGGTTCTTCATCACTTCACTTCTAGGATGGATTTTATAATGTATTTCAGCTATCATCTTACCCCTCTAACCTCACACATTAGGGGGCATCTATTATAGCTGATTTTACCATGGTTGATCACGTATTTATGGCCTATCCCTCTGCAAACTCTTTAGACCCCATGGACTAATATTATACTTTTAGGCTTCCAAGTTCATCTCTAAAAACACATGTTTATTGTTGTACGTGACTTTTAATCCCATACTCGCATGTACATCCGACTTTTGACCTCAAACCTACGTACATCGAAATGTGTGCATAAATCCAAATAATTTTAGAATTTTCCTTCATGTGTGTCTAAACCACTTGAATCTTGGCCTTCCATACGCCTCGAGATCGCTCGAATTTGACCCTCCATTACCCCTTTGGAGTGCTATATAAGGAACCCCTTGGATACATTGAAGAGGGGGAATTGAAGAGCAATGAAACTATAGTCCATTGTTGCCATAGCTTGCATATACTTGAGTATGCATCCCTTTGTCCCTTTGGAGCACTTTTTGTTCTTCCCAATCTTCCTTTTCTTGTGAGCTTTCTATCGAGAGATGGAGGATTGAGGTGGTGGAGGCTTAGGTGGAGGACAAAGTTTCTCTGGTTCGCAGACGTGCCGATAAAGGTTATCACTTGTGTAATCTCTGATTTGATTAATAGAAATATATTTTCCTGTCCAATAATGTGCATTTGAATTAATATTGAATCCATGGATATGTTTAATTGCTTATACATTGTTGGTTATATATGCTAGAGTAGATATAACACCATATTATATAGCATGCTTGTCTTGTTTGTTGTTGTTGAGAGAAAATTGCTAGTGAAAACGAGATTGGAAAAATCTCAACGAGGATCTACTTCAACCATTCGGAATAAGGTATGATTTGAGGTCCCTTAGTGTTAGATGTTTGGTTTCTCTTGCATATTGGGAAGGGATTGATTTCTCGTGTCTAGTTGTCTGTTGTGGTACACCCCAAGCCATAGGAAGTTTCTCTCTGTAACACTTCTCAATGCTGGTTTCATCTATCCTATCTCCGACAGTAAATGGGTGTATCCTCTAGTGGTAGTCCTGAAGAAAGCCACAGGGAAGTGGCGTATTTGTGTTGATTTCATAGAGCTAAATAAGGCCACTCTTAAAGACTATTTTCCTTTTCCCTTTATCGATCAAGTGTTAGATACCCTGTCAGGAAAATAATACTTTTCCTTTCTTGATGGGTATAGTGGATATAATCAGATTTTAATAGCACCCGAGGATCAAGATATGACCACTTTTACATGCCCTTGTGGAACATACGCATATAGAGTTTTGTCATTTGGCTTATTGAATGCACTTGCCACTTTTCAGCATGCAGTTTTAGGAATTTTTGTTGATCTTATACATGACTGTGTGGAGGTGTACATGGATGATTTTACAGTTTATGGTAATACCTTTCAGGAGGCCCTTAATAACCTTGAGAAGGTCCTAATTTGATATCAAGAAACAAACCTGGCCCTTAGTCATGAGAAATGTAAATTGTTATTAACATAAGGTATAGTCTTGAGGCATCATGTTTCTTCCCAAGGAATCAAGGTGGATCCCACGAAAATAGAAGTAATGGTTGGCCTTCCTTCTCCAAAAACTCAAAAAGAGGTAAGAAGCTTTCTTGGCCATGCAGGCTACTATCTTCGTTTTATTGAGAATTTCACTAAAATAGCTACACCAATGTTTAAGCTGCTTACAAAGGATGTATAATTCCAATGGACTGAATCTTGTCAAAGTGCTTTCGAAGTCTTAAAAGCTAAATTATTAGTGGCTCCAATACTGAGGGGTCTCGACTGGTCCCTTCCTTTCCATATATCCACTAATGCTTCTAATATGGCCATACGAGGAGTCCTAGGACAAAAATAAGGCCAATAACCTTGTGCTATTTATTTTATTAGAAATAATTTGACCCTTGTCGAGCTAAATTATATTGTTACTAAAAAATAATTTTTGGCAGTAGTTTATTCTATTAATAAATTTCTCCATTACATTACAAGATACGAAGTTTTTGTGCATACGAATCACTCTGCCATTATATTTTTAATTAATAAACAAATTACCAATGGTAGGGTGACTCAGTGGCTTCTTTTATTACAAGAATTTAACATTACCGTCATTGACTAACCTGGTAAAGAGAATTTATTGGAAGATTTCATTTCCTGTATTCAACATAATGACGGTACTAAACTCGTTGACGAACTTTTCCTGATGAACATCTATTTGTTGTATCTGTTCAAACCCCTTGGTTTGTAGACATTGCTAATTATTTAGAAATTGGGAAATTACCAAATCACTTGTCCCCACCCGAGAAGCATCGCATTATAGTTCAGAGCTCTAACTATTCCTGGGTTGATAATGATCAATTTCTTACTAGCCCAGATCTTATTATTAGATGATGCATACGGGAGGATGAAATGACAGATATCCTCCATGCATGCCATGATGGACCATGTGGAGGACATTTTTTTCCAAATATGTTAAGGGATGTGATAGTTGCCAAAGAATGGGTAGACCTACGTCTTCTAATAAGATTCCCTTACAGTCTCGGGTCATGATAGAGCCTTTTGAGAAATGGGCTCTAGATTTTGTAGGACCAATTTCTCCCATGTCTCATAAAAGTAAGTATATCCTAGCTTGCACAGACTATGTTACCAAGTGGGTAGAAGCTAAATCTTTGTTTAGGGCCAAAGAGATTTCAGTAGTAGAATTCATATATGAAGAAATATTCACTCGGTTTGGTGTTCCTAGAGAAACTGTCACAGATCAAGGCTCTCAATTCACTTATAAGTTAATGAAAGAACTCACCACGAAGTAGGGCATCCGACATTGCAAATATTCACCTTATCATCCCTAGGCTAATGGTCAAGTAGAATCAACCAATAAATTATTAGAAGCTATCTTAACCAAAACCATTCACTTACATCATAAGGATTGGGCATATAGACTCCTGGAGGCCTCGTGGGCTTACACGATAACATGGAGAAACACTACGGTACATACCCCCTATGAGTTAGTGTATGGAAAACAAGTCCTTTTACCTATCGAATTTCAAGTTAAGACCTTTCACATGGTAGCACAATTAGGCATGAATTTGGACAAAGCACAGAAACAATGAGTGTTACAGATTAATGAGTTAGCTTAAATTAGACAGGATGCACTCCAAAGAGAATTGTTAATACAAAATCAACGAAAGAAATGTCATGATAAATTTATTAAGCAAAAACAATTTAATACTAGAGATTGGGCAATGCTATTTGACTCAAGGTACAAAAATTTTAAAGGAAAATTAACTACTCGTTGGATGGGTCCATATGAATTAGTTACAGCTTTCGATAATGGGTCAGTATAAATTAAGACAAATGATGGTTCACAAATTTCCTTTGTAGTAAATGGACACAGACTTAGACTTTACCATCAACCAATCTCTAAATAGGATTTCGTACAAAAGGTCTTGCAGCAAAAGGAGATGGAATTGGTTGAAGAGGAAATTATTCCTCCTCCTCCTGATCCTTAAAGTTATTTTGGGTTGTCATTACTTGTATATATGTAAATATGTTTGTGTTTTCCCGAATAAGTAAGAGTCGTTTCTAACAAATTAACTGCATTTATATAGAAGTTTCATTCCCATGATCATTCGTTGCAGTTTTTTCAAATTAAAGCAGAAAGACTCTTTTTCCTTTTTCTCATTCTTATGAATTTTATATATTCTTTGTTATGAATAAATACGAATCATCTAACAAGTGGTGTTGTAGTTTGATTACAAATACCTTATCTCTATTAGTATCCCATGGAGTATTATCTGAAAAGGGGAGTACTTTAAAATACTCATAATATATCTTAACTCTTTCTTTTTGGTTACTATCAAAATTGAAGTTTATAGTGCAATTAAAGAATTATTTGTATATCATCCTTAACCATTTATTCTATGATTTGTTATGCTTTTATATATGGTATTTTGATTCAAACATGTACATTTCTGATTTAATAGAACGGTTGCTTGAAATACCTACTCTAATTATAATGTTCTTCAGATTATCATCTTACACCTATGGACTACTAATTCATCCTATACTTGTCATCAAAACTTGTCTCTTAAGAATTTTTGTGGTAACTCAAAAGTAAGTGAAATTTTTGCTTGTGGGGAACATTACTAACATTTTATGAAGAAGATAGACTGAAAGGTCAAAGAACAGCTTTAAGTTATTCTCTTTTGACATGATCCACAATTAAGGCCATTATAAAAATTACTTATGAGCTTTGTTCTAAATTTGAATTGTGTTTAGTAGGCTTAGCACGCTCTAGTACCAACCGACTTCCATATACTCTAAATCATTATATGAAGCAAATCCGTCGAGGTACTGAATAGGCTTGCTGGCAGTGGGTCAATGCTAAGTAACATCTGAAAACAAGGAAGTTCGGTAAATGCAAGTAAACCCGTTGGGGTACTGAACAAGCCTGCTAGCAGCAAGGCTATGCTTGCATGGTACCAAGATAAACCCGTCGGGATACTAAATAGGCCTGCTGGTAGTGGGGAAATATCGGGTAAAAGAGATCTGGTTAATGCACCACTATGCACATGGTTCGAAAAAATGATAATACATTTGTAAAGAAACCAGAATATATATAAATACATATGTAGGCAAATTGTTTATGATGTCATTAGAGAATGGGTGTAAGTTGGACTTGGATCCGGCCATCTAATTCAACCAATACCTAGGATATGATTATCCCAGAAATGGGACCCATAGCTATAGAATCTCACAAACTCTAGGGTAAACTCAAAAAATATTCTTGAGATGACAAGAAATCCTTACAATGAGACATGGATGACTAGTTTTTCCTATGGCATTTTTCAATTATACTGTCATTATTGACCTCATATTTCTAAGCACTGTTGTTTCTGATAAATGTACATATCTGAATCATTTCCATTTTACTAGTTAGTTTTTCTTTTTCTTGCAAAAATGATAACAACATGATAGAACTATGTATTAAACTATTTTGAAATTACTTAGTTTTTCTCGCATGGCTTGAGGACATGCCATATTTTTTGTTTGGGGGAGGAAGCCTTTATGCTGTGAATATTACACTGTCTTTATTTTTCTGAATATTTATATAAAGATTCATTTATCTCTGACAAATGACAAATCTTTTCAGGATAATTAGTAGCAATCCGATCCAATAAAGCATATTTTTACAGAAAAAAACCTATATGAAGAATCATATGCAGGACCATATGAAAGGTCGAATGCTGGTCTAAATGAAATGCCAAATGACGATTTGAATAAAAAATATGATATTATAGCACTAATGGTTAAGTTTGTTATGGTGTTAAGTTAATTTTGTTTTTGGGGAAAAGGTTAAAATAGCTTAGCTATACCTATGATTATTAAGTCACATATACATGCTTATAAGAGCACTATGACTAATTTTGACCTATGATTTTGTGTGATTTTGACATAATATGATCTAGATTAAACCCCCCATACGGATGTGATATGACATTAGGAAATTTTCAGTCATCGTTATATTGTCATCACACTCACCCTCTTATCCTCTTCCATGTATAAACCATCAAGTGATCGATCCTCGTGTTAAATTAAGTTATTATGGCTGTGAATATGGTTTATGAAGTTGCATTGATTAATATGTTCAACATGTCCAAAGTTTTACTTTGGACATGGTTGAACTGATAGAAACCTTATGAGCTCATTAACACATGCGTCCTTTGACGACACACTACTCAAAATTTCTCATAATGGCAGGATTGCCTAAACATGCCAAGTCTTGGCGTGATCGTTTGATCGATTGAATGAAGCGCATTTTAAACCACCCTCTTGTGTTTTTCTTTCTATTATGTCGCCCTCACCTACTATCATCCTTGCAGAGCCGTTTTAGTCACTATCTCCCTACACTCTCTGCGAACTTTGCATCCTTTCCTCTGTCTAAACGATGTTGAATCGCCTTGAACCCGAGAGCTATCAAGATTTATTTCAGATACCAGGATTTCGAGAGTGTCGAAAGATCTTTTTTTGGGCTGGGTGGAACCCATTTCTTTACCTTCTACAAGGATATGATGAATAAATTTTGCTGCTTTTCACAATGGGTTTTGATGGGAGGATGGCCATGGTTGGTCATCTCACCTTTCCGGTAACTGAGGAGTCTATCACCCTTGCGACTAAGCTACCAAGAGAGGGAACTTGATGGCATAAACACTGGTTTCTTCCACGAGCGTCCCACAAATTTTCTCTACCGACATGTTGCAGGCATCAAAGGATTCCACTGAAACTGGATTAATCCAGAATACATCAACCCTTTTACTGTCATCGTCCACCTTATCACTTGCGAGGGTAAGTTCAGTGTATCCAAAGCTCTCCATCTCTATTTGCTAGCACATTTTGTTGATCAGAAGTTTCTCAATTTTCCTTATTATTTCCTTAGAATCCTAGAGAAAATGTCGATCCAGGTTAGGAAAAATACCATTAACCCTAAGGGTAGTTTGTATCACCATAGTTTGATTAATCTCTTGATCTTAGATCATCTTAAAGAGAGGAATCATACTTGGGATACTTTTGTGTTTAAAGTTTTGAATCCCCATCTCAATATTCGAAAACGCCCTCGGCATCTCCATAATCGTGAATCCAGCCACACCCCATCCTTAGAGAAGAAAATCCTCAATGTTGTCCATCTCGACGAAGACACATCAAAGGCGAGTCCATCTTCCCATTCTACCCCTATTAACCTTATATCTACTAAGTTTGTACCCTTACCATGACCTCGCACCAGAGACTAGAAGGAAAATTTTGTCCAGTCCATGGTTCAACCTAGTGTCCATACCATGGTTCAGCCCGATATTCAAACCGATCATCCAAACAGTATGGTTGAAGCATATAAACCTGACCCAGACTCACCTTTGTTCACGTTGGCCAGTCTCTCGGCCAAATTGTTGAAGGATGTTGCTCGTGAGAATGTCCCTACACCTTCCCGAGACATGAGTCTTGAAAACAAGTTCCTTATGTTGACCTTGAGATATCATCCGAGGAACTGAACAGGGCCTCCAGAAACCAAGCAACCCACGGAACCATCCACTCCTCACCAGCTGACAGTAGATCAATTAACTCAGGAGTTGGTGCGGTCAATGAGTCAGAATGAGGAATACGCCAGGTTAATTGCAGAACTGCGACAAGATAATATGGATTTGCGTATGCAAGTTAAAGTTGTTGAAGACCTCAACAAGGCCATTGATTCATCACATAAGTCTCAACAGGAGAGGCGTGCTGTTTTAAAATATCAAGCCAAGAATTTGAAGTTTAAATCCTTTGTTTCATCCTCTAAGTCGAAGGCAGCTGCTAATGCAACTCAGCCTTCTTCCTAACTCCTCTTTGTTTTGCTCAGTGGGACCTAGATTTTCTCCGATTTGGGGGAATGTTGATCTTAGTTTTGTCACCATTTTCGGCTAGTAAATTACACTTCTTTACATCCATTTTGCCATCTTTTTGACAAATTTTTGTCATATAGCTTATCATTCAGCCTCGAAATGAATATATTTGGATTTATGCAAATTCTGGTTTATTATTATTATTTCACGACTTTATTGATTAAATTTGATATTGTTTAGGAGCACTTTTGATATATGTATGAATTTTTTTGCAGGTTATCATTTTTGGATGAGCCAACAGTTGGACACGCATCACACTAAATATGCATAGAGCGCATCCTACAACTTACCATCCAGCTCGTCGATCAAACCGTGCAATGTTCGTTGGCAGATTCCCAAGCATTAAAGGATAGAACGGTTTGCAACTATTATGTGTCCATGTGTCTGGATGCTAAAACGACCTTCGTTCTAGAAGGCTCATTAGCTTACCTCCTCTACTCGATACCATGACACCAATCCACGTCAAAGTGAATGTTCATGCCACATCATGCGCAATGGAGAACCAGCACGCGAGGAAGAAGGAGAAGCGATGTCTGTTGGCATTCAATCAGTTGGTTGTAATAATGGTTGACTAAATTTAGGTGTGGTATACCAGTGAAAGGGTCAACCTGCTCATTCCTATAAATGATATATATATATAAACGCCTCCACGCGAGAGAAGAGAGCTAGTTTTTGCATGTAATCAATCAATCTTAGAAAACTCTGTAATACTATTTCAAATCTTAATATAAGTTACATTCTTGTTGTGTTTATGATCATGTTCGTGTAAGCATTTAGGAAGCGTCACCCTGATTGTTGAGAGGCCCCTCATCAACCAGTGGTTTTCAGTCTTGTGTGTATTTTTTTCATCCCTTTCCTTGCAATTAGTATAGTTTCATTTCCAATTTGTTTATCCAATTGAATTATTGTAATCGTTCATTTCATTGTTTCTTGTAGTGTGTGTTTTATTATAATGCTATGTTGATAATATAGCTTCATTTCTTAAATTAAATAACCAGTTGTGCACATAGTTTTCTTTTCGTTTCCTTTCCAGTCTTTTCCATCTTATGATTTAATTTCATGCTGATAATTACACATAGTAGATTGCTTTGATATCCTACAATCAAGTTATAGTAGGTTCAGTTCTGTTTATTTTCGTTTTGTCATAAATTCATTTGCTTATATTTTAGTCTGTTTAACAATGCAATAGATAATGATGTCCTTATAATTATGAGTTAGTTTAAGTTATTATGTTGTCGAATTTGATCACTAAGTAGGTTTACTTAATTTATTTATGCATTTTGTTTTCATGTGCACAAGATCAGTTGATAATTAGATCATTTAGGCTATTTTATATTGTTTTCTCTATACAGACTGTCATTCAGACAGCCTGTTTAACCTATCATTTAGCCCTACCTTCCAGTGTTCTATTCAGCCTTCAATATTCCTATTTTGTTTTAAACCTATTTTGAAGTTATGTTTCTTTAGCTTTCAAATTCTTTGTTGTTTTGGTAATTAGATACTGATTATATTTATCATTAGGACCTTAGGTTAGATTATTTAAATTAATATCAAGTTCCATCCTTATTTTTCACCTTCTCTTACCTAAATATGCTTTGAGTTATGCTTTGTTTCTTTTATCTTTGATTTCCTTATTCAATATTGTTGCAATGTGTGGTAATTATATCTTTAGTTTGTCTTGATTTACCCTTGCGTATGTTGAGTTTAGGGTTAGACATGTTAAAAATCTAGAGAATTACACTAGCACCTTGTAAATTGATCATAGCAGTAGGACCTGTTTCTTTCACTATGTGGTTACTGAAGAGATTTGTAGAGTAGGATTTAAAGGAGTTATCTTTATTAAGTTTTATACTTGCTTCTCATTAAAGTTTTCTTTATTAAGTTTTCTACTTGATTTCCTAATTAAATTTTCTTTATTAAGTTTTCTACTTGCTTCTTATTAAAGTTATCTTTATTAAGTTTTCTGCTTGTTTCTTTCATTAAGGTCTTTTACTTGTATATCAGCTAGATTTCCCTTACATTTGTTTCATATAAGAATTGGTTATTTATGAAAGTAATATTTGAAAAGAATCTTGTATCTCAATAGATTAGTTGTTCATAATATCTTTTTAGTTAAGAGTCAGTTGCTTATGGAATAGATCACCATGTTTACTATCACCTGTAATTGGACCTTCCTTAGCTTGCATATATTTGTAGAAATTAAGTTAGATTTGATTCCATTCAGTTTCTTTACTTCTTTTGAAAGTCATTTTGACATGACTCCTCCTCCAGTTCCAATCACGGTGAATGCATATCCACAAAGAAATCAAGGAGAGTGGAATTAGATAGTTCAGTTTGAGTCATTATGTACATTTGTTAATTGCATGTATAGTTGGTTTCTAATGTAATCCTTCCTTGTATAGTTAGTTTCTGAAATTGTTGAGTACAATAGTTAATTAATAGGTTTTACTATAAAGAGTAGAATAGTATTATTTATATATTTATCTTTCGGTAATTGTCCATAGAGTAGAGTAGTATAGCTTGATATTGCTCTAATCTAATACTCTGATTTGGTTTAATGACCTTCATAGTTGAATTTATAGGAGTTTGACTCGGTTTTTAATTTTGAAATATCTTTCAATCTTTTCTTTGTTAAAATATTTCCACGACACCCTAGGAACCCCTCTACCTTCGCATATACTTTGTGTCAACTCTAATTTTACCAACCTCGGTCGATAATTAAATATTAGGTGAATTAATTAAGACATTATAACACCCAACAATGATACAAACATGGTCATGGTGGTGGAGTTCCATCAAAAGCCGATGATGAAACCCAGGCTACCATTTTTTTCTTCACTTGTTGCAGTAGCTCTTGTTTTTATTGATGGATCATTTTTATTTTCTTTCGCAAATCAGCCAACAACGATGAAGTGGTAGAGTCCATCATGTCCATGATGAATTTGGATGAAAAATCCATTGAATTTTTTGTCATGGGGAATATATATGTCATGTATGATGGCATGAGCCACATGAGGACCATTAGCCTAAAAAAAAACAGCAAGATTCTTTTACTTACACGGTTTTGAATGGATTGAAATATCCAGCTTTGTCTTAACACTCAGATCAATAGAAAAGAGATTTATTTTTTGGTACAAATATACAAGATCCCCTCGTTATTGTGTTAAAAAGTTAGGGAATTTAAAGAAAGAGACGGGAAATGCACACAATCACATAGAAACATTGGTTCAAAATGCTCGCCCACTAGCACAAATAAACCCTTTGGCAGGTATACATTTAATAGCCTCCCAGCCTTTCAAAGGACTTAGTCAAGTTTCACCATAATTTATGGATTTCTATTTGTATATCACCTCTTCATAGATGAACAACTGAACTCCAAAGTGTCAGAGATTTGGAAGAGCTTCAAGTGAATATTGTGAATTTTGGATCACATAGTTATCTTATTTTCTTCATTGTTTTCTTCATCTTATTATGAGGAAATTCTTCTTTCTACATGAACTTCAAAAACACTCAAGAAGCTCTAGATTGAAAATTACATTTTTAATCCATTTTCTATTAGTTTTGAAGTATTTAGGATCGACTCTTACACCACCAAAGATGATGAAAATGTTCTGACACGAAAAGTAAACTTTAAGCCTGGTCGTATAAATGGTTTGAACACAATCACCCTTTAAGCATGAAATGTGTTAATCAAGCTATTTGTAAGGGTCACAAACAATCACACTAATTGATTTACCATGTAGGAGGCTATAGATCATATGCCAAGCTCTCCTCAATTACAGAAAGCAATTCTGATTATCGAGTAATCCATTCCATCCTGAAAGCATCGCAACAAGGAAGACCTTAAACAAGGTAGAGGAATATAAGATTAGGAACATGAGAACAACTAAGTGAGCCTACTATAACCCACTAAGAAAGGGAAATATTGGATGAAAGAAAGAAAGGTATGTTTGTCATCCTTTGCTATATTTTCGTCAATTACGCAAATAATAAGATATGGATCCTCCGACCTGATCAAAACAAGTTCCTACTAGAAATCCATATAATTCACTACACTACAAACAGATACTCTACCCAAATCATTGATGTTCACAGATCCAGCCATGAAAGTCATGATACCCCCCAGTGCTTATCTCTTACAACCGATACATCTGTGTCACACACACTTGTTGTAATGTCCCCTTTTTTTTGTTAGCACCATGGTCAAACCACTACACCGTTTAGTCCCATGGGTACTATTGAAAATATTAATTAATTAGTTAAGAGGGAATTAATTTTTTCTATGGCGAATAATTAATTAAATTAAGAGGACCATAATTTTGAGATATTTAATATTTCTAATATTTTTTATGAGTTGGAAATTGGCTAAGTGACCCAAGGTGGTGCATAAGGAAAAGGGAGGCTTCTTTAGAAATTTCCATCAATGAATAAGGAAGGTGGCCAAAATAAAAGAAAAATTAGAAAGGCATGCAAAAGTAGCCAAAAGCAAAAACGACAAGAGAAGTAGGAAACAACAAGAAAATCAAGAAAGCCCAAGAAAAAGAAGGAAAGCACAAATAAACAATGGAAACAACTAGAAAGGAAGAATATAAAGGTAAAAATCATGTTTCCATCTAAGGAAGGAACCTTAGTAAGTGGGATGAGGCCCACACGTGCCAAGTTTCCTAATTGGCCTCATGAATTCGAATTATCAGAGGCAACTCAAATTTGGAGGCAAATCACAATAGTTTTCTATAAAAGAAGGCTATCAACTCCTTCTCACGTCTATTTCCACTTTTATAATTCAATTTTGACAGCTATCATCTATTGAAATATTGTAACTTCGAAGAATATTCTATATGTATTTCTTTGTGGTCCCCGATGGTCCTACCAGGAGAACCACTTGTATTACTTTGTACCCCGATGCTCCTAATCGGAAGAACTAATAAGAGTCATGAGGCAGTCCCCTCTAATTGTAAAGGTGGGTCATTAGCACCCCAGCGTGGTTACTTGAGCCTACATGTGTAACTCAAGCCTACATGATTAAATCGAGCCTACATGTCAGATGAGTTAACTTAAGTGAACGGATGAATATAAATAGACGTGTAGTGTTGCTCATTTATGACACACACTCTCACTTGTGTAGCGCATTAGTGGAGAAGAGAAGTAGCTGGAGAAGGAGGAGGATCAGGCTTTGATCTCCTTGTTGGTTTTATCTTTTATCTTTTTGGGGCATCTATATTGAGGAATTTTTTGCTGGGTTTTTCCCTTTAGGGTTTTCCCAGGATAAATCTTTGTGTTCCTTTTGTATGGTTGTGCTTGTCTATCTTTCAGTGATCCTGTTTATATGCTTTTGTTATGAAAATGAAATGAAATACTGACGTCTTAGCTAAGCATATGAAAATTTAACATGGTATCAGAGCCACCCTAAAAAGAAGACATTGTGCAGCTACAGAATCTAGGGCTTCCTACCTTTTGGTTCTCTCTCCATAATCGATCAGTAAAAGAAGGCTAGGCTGACTCTCCATTGAAGGGCGCATCTTTCTATCGAAGCGGAATTCGATTCCCAGTTTTCCATGTGGGAAATTAGGGCTTCTTGCAGAAGAAGAATTTTTTAGTGAGCTCAGCATAGGATTTCTCTCCTCATCAAAATCGAAGTTTAGAGACCTGGATCAATATTTTTGGTTGGGTGAAACTCTGGGAAAGTCAAACCCTAGTTTGACCCAGAGCTAGAAAAACCCTAAATACTAAAACTGCTAAGTTTTGGTATATTCGCTATATCCCAATATTGGCGAAGGTTCAAGAGCTGAAAATTTTATAGACCGAAGATAAAATCCTAATGAACACTGTATCCAAAATTACCCTCATATTCGCCATATTCTAGGAGATATGATCCCTCCAAGTTAGGGTTCCATCCTCTTCCAGAATTCATCCCTAAACAAGACACCTAGGTAAAATTTCTATCGATTGGGATACCGAGGTCCAAATGGAATTCCTGAAGATGTTATAGAAAGAGAACGGACTGTGCTTTCTGTGGTATGAATTTCAGAACCTGAAGATGAACCAGTGACACGTGGCATGCCATACAACTTCACTGTTCTGAACAGTCCTATAACAGGTCACCTTGGGAAAATGATCATAAATCCAAATTGGTGAAACTAAATCTAATGAAACCTATGGTGTTGGATTAGGAACATGTGAGGTTACCTTAGTGCAAAATTTCAGACATAGAGGAATAGTAATTTCGGAGATATCATAGAAATAGTAACAGGCATTTCTGCAAAAGAAATTGGAAAACTAGGGCTTCCTGTTCTAGGAGCTTCTCTCCACTGTTTTCAGAAAAAGAGTACATTGGATAGCTCCATTTGAAGAGATCTATCTTTATATCCAATCAGATCTGAAAGATTCCAAGTTTTGAACATTAGGGTTTCTCTGACAAACCCTAGATTAGCCAGCTCTGGAAGCAGAACGGACACCTCAAATCGGTAAGATCTAATCTTTTGCTATTTGCATTTGAGGTTCTCATTTCAAAGTGATCTATCACATCAGCTTTATGATAAGCTTGGTGAAGTTGAAAACATCCAAGTATGAAAGTATTTGATCTCTCTGAATAAAATTAATTGGACACCTACATGAGTAGAGAGGTTCCAGTTCTAGAGGGAGATGAGCCTCAAAGCCTTACACAAGAAGAACTTGATCAAGGCCAAGAAGATCATTGTTGATTCAATCATGGATCAACTTGTACCATAAGTGTCTTCCCTAAAGACATCGAAGATGTTTGATTTCTTGATCAAGCTATTTAAAGATAAGGACATAATTCAGAAGATGGATTTGAGAAAACAGTTGAAGAATGTGAAGATCCAGAATGCATAACATCTTGAAGCAGTAGAAGAAGAAGTAGAGAATGCAGA
>LPNX010427697.1:799609-840190 GCA_001517045.1 Pseudotsuga menziesii
TCGATGAGATATGGATGAATGTTGTATTGGCTAAACAGTTGCATGATGCATAAGAATTTGTCGTTATGCATATGATTTATGAAATAGTTCTAACCATGCAACTGGTGCATTCGAATTATAGGAAAGGTCATGTACAACCTCCTACAAGAAAACAAGGATGAGACTTGTTCCAAAGAACAAGTGGTGACAATTCAATAAACATGAATCTAAAGCTCCCAGGGTCAGAGACACCACGACGGAAGAAAGAGCTTCAAAGAGCGGTAGATCCACCTCGAAGGATGAAGACTACCATGGGTATGAGAGATAACTCAAGATGAAGAAAAGAATGCTATGAAAGAAGCTATGATCAAAGAATAACAGTTGATCATGGGGAATGATGTATACGATATGATTTCGAGACATAAAGGAAAGTATGTAGTATCCTCCATATGGATATACAAGAACAAGTGTACAAAGCAAGGTTCATGATTTGCCTCAGAAAGAATAGACTATGACATGACATACTCTATTGACCAGTATATATCAAGCATAGAACCACCTGTACAAAATGAAGAAGGAAGATAATACTCCACTTCAGGGGGAGTGACTACATAAGATATCTGAGTTCGACACGGTACGACATGATGGACGTCTTCCTGATGGATCGAGACTTTTGGGTTCCAACCTTCAAAGTTGAATTCAGAAGACTAGGATATGTTGATGATCTGACAAGATGAACTCATGGAAGATGTTATGATAAAAGAATACTATAATGATGTTTGGGATACAACACTCAAACCAGAAAGAAAGAATGTGGTATCTTACAAATGGATTTGCAAGATAAAATATGTCGTTTATAGAAGTAAGGAAAGACTTGTGGCTAGAGGTTTCTATAAGAAAGAGGGAATTAATTCTGAAGAGACACTTACTCTAGGAAGCAAGGTACACTTCCTTCAGAACTATGATGGTAGTTGCTTCCATGATGAAGTAAAGACAATCCTTCCTTAATGGTATGATTGGGGAAGAGTTTTACATCGAAAGGATTTGAAGTTGAAGACAGATGGACTCATATATGTAAGTTGAAGAAGGCCCTCTATGGCATGAAACAAGCTCCCAGAGCTTGGTATGGAAGCATAGATAGTTTCCTATCAATTATGGGCTTTACCAAGAGTAAAGTTGATCCTAACCTTTATCTCAAGGTTGTATAAGATGAACCCATCATCCTATTATTATATGTGGATGACTTATTCTTGACAGGGAAGGAGAAACAGATCATGGAAAGCAAGAAGAAACTAGCAGAAGAATTTGAGATGAAAGACCTTGGGTTAATGCACTATTTCCTAGGTCTGGAAATATGACAAAGTTCAAAAGAAATATTTCTCAACCAAGGAAAGTATGCGGTAGAGATATTGAAGAGATTCAATATGTTGGAATGCAAATCCATGGCCACACCCATGGACTCCAACCTGAAGCTGTTAGTTGATGACTCATCAGATTTAGTGGATGTGACTTGTTACAGACAGATCATTGGGTCATTAATGTACTGAACAAATTCCAGACCAGACATTTGTTTTGCTGTGAACACCTTAAGTCAATATCTTGTTCAACCAAGACGGGTTCACCTAGTAACCGCAAAACATGTGATGAGATATCTGAAAGGGACTATAGACTTTGGTCTATACTATGATGGTAGCCATGAGTATAGATTGTATGGCTACACAGATGCAGATTGGGCTGGAAGTATCTCAAACAGGAAAATCACATTAGGTAGATGCTTTTGTTTGGGCTTTGCTATGAGTTCATGGTTTAGCAGGAAATAGTCCAGTGTTTCTCGTAGCACGGCTGAAGCAAAATACATAGCAGACTGCTCTGCTAATTTGTGAAGTCATATGGCTTCGGAAGCTGATATCAGGTCTCTTTGACCTGAAGATGGATACTACAATGATTCTATGTGATAACTAGATTTGTGATGACAGAGAAACCTGTGTTCCGATTGTAACACATAAAAATTCGGTATTTCTACATATGAGATAAGATGTAGATGATCATGTTTCGGTATTTACATACTGTAGATGCAGATGATGATGATTCTGTATTTCTATACTAAATATGTAGATGATGATGGTTTGAATGATGATGTACTGATGAAGCCTCTGTCTCGGGTAAAGTTCGAACACTTTCGAGACAAGCTTGGTGTTGTTTGAAAAGACCTTCCTTGAAAGGGGGAGTAGTGATGTTGCAGTGGGATTGTATCATCCCTGGGCACTTTCCCTAAAGTGATCCGGAGACCTCAGTCCTCGAGAATGAAGAGGGATTGTATCATCCCGGGACATCTGTCCAAAATAGATCCGGTGACTTCGGTCTTCGTGAATGTGGTGGGATTGCATCATCCCTGAACTTCGGTTCAAAATTTATCGAGAGGTCTCGATCGCCGTGAATGTGGTGGGATTGCATCATCCCTGAACTTCGGTTCAAAATGTATCCGAAGGTCTCAGCCCCCGTGAATGTGGTAGGATTGCATCATCCCTGAACTTCGGTTCAAAATGTATCTAGAGGTCTCGGCCCCCGTGAAAGTGGTGGATTGCATCATTCCTAAACCTCGGTTCAAAATGTATCCAGAGATCTCGGCCCCCGTGAAAGTGGTAGGATTACATCATCCCTGAACTTCGGTTCAAAATGTATCCGGAGGTATCGGCCCCTGTGAAAGTGGTGGATTGCATCATCCCTGAACCTCGGTTCAAAATGTATCTGGAGGTCTCGGCCCCCGTGAAAGTGGTGGATTGCATCATCCCTGAACCTCGGTTCAAAATGTATCTGGAGGTCTCGGCCCCCGTGAAAGTGGTGGATTGCATCATCCCTAAACCTCGGTTCAAAATGTATCCAGAGATCTCGGTCCCCGTGAATGTGGTAGGATTGTATCATCCTTGAACTTTGGTTCAGAACGGATCCGGTGATTTCGGTACTCGAGAACGTGTGTTGATCCCGTAATTCCTAGAGGAAGGATTGTCTGAGTTCCACATATGTGTTGATCCCGTAATTCTGAAAGGAAGGATCATTAGTAACTCCGTAAAGACCTAAATCCCGTAATTCCAAAAGGAAGGATCATTGAATTGATCCCGTAATTCCAATAGGAAGGATTGTCTGAGTTCCACAGATGTGTTGATCCTGTAATTCCAATAGGAAGGAGTGTCTGAGTTCCACATCTGTGTTGATCCCGTAATTCCGAAAGGAAGGATCGTTAGTAACTCCATAGAGACCTAAATCCCGTAATTCTGAAAGGAAGGATCATTGAGATGATCCCATAATTCCAATATGAAGGATTGTCTGAGTTCCACAGATCTGTTGATCCCGTAATTCCAATAGGAAGGATTGTCTGAGTTCCACAAATGTGTTAATCCCGTAATTCCGATAGGAAGGATCGTTATTAACTCCGTAAAGACATAAATCTCGTAATTCCGAAAGGAAGGATCGTTAGTAACTCCGTAAAGACCTAAATCCCATAATTCTGAAAGGAAGGATCATTGGTAACTCCATAAAGACCTAAATCCCGTAATTCCGAAAGGAAGGATCATGTTGATGTTTTGATGATGTTGATGTTTTTATGATGATGATGACGTACTGATTGAAAGATCAAAATATGATGATGATGCTGTTGCTGATGATGATGATGTTCTCTGATAGAAAGATCGAAATATGATGATGATGATGTTTCTCTGATCGAAAGATCAGAAGTTGCTGATGATGATGATGTTCTCTGATTGAAAGATTAGAATATGATGATGATGTTGTTGCTGACGATGATGATGTTCTCTGATTGAAAGATTAGAATATGATGATGATGTTGTTGCTGACGATGATGATGTTCTCTGATCGAAAGATTAGATTATGATGATGATGATGTTTCTCTGATCGAAAGATCAGAAGTTGTTGATGATGATGTTCTCTGATCGAAAGATCAGAATATGATGATGATGATGTTTTCTAATCGGAAGATTAGAAGTTGCTTATGATTATGATGTTGATGATGATGATGATGTTTTCTGATCGAAAGATCAGAATGCGATGATGATGATGATGTTTCTGATCGAAAGATCAGAATGTGATGATGATGAGATCCTTATGATGATGATGTCGTATTATCAAAGTATGATGATGATGACGTACTGATCAAAAGATCAAAATATGATGATGAGTTGATGTTAGAGTATGATGATGTTCGGTTGATGATGTTTCTGATCGAAAGATCAGAGCTGATGATAATGATGATTCTGATTGAAAGATTAGAATGTGATGATGCTGATATTTTGATGATGATGATGTTGATGTTTTCATGATGTTTTCATGATGATGTTTCTGATCGAAAGATCAGAGTATGATGATGATGTTGTTGCTGATCGAAAGGCCAAAGTGCTGAAGAATATGTTGTTGATCGAAAGGTCAAAGTGTTGAAGATGATGTTGCTAATCAAAAGGTCAAAGTGTTGAAGAAGATGTTGTTGATCGAAGCGGTCAAAGTATTGATGATGCTGAAGACTAAATATTGAAGATGAAGACTACATGATGTTGAAAAGCTTCCAATGATTTATAGATGTATCACCCTGATGATGTTGATGATGTCCTCTATCTCTCTCCTATTATTGTTGTTGCTGATGTTGTTATAGAATACCCTTCTCGTTAAGGGGGAGTGTCGAAATATTGTAGCTTCGAAGAATATTCTATATGTATTTCTTTGTGGTCCCCGATGGTCCTACTGGGAGAACCAATTGTATTACTTTGTACCCCGATGCTCCTAATCGAAAGAACTAATAAGAGTCATGAGGCAGTCCCCTCTAATTGTAAAGGTGGGTCATTAGCACCCCAGTGAGGTTACTTGAGCCTACATGTGTAACTCGAGCCTACATTATTAATTCGAGCCTACATGTCATATGAGTTAACTTAAGTGAATGGATGAATATAAATAGAGGTGTAGTGCTCCTCATTTATGACACACACTCTCACTTGTGTAGTGCATTAGTGGAGAAGAGAAGTAGCTGGAGAAGGAGGAGGATCAGGCTTTAATCTCCTTGCTGGTTTTATCTTTTATCTTTTGGGGGCATCTATATTGAGGAAGCTTTTGCTAGGTTTTTCCCTTTAGGGTTTTCCCAGGATAAATCTTTGTGTTCCTTTTGTATGGTTGTGCTTGTCTATCTTTCAGTGATCCTGCTTATATGCTTTTGTTATGAAAAATGAAATGAAATATTGATGTCTTAGCTAAGCATATGAAAATTTAACATCATCATCTCTGGAATCATCTCTCTGGCATCATCTCAAGCATAATCTCTATGGAATAATCTCGAGCATCATCATCTCTACCATCATCTTAAGCATCACCTGCACTATTAGTATATAAATACTGAGCTAAATCACCCATGACATAATTAAATGTTGGAACATCACCATCTGCAACTAAATGCAGGAAATCGTCTACAAGTGAATGAAGGACCACTCAACATTACGGACCATCCTTAACCTATCAGTGATAGGACCACTCTTAAGAGAGTGTTCTTGTCCATATAACCATCCTCAAAGAGGACCACTCAACATCGCGGACCATCCTCAGCTTATCAGTACTAGGACCACTCTTAATAGAGTGTTCTTATCCATGGAACCGTCCTTAGAGAGGACCACTCATCATCGCGAACCATCCTCAGCATATCAGTGCTAGGACCACTCTCAAGAGAGTGTTCTTGTCCATGGAATCATCCTACAAGTGAATGTAGGATCACTCTCTAGAAGAGAGTACTATCATCGTATACCATCCTCAACCTATCAAGGCTAGGACTATTCTCAAGAGAGTGTTCTTGTCTATGACACCATCCTACAAGTGAATATAGGATCACTCTCCAAAAGAGATTACTATCATCGTAGACCATCCTCATCCTGTCAGGGCTAGGACCACTCTCAAGAGAGTGTTCTTGTCTACATCACCATCCTACAAGTGAATGTAGGATCACTCTCCAGAAGAGAGTACTATCATCACAAACCATCCTCAGCCTATCAGGGCTAGGACCACTCCCAAAAGAGTGTTCTTGTCCAGGGGATAATCCTACAAGTGAATATATGATCACTCTCTAGAAGAGATTACTATCATCCACAGGGCCATATCTTGTTGGGATCTTCCTATTTGAAGATGCAACCAACCTTCCTGGGATTTTCCTTTACCACCAATCATGTTGGGATCTACCCTTAGTGATACGACCAGTCATACTGGGATCCACCCTCAGTGATGTCACCGACCATATTGGGATCTTCCCACGAAGATACGACCAGGCTCTCTATATAGTGACTAGACTACTAGGGCTCATCATTATTTTCTTATACATCCAGCATACAGGCAAACTTGATTGGCCTTCTCTATACTGGAATACCTTTTTACCATCTCATTCTCTTATCATCACTCCCTCTTTCGAGGGGGGTCCTTTCAGACTGTGACCAAGCTTGTCTCGAAAGTGTTCAAACTTTACATGAGACAGAGGCTTAGTTAACACATTAGCAACTTGTTCCTCTCTTGGAGCATATTCGAGCTTCACCACTCCTCTCTGCACCATATCCCAGACTTTATGTGTTAATTTTTTATGGTTATACAATATATAATAACATTTAGCATCATAACATCATAACCATATACAAAAGGATCCCTGAAAGAAAGACAAACACATCCACACAAAATAACAGAGAGATTTATCCTAGGAAACCCTCATGGAGAAGAAAACCCAAAAAAACTTCCTCAATATAGAATTCAACCAAGTATGGTGTAAGACCCAAAGAATAAAACTTATAAGACCCCAAGAATAATATTGGATTTCCTCCTTTCTTCAATATGGACTACTCTTTCTCTCTTTAGTGCAACTGTTGAGTTATACTGCTTGTCCAAATGAGGGAAGCACCTATCCTATTTATACTAATCAGGTGAGATTCCTAATAACCCAAATAGTATGTCTTCTCCTTGCTCCTAGGTATGACTTACCTTGGAAGACTCAAAAATACATTTTAATAATACTTTTGTGAGTACTACTAACGCAACTTACAACGGAGGTTTAAGCTTAAGACTTTACATGACCAAATAAATCAATGACATCCCTAATCATAGGAACAACATCTCCGGAAGGGGTAGTAACAATAATAATACAAAATAGAATATTTTCTGCATTTACATTTCTTTAGCACTACCTCTTAACAAGGAAGGTATTCTACAACAATACATATGTACAACTGACCAGTGAATCTATATTTCATAGGAAGCTTGCACAATTACATCAACATCACCATCATCTATGGAACATCATCATCACAAATATCTCTATCATATGGTAATGTTTCAAGAATCATCATCTCGAGAATCATCATGTCTAGCATCATCTCAAGCATCATCATCTCTGGCATCATCTCGAGCATCATCATCTCTGGCATCATCTTGAGCATCATCTCTGGAATCATCTCTGCAATCATCTTAAGCACCATCATATCTAGAACCATCTCAAGCATAACCTGCACTATTAGTATATAAATATTGAACTAAATCACCCACAACATAATTAAATGTTGGAACATCATCATTTGCAACTAAATGCAAGAACTCGTTCGCAAGTAAATGCAGGACCAATCATCATGAACCATCCTCAACCTATCAATGTTATGATCACTCTCAAGAGAGTGTTCTTGTCCATGGAACCATCCTCAGAGAGGATCACTCAACATGAACCATCCTCAGCCTATCGGTGATAGGACCACTCTCAATAGAGTGTTCTTGTTCATGGAACCGTCCTTAGAGAGGACCACTAAATCAACATGAACTGTCCTCATCCTATCAGTGCTAGGACCACTCTCAATAGAGTGTTCTTGTTTATGGAACTATCCTTAGAGAGGACCATTAAATCAATGTGAAGCGTCCTCATCCTATCAATGCTAGGACCACTCTCTATAGAGTGTTCATTTTCACAGAACCATTCTTAGAGAGGACCACTAAATTAATGTGAACAGTCCTCGGCCTATCAATGCTAGGACCACTCTCAATAGAGTGTTGTTGTTCATGAAACCATCCTCAAAGAGGACCACTCAATCAACATGGACCATCCTCATCCTATATTTGCTAAGACCACTCTCAAGAGAGTGTTCTTATCCACGGAACCATCCTACATGTGAATGCAAGATCACTCTCCGAAAGAGAGTACTATCATTCGTAGGGCCATATCTCGTTGGGATATTCCTATTTGAATATATGACCAACCTTCCTGGGATCTTCCTTGTGAGTATGCCACCAATCATGTTGGGATATACCCTTGGTGATGCAACCAGTCATACTAGGATCCACCCTTGGTGAAGTCACCAACCATATTAGGATCTACACATGAAGATAAAACCAGGCTCTCTATACAGTTACTAGACCGCTTGGGCTCATCATCCTTTTCTTTTTCATCCATCATAATGGAAAAATCAACTGGCCTACTCTGTACTGGAATACCATTACCATCTCATTCTCTTATCATCACTCCCTCTTTCCAGGAAGGTCCTTTCTGACTAAACCACGCTTGTCTCTAAAGTGTTCAAACTTTACACAAGACATAGGCTTATTCAACACATTAGCAACATGTTCCTCTCTAGGAACATACTGGAGCTTCACCACTCCTCTTTGCACCATATCTCAGACTTTATGAAACATTGGGTTGTTTGTTAGCTTGATGCAACTTTTGTTTTCACAATACATATCGGCATCATACAAGCTCTTTTTGCTAAGCCATGAGATCATACCCGATCCCAAACATCCTAAGGTGCTCTTTCTATCCTCAGCGCCTCCTCTTTGCATCTACAATGACTTCATCCTGTTAGGTCATCGACATATCCCATTATTCCACAACCAACATTAAAGTAAAGGTTGGAACCCACTTTACTCTTGGTAAATCCTTAGTCCATCGGGAAGTTGTCCATCTTGTCGTACCATGACAAACTTGGAGATCTTATATAGTCACTCCCTCTAAAGTGGAGCATCATCCTCCCTCTACATTTGTACTCTATGTATCAAAACATTTTGTATTAGACTGACAGGTAGCATCCTTTACTACTAATCTTCTATGTGTCCATCTTATGTTACTGGATACCAAGATCCTCTATATTTAACTTTATTGAAAAGTTCCTCTTGCACCCATATGTGAGCTTTTCTTCCTCTACAAGCTTCCATCTTCAACCTTGTAGCAAAGGTTAAGATATTCATCACTATAGGTGATCTTCAAGCTCCTCATATGTTTATTCATGGGTTCCTTCTGAGCTCATACAAATCCTTTTGTGCATATGTGGTTCTCTACTCGATATACACTTCTACTTCACTGGAGAAGTGTGGCTAATCAATGGAGTATGTCATGCCATAGTCTACTCCCTCTTTCTAAGAGAAACCAAGAACCTTGATTTTTACCCCTAGATGTTGTCATCTGTTGCATACTTGATCCACATGGAAGACACTGTGGAATTCCCTTTAGGTCTCGAAACCGCATCCTAGACATCATTCCTCGTGATCAACTAGTACCCTTTGATCATAGCTTCTTCCATTTATCCTTGGTTATTTCTTCATAGCTGTAAGGGTCTACATCAATGATGTCACTCAACTGTGCCACATAAATATAGTTTATATGAGGCATCTTACTTTAGTTTGAAGTCCTGCCATACTTTTCTTCATCTTGAATTATCTCTCATGCCCAAGGTGTTATTCATATTTCGATGTGGACCTACCACTCTCTTTATGTCATATCACGATTCTTATATTCTTCTGAAGCTCTTTTTTCCACCACAGTGTCTCTAACTATGGGAGATTCAGATTCATCTTTATGCATATTTATTAGATTGTATCTTCTAGCTGAACTATCGTCACTTATTCTTCAGAACAAGTCTCATCCCTCTTTTCTTGTAGGTGATTGTACGCAATATTTCCTACAAGTCAAATACACAAGTTTCATGGTTAGAAACATTTCATAAGACATATTCATAATGACAAATTCTTATGCATAAATATATAATCATGCAACTATTTTAGCCAATACAACATTCATCCATATCACCTATACACATGGAAACTTTCTAGATGCCCTCCATCTCTACCATAACATCATTGAGATTGCGAACTAATCCCAATATGTTAACAAAGAGGTTTCATTCTATATAAGTAGCAATGGAATGTTGTATATCACCATAGGCCACTTACCCATCACATGCAATTAGTAGTATATTGTTCATTAATTCAAACATTCTATCATGCATAATACATTTCCTTGAACATAGATATGTACACAACTAAACAATTTCATTCAAGCAACTAGATATATAGGAAATGACAATTCAAATACTTATCTTTTTTTTTTGGTGGGTGGACTCCTTCTTGATCCTTATGTCTTTGCAAGAATAATTGGATTCTTTTACCTCATCATATGATTCTAGGATCCTGTGTACTAGTTCTTAGTGTCACTAACTGCATTCCTTCTTATCCAAATACTGAGATGAATAAGAGTACGGTCTTTATCTTTACCAATAGAATTCATGTTCCTCATCACTTGAGAAATCTTCTTTTTCTTCTTTGAATTAGTTGGTTCATTGTCTTCAACAGTGTGAGCATGATGTCTTTTATTATTTGACTTCTTGTCGAAGGAGCCTCTATTTCTGGGGCAATCTATGTAATAGTGTCCCTTATCATCACAAGTGTGTTATCGAAAGTTGGAATGAGATCTTCTAAATTCCCTTTGTCTTTAGTTGTGATGATGGTCCTCCTTCTTTCTATGATCTCTTTTTGGACTGAATTGTGAGAGCTTGATATTTGGTTGCTCCCACCTTCTCTTGTTATGATCTGAGCTTCTTCTTGTGTGCATTATTCCCATAGTCTGGTGAAGGATATCAACTTCCTTATTGCACATATCCATTGAATGAATGAATCCCATGAACTTGGTAAACCATTCAAGGTTGTAATCTTTGCTTCTGCTTCTTTGACATTGTCTTCAATGGATTCTAGTTTCTCCTTGATCTGAGATATTATTGTGAAGTAATATTGAATGGTTTCTGAGTTTTGTATCTTCACATTCTTCAGTTGGTTCCTCAATGTCATCTTCTTGTTCATATTCTTTCCTTCATACAATTTGGTTATTGTATGAAGAATCATACATGTGAGATATAATGGAAACCGAAATAATCCTCTTGGTTTTGACCAAGTCCTTCTTGTGATTTGTAGTCATCTCCCTCTGGATCTGCAACTTCTTCTCCAAGTCAGGCTTCTTCAAGTATGAGAAGCATTCCATACTTCCATGATCAGAGGTTCTCGGTTCCTTCAATCTTTCTCTCAAGATTGATAATGTTTATGATCATGATAAAAATGAGAATCTCAAATAGAAATAGAAAGGATAGAACTTACTAATGAGATTGCTTCAACTTGATGCTTACCTAAAAGCTTTTTTGGACGAATGATTCTGGTGGACCCAGGGTTTGACAAAGAAACCCTAATTTTGCACCTTAGGTATCTTTTAGATTTGATTGGATAGAAATATGTGCCTTCTCAATACAAGCTGAGTAACATACTCATTTTTCCAAAACTATGGACGAAACTACAAAATATATGATGCCCTAGTTTTCCCTAGCAACAGTGTTAGGTCAAAAATTGAAAATCCACAGAATGACAAACTTCTTCCATAGAAAGGTGTGCCCTCCTAGGTCGAGTTTGATAGTCCTCCTTTTTCAATTTATCGATGGAGGGAAGTTCCCAGAACAAGAAGCCTTAGTTTTCTTAATTTCTTCTATAGAATTTCTTGATATTGTTTCTACTCTATCTCCACTCCTCTCATTCTAAAACTTCTTCATGAGGTAGCCTGATCTGTCTACGTTCCAACCCCACAAGTTAGCATAGAATTGGATTCTCCAAGTGGGAGTTGTGTGATTTTTCCTAAGGTGACTTGTTTAAGGACTGTTCAGCAAATCTGACTTGTACGTACTTCCATGTGTCACTGTTTCACCTTCGAGATCTAAGAATATTACCACAGAAACTACAGTTTGTTCCCTATCTACAGCATCTTGCAAAATTTGATTTGGACCTTCCTAGCCCGAGATATAGAAATTATCCCTAGGTCACCAAATTATGACTGTATTCTGTAGGAATCATATCTCCTAAAGTATAGAGGATTTAAGGATGAGACTTTCACACAAGGTACAACAAGATTTCATCTTTATCCTATCAAAGTTCCAGATCCATCCTTCTCCAATATCGAGTTATAGAGAAAGTCCCAAGATGACTAGTTATTTCTTTCTAGGGTTTTCAAGCATGAAACCCTAATCTACAATAGTTGTAACTGTAGCAGTGTTTCGGCTAAACAAATATTTTTTTCAGGGTGGATCTGATACCATGTTAATATTTTAATGGTTATACAAGATCTAATAACATTTAGCATCATAGCATCATAACCATATACAAAAGGATCACTGAAATAAATACAAGCACAACCACACAAAGAACACAAAGATTTATCCTGAGAAACCATCATGGGGAAGAAAACCCAGGAAAACCTCCTCAATATAGACTTCAACCAAGTACAGTGTAAGACCCAAAGAATAAGAATTATAAGACCCCAAGAATAATACTAGATTTCTTCCTCTCCCCCATATGGACTACTCTCTCTCTCTCTCTCTCTCTCTCTCTCTCTCTCTCTCTCTCTCTAGTTGAACTACTGAGTTATATTACATGTACAAATGAGGGAGGTGCCTCTCCTATTTATATTGATCAGCTAAGAGGCCTAATAACCCAACTAGGACGAATTCTCCTTGTTTCTAGGGCCGAGTTTCCTTGGAAGACTAAAAAATACATTTTAATAATACTTTTGTGGGTACTACTGACCCGACTTACAATGGAGGTTTTACCTCAAGACTTTACATGACCAAATACATCAATGACATCCCTAATCTAAGGAACAACATATCAAGAAGGTGTAATAACAATAATAATACAAAATAGAATACCTTTCACGGTTACATTTCTTTAACATTATGAAACTCTAGGTTCTCTGTTAACTTGATGCAACTCCCATTGTCACAATAAACAATCCTGCCAATATTTTTTGAAGCCACATTGCTTCACTACAATCTTAACATGTTGCAATATACTCACCCTCTTTTTTCTAATCCATGAGATCGCACTTGATCCCAAAACATCCTAAAGTGTTATTTTTGTCTTTAGCACATCCTCTTTGTATCTGGAATGAGTTCATCATGTCAGGTCATTGACATATCCTAGTATTTTGCATTCAAATTTAAATTAAAGTTTGATACCCAGTTTATGTACTTACCATTTTTTAAAAATTTTACCAAAATGCCCAATTTTCCAATTTTTTCACAATTTTGGCTCTTGACTAGTTTTAGTGTCTTGGTCTCCAAATCATCCCAATTGCTTCCAAATATTTAGAGAAGGTGTATGGATGATATAATAACTTAATTATTATTTTCATGGATGTATTATGGCCCTCCATACACTTCTACAAGTCTGTACTAAATTATGAACAAGATAGAGGATTTTATTAGTAATTTTGGGCTCAAATCCACCGGGTAAGTGGTAGAAATGGATTCCCAAATGTGCAGAAACCCACTAGAATTCTGAAATTAAAGAATGGGGTGTGTAGAATAAATTATCAAAGACTCATATTCATAACCAATCGACCTCCCATGGATGTTATCACTTCTTTCAATCAGATATAAAAAAACTAGTTTTGGACCCTTGGAGAAATGAGGTGTAGTTTGCTCCAATGGTTATGAAATTCGACCCAATGGTCACAAATTATAAGTTAATGCACATGAAACCCATAATATGCTTTAATTACATTCCTTTCATTCATAAATAATCAATACTTTACACATCCATTCGAATTCATCAATATTACAAGAGTTTACAACAAGGTAGTGGGGAAATGGCACTGTTTCTTCATTATTGAGAAATAATACATGAGATTTCTTAGCCTTTAAACCTGAGAGATTTCTAAAATTAAATAAGAGATAATTTACATCATAATAAAAAATATTGGATCAAGAGAAGCTCCCTCAAATAGATGAATAGCTCACCAAGTGTGCCTCAATCCATGGAGCTAAAATATGGTGAGAAAACTTGAGATGAAAGGAATAACAAGCTGGACTTTGATGTGTCCAAGAGATTTTGTAGCTTGAAAATGTAACTAAGACACAATTTAATCTCCTTTAAATACCTAAGTTTCCTCTCCCAACACCAACTAGGATGGGAATCTTTCACCCTCGAAAATGGCTAAGGCATGAACTAGTCATCCACTAGCTCTCTCTCTTCACAAAAAGAAATTTCACAAATGATAAAAAGGGCCTTATCATGGATTATACCTAAATTTTATAAACATAAATGGTCCTCTAAGGTTCTAAATCCATCCATAAACCAAATCCAAGTCGAATTGGTGTGGCTACTCATGCTATGCCATGTGGCCTCTCTCTTCACCTTCCCTCTTCTCCCAAATTCAAGTAGGAGCCTATTGGCCTTCTCCAACTCCCATGAGAGCCCTATAAGATGATCTATCCAGGACTGACATTTCATATATGTCATATTTCATCCTTTATACATGAATTATGCCATAACTTTCATAGAATCTCCATCATTGGTGTCATAGATGTCATAAATGTAAGAGGAATCTAGCCAAGTGTCCATGAAACTCCCATTTGGCTCTTCCTCTCCCCATGTAAGTTACAATTCATCCAAAATTTGACTTATGGAGTATAAGGACAAGTATATTAACCTTATAATCCATCCAAAAAAATTAGGCTTCCCATAGATTCGAAATTCCAAGAGGAGGATGCCATTTAACATAGGAATTCTAGCTTGAGTGGGCCCCATAGTCTCCATGTGTCTTCCTTCTCCATAGCCATTTAATTTTTCACTTGAATTTATTTAATTAAATCCATTAAATAAATGTTAATTCCTTCTAATGTTTAAACACCATTTATTATCTCCCTTATTAACTTTCCAATGTTTCCACCCAACCTAGGGAACTAGTAGGATTGATGGAATTTCTATGCTATGCAATTATTTGAATGGGGACATTACAGTCCTACCCACCCAATACTGCTTGTCCTAAATCAATTTCAGATTTGAATGCTGAAAAATATTCTCCTCTTCCCATGTGGCATCTTCACTTGGTAAATCCTTCCACTGCACCAAGTATTCTTTGATTGTTCTGCTCCTCAATCTTCGCTCCCTTGTCTTCAAAACCTTTTCCGGAATAAGTGTGAGTTTTCCTTCATCATCCAAAGGAGGGAGTGTATCTGAAATTAAAATTTGTTGACCAATAGCTTTCTTGAGACAATAAACATGAAATACATTATGAATTTTACTCCCTTCCAGAAGTTCCAACTCATATGCTACTTCTCCAATCTTTCGGATTACCTTGTAGGACCCATAGTATCTTGGCTTTAGATTTTCTGCTCCATTCCTTGTGAGAGATGTTTGTTTGTATGGCTGCAACCTCAAATACACTAAATCATAAACCTGAAAGGTTCTTTCCTCTCTATGGTTATCTGCATATTGTTTTTGTTGGTTTTGGGCAACCTATAAATTGTCTTTTAAAAGCTTTAAAATTTCTTGGCTTTCTTCCACCCAATATTTAGCTTTTGGAGCTCTACTATCACCAAATATCATATCAGCAAATGTAAGTGAATCATAACCATATAATTCTCTGAAAGGAGACATCTCTATTGACATGTGAAAGGTGGTGTTGTAGCAAAACTCACCCAAGTGTATCCATTTTGTCCAAACTTTTTGTTGTTCTCCCACATAGTTACGGAGGTACCCTTCCAACCATTTATTCACCCTCTCTATTTGTCCATTAGTTTGGGGATGGTAGCTTGTACTTGGAGTCAACTGAGTGCCCACGAATTTGAAAATTTCTTGCCAAAAAGCACTCATGAATCTACCATCTCTATCACTTACAATGCTTTTGGGGAGCCCATGCAATCTGAAAATTACTTTGAAAAAAAGGTCAGCCACTTGTGCAGCACTAAAAGAGGATGTAACAAAAAATAAATGAGAAAACTTATTCAATCTATCCACTACCACATATATGCAATCCTTGCCCAAATATTTGTGCAAATCGGTGATGAAATCCATCGATATACTATCCCATTTTTGCTCTAGACTGGGCAATGGTTGTAATAAATCAGCTGGGTGTGTGAGTTCTGATTTTTTTTTTCTGACATACCTTACATCCATTCACATACTTCTGAACATAGTCCTTCATCCCCTTCCATTAGAACATTTTCCTTACTTGCCTATAGGTTTTGAAGATCCCCGGATGGCCTGCTAGTGGGGAATCATGTGCTTCCTGCAAAACTTTGTACTTAAGCTCTGAATCTCGAACCAAATAAATTCTTCCCTTATAGTATGTCAGCCGATTCAAAATTCTGTAGTTATCATCTCCCATGATTCCATCTAATACATCACAAGCAAACTTATCTTTGGCATATTCAACTAGTAAGATGTCTTTCCAATTTTTGGCAATGTCCATGAGAGAAAAAGAAGGTCTTCGAGAAACTGCATCTTCTACAATGTTATTCTTTCCTTTCACATATTCAAAATTGAAATCATAATGTTGGATCTTGCTTACCCACTTTTGTTTCCTTTCATTTAGAGATCCTTTTGGGTAAGGAAATGTTTTAGACTATTGAGGTCAGTTTTCACCACAAACTTGTTGCCCACCAAGTATTGTCGAAATTTGGGCAAGGCATGCATGATGGCCAACATCTCTTTGTCATATATGGAGTAAATATTTTCATGAGGCTGCAACTTTCTTCTCTCAAAGGCTATAGGGTGTTGGCCTTGCTTTAGGACAACCCATATTCATCCACCTGAGGCATCACATTCAACAACAAAGGCCTTAGAAAAATCAGGTAATGCAAGTATGGGACAACTACTCATTACCTATTTCATTTTTTGGAAGGAATTTTCAGCCTCTTCATTCCACTTTAAAGCATCCTTCTGTTGCAGCTGCAACTATTTCCCAATTTTTTTAAAATTTTGGACCCTCCTTTTGATTTTATCTTGCCTGGATTTGTTTTTCCTGAACTCTGTTGTCATTCCGCTACAAGTTTGGATTTTGTAAGGATGAATTGAGGTAGATTGCTTTCCTTTATTTCGGAAGCTGAATGATTGCTTTTCTCTACTGATGCTTTTGACTATGGAACTTGAAGTTCTTGGTTTGTGGATAATTTCCTTTTTCGTTGTCAGAAGTCTATTGAATAGTGAAACGGGGCCATAGTTCTCTACACAGCCGCCATTGTAGAAGCTAACTAATGAACGTCCCGATGGGAGTCATGTTTTTCACCGATGGGATTATCTCCTTCATTTATTTATTTTATTTTTTTGACTTTCGACATTTTTTGCTTATCGCTGTAGGAGCATTAGTATTCTAAGTCGCCGTCGTTTCAGAGTGCAGATGGCAAACGTTCCGACGGATTAGTTCTTACCCTTTTCAATTCCGTGGTTTACTGTTTTTCATTATTTTTGTTTTCTCTTCACTATCGGAATGGTTTATGACTTTGATCGGAAGCCGTAGTCTAATTGTTTTCCGCCGTTGTGGCTCCTTAGCGAACTAACCATCTGACATGTAGTTGTTCCGTTCACCGTTGGTTTGTTGTGATTTTTTCCAATGCTTGGGTTTATTGATCAAACCTTTTACTTTGCGATGTTTTGTTTTCGCTATCGGAGCGGTGTTGATGATTGATCAGAGGGCTAGTCCTTTGTGTTGCCGACACGGTGGCAGCATTAACCTTTAACTCCTCGATCTTTAGTCCTTAGTGCTTCCGCCCGCAGAAGTAAAGTATCTGCCCGATGCTTAGCATTTTTGCTTCCGACTGCTAGTAGGGTTTTCCTGCCATTTTTTGTCGTGCTTTTACTCTATTTTATGGGATGGCGGAGTTTTCCTGTAGGTACTGGTCGAGTCAAGATTTTTCTGAGATAAAGGGCACAGTTTGGGGTTTGGTTTTTAGAGGAGTCTCGGTTGCATTGTCTTGGTTCATGTTTTCTTCGCAGGGTTTCGAGTTAGTTCATATGTGGCCTCCTTTTAGATGAAGAGTCTGTTCTATCGGGATTGTGGTTTTAGTTGGACAGTGGATTTAGAGGATTTTCAAACCCAGCTTGCAAGATTTTTTCTTTCCATTATCATGTTTTCTTTTCATGCATTAATATTGTTTAGAGTTCATTTTACAGAATGCATGCATTGATACAGTTTGTGTTACTTTATTGATCACTAAATGGTCTAAAATCTGCTATTTTCATGACAGGGTGATTGCTGCTGCAAAGAAGATATGTCTATAAGACAAAGCAGAAGAAAGGAGGCAACATTGAAGAAGGAGAAAGTGAGGATCTGAGATCTCAACATATCGATAGCAGCAGAGGCCCAGGCTTTGGAAAATTCCATCAGCAACCAAATTGTTCTCTCTTTATAAAAAGTGCTATTAAATTTTAATCTAATGTAACGTATTGTACAGCACCCACTAAGCCTGACAAAATTGTGAGAACGAACAGTTGGGGAGGGAGCCCAAAGGTCACAAGGGGTAGCCCAAAGGTTTTGTTGTTTTGTATAAATATAGGAGAGTTTGATAGGAGCAAGGACTTTTCCCCAGATAGATTTGTGAGAGTATGTTGTAAGAAGAACTATTTCCTTTTGCAATAAAGAATTACAAGTTGCCTGTTGGAGAAAACTTGGTGGAATGTTTCAAATGTTGTGCTATGGATTTGTTGAATGTGAACTATTTCATTTTCAGTTGTTGTCCATTAACTGTGAGATCATTCTAACTCTTTGAACCTATGTTCTTGTTATGAATGCACTCTAGTTTATTTTATGAAATTTCCACTTTGAGTAATGAAGGCTTTTCATAAACAATGAGCTATCTTGTTGTTCATTTATCTATTAATGTTCATGTGTTTTGAAATTAGCAACAACTATCTATGATTTTCTTAATGCATGCACAAAAATAAATTACTCATTGATAAATGATAATCTTGCTCCCTAGGGATAGGTTAGATAGTTAGTTTTAGTTTCTTGTCGTGTGTGATTTAGATGCGAGAGAGTTAAGACGAGAGGTACGAACCTGTGCATCACATTGTGACCGCTCCTCGTATTCTCTATCAATCTGCATTATTAGATAGGCACTTGCATATCATACTTAAACATAAAAAACTAAAACATACATGATGGACTAGGCCATAACCGGTAAAACCTTTTATTTTTGTTACTTGACCTACGGTAGCCAAACCGTAAAACGGACGAATTCCCCATACCAAACAATAACGGGCTAGTTGGGAACGTTTACTGGGGAGAATCCCTAACTGTTGTTACTGAATATTTTCTAGGCCTCAATATTTTTGGCGCTAAGAGGAGGGCCTCCAGTGCATGGCTGGCTGAGGAAACCCATTTCCTCGAGATTATTCCACCGATGACAGTTCTGAAAGCAATTTGTTTCCCAATCCAATTCCTGAAGAGAAGGATAAAGAGCATATTTATTATGTCGATAACGAAGTAGTCAATGATCTGAGAAGATTTACTAGGGAATATGTGAAGAATATTAGAGTATTATTGATTATCCCTGCCTTACCCAGAAGGAAATATCAAAAGAAAGACTGCCCTATATTGGAAGACGCGGTGTTGGTTCAAGATTTTGAAGAACTGGTAGAAACAACCTTACAGGAAGTTGTTCAACCTATGAATCAGTTGGGCCCAGATACACCTTACTATTCACCTGTTCATACCCCTGTTCATTCACCACCTCATTCTCCACCCAGAATCATGGCTAATGTAAACGCAAATCAGCAACCCAATCCACCAAATCCACCACCTACTTGGAGGGCTAGATCACCATTAAATCTAACACCTCCTTTGCATGACTTACCTCAAGATTTTGAGAAAATGTTGCCTAAGTTTGACCCAAGAGAAAAGATTTTGGTAGATGATCATTTACAAAGATTTTACTTGGCTATAGAAGGACTACAGGCTAGAGAACATGAAGATGTAGTCTATAGATTATTTCCACATACCCTGAAAGGAGCAGCAGCCTCATTGTATTTTGCTCTACCTGCAAACTCAATCACAGACTGGGACACGTTTGAAAGAATATTCAGAAGTAAATATGCAGTCCAAAAAACTCATGCGGCTCTAATGAAAGGGTTATGTGCTTTAAAGAAAGAAAGAAAAGAAAAAGTGCATAGTTTCACTCAAAGGTTTGTTGCTTATATAAAGAATTTTTTTGCAACTGATAAACCATCTGATAAAGTTCTGATTGAATACTATACTTCAGCTTTGGGGCTTGACTTAGCCATGTTTGCCAAGATGACAGTCAAACCAACATTATCAGAAAATTATGAATAAGCTGAGAGGGTAGAGGCTAAGAAGGAAAGCATAGAAGATTATCCTAAGCAGTCGGGAGAAAAAACTTTTGGTAAGAAAGCGTTGTTACTGACCAAGCCTAAGGATGAACAATCACATGGCTTTGAAGGGATGGTGAAAATGATGCAGAAGCTATCCAACATAATAATAGATTTGGAAAAGGAAAAGGAAGCTCAGAAATCTTATAAGCCTTAATATAAGAGGAGAGAAGACAACAATCAATCTAAACCTCCTCCACACAGTCCTGCATCATTGAATTTAACAAAGGTAGGTATGGAAAAATTTTGCACCTTTCATCAGCAACCTCATTCTATAAAAAAATTGCCCCCAATGGATCAATTCGATGACATTAGTAATGAATCAGATATTGGACTCCAAACTAACAGAAGCTGATGAGGAAGAAAAAAAGAAGCCCACAGAAAAACAAGAAGATGATGCTCTGGTTTTATGGGACTATGTCTCAATGTTTGATATCAAAGAAGAAGGTTATCTGAAACAGGAGGAGATATCGAAAACAAACGTGACAACAATAAGTCAGGGTTTGATAAAAGAGGACAGATCGGTACTCCCGAAAATTAAGAGACTTCAAGAGAATGTAAAGAAAATTCAGAAGAGCACCACAGCTGATAAAATACCTGAATTCACCATTACGAGTCAAAATCAAAAGAAAATCAACATGCATGTTAAGCCTGTTGAAGAGAAAATTGATAATGTAAAAAAGAATCTCGAAGAATATAAGATGGAGTATAATATTGTGGAAGATATTAAAAGGGCTAAGGCAAATATCTCAATGTTTGAAATGTGTAATGTACCTCAGCAGAAAGAAAAATTGTTAAAAGAACTTGAAGTACCAGAGGAAAAGCTTTCCACAAACAACCAACCTCAAGAAGAAGAAATTGGTGAAGCAGGTGTGGGAGGTAAGTCTAAATGCAAAACCCCACCATTTCTCCTAACCTTTGAAATTTTCAACCATAATTTGCACAACTGTTTAGTAGACTCAGGGGCATCAGTCAATGTTATGCCACTTTTAGTCTGTAAGAAGATAAATGGACAACCTAAACCATCTACCTGGTAGGTTATTCAGTTGGAAAAAATAGCTGTGAAGGTAATTGGGGAAATGGAGGATGTTCTGATTCGATTATCTTCAAATTAAAAAGTATGTCAGTTCATCGATATTATAGTAGCAGACATACCTGAGGCTTATGGACTTGTTTTGAGTCAGGATTGGTCAGCAAAGCTAAATGGATATTTTGCATCAAATTGGTCACATATGTGGTTGCCTCATAAGGGAATTCCCAATCAAATAAAAGTATTAAGAGAACCCCACATGAAGCACAATGTTACTCAGTTGGAGGGTAAGAATGAACCAGTGAATTCTATGTTGGGAAATTACTTTATTGAACTTGAACAAGGAAATTACCAAGCAGAAGAAGCCAGTGGTACACCAGACACACAGCCCGATCTCCTTCGATTTTCACGAGCTGATGAATTTGACTGTAAAATAGTAGACTTAGTTTCAGATGTAGTTTTTGATTCAAGTACAGTAGAAGTAGATAGTTTTTGGACACTTTTTTTTATGGATCTAAAACTTTGGAAGGATCAGGAACTGGCTGTGTCCTGATTGATCCAAAGAAAAATAAACATTTTCTTTCATGTATATTAGAGTTTGAATGTACCAATAATATAGCCAAATATGAAGCATTAGTTCAGGGACTAAGAAAAGCAATTGAATTAAAAGTAGAAAATCTGAAAGTGTATGGGGATTCTAGAATAATTGTAAAGCAAATTCGGAATCAGATACATTGCATTTCACCTCATTTAAAAGCTTACCATAATGAAGTGTGGGATTTGCTTAAAGATTTTTATGCATTTAATATTGTATCCATTCCTAGACTAAAGAATGCAGCAGCTGACTTGTTAGCTACCTCAGCTGCAAGGCTTGTACCTTCAAATAACAGATGTTCTATTGAATTACTTTTCAGGCCTTCGGTTCCAGACATGATTACCAATCTACGAGTTTTTGATGATGATCAACAAATCTTGGAATGTTTGATGAATGATGAAACCTTCAAAGGAGCAATAATCGATGATGAAGAACACCAAGTTGAATTAAAATTCGACAACTTTATTCCTAAAGGAGTCAGGACCTTAGAGCGAATGTTTGATCTAGACAACAAATTCAGAAGGCCAGCAAATGTCAAAACTCACAGCTCATCCTTACAATTCAAGATAATAAATTTGGGAACTGAAGTTAAACCCAGAAATGTAAATTTGGTAAAGTGTTGTTCTCCAAGTGAAATAAATAAGTTCATTAGTTTCTTCGAACAATACAAAGATGTGTTTTCCTGGACATATGAAGAGCTTAAAACATATGACACGAAGATTATACAACATGTCATCCCTATTAGAGATGGATTCAAGCCTTATCAGGAACCTTTGAGGAAGATGCATTCAAAACTGGAACCTTTGATTCAGAGTGAAGTGAAAAAATTATTGGATGCTAAAATTATATTCAAAGTCAGACATTCGAAATGGGTGTCGAATTTGGTGCCAGTGAGGAATAAATACGGAGAAATCAGGTTATGTGTAGATTTTAGAAACGTCAATCGTGCTTCGGATAAAGATAACTATCCAGTCCCACCCATGGAACAAATATTGCAGACGGTTTCGAGTTCTGAGTTGTTTTCATTACTAGATGGATTCTCTGGCTATAATCAAGTATTAGTAGCTGAAGAAGACAAACTTAAAACTACATTCAGAAAAAAGTGGGGAACTTTTGCTTACAAAAGAATTCCCTTTAGACTCATCAACGTTGGAGCTACTTTCCAAAGGGCTACGGATATAGCTTTCCATGGTCTAATTGGCCATAGTGTTGTAGTATATCTCGACGATGTCATGATATTTTCAAAGAAGAGAGAGGAACATGCATTCCATCTAAAACAAATTTTCAAGCGTTGTCGAAAATATGGGATCTCACTGAATCCTAGGAAATGTGTGTTTGCGGTTATAAAAGGAAAGTTACTGGATCACATTGTTTCTAAAAAAGGGATCTCCATAGACCCAGAAAGGATCAAGGCCATAGAACAGATCCTTTTACCCCATAACAAAAAAGGTATGCAGTCATTCATGGGGACAATAAATTTTTATGTGAAGGTTTGTGCCAGATTTCGCTCAAATTGTTAAACCTTTGCAGAAAATGGTGTACCAAAGTGTACAATTCAAGTGGACTGATGAAGAGAAGAATGCTTTTAGTAAAATAAAGACATCTATCGCTCATGCACCATCTCTCAAAAGTCCAAATTTTGAAAAGGATTTTATTTTGTACACTTTCGCATCTGACGATTCATTAGCAGCGGTGCTTACACAGAAGGAAGAGGGGGGAGATGAGTACCCCATATCATTTATGAGCACTGGTCTACAGGGAGCTGAATTGAATTGCCCAGCTGTCAATAAACAAGCTTATGCAGTTTTCAAAGCGGTAAAACAATTCAGGTCGTACATACTTAAGAACCAAATGAAGGTAATAGTTCCACACCCAGTTGTAAGGTCTCTTTTCATACAAAAAGAATTAGGAGAAAGAAGAGGCAACTGGGTAATAGATTTACAAGAATATGACCTCGAATTCAAACCAACATCCATAGTTAAAGGGCAAGGACTATGCAAACTAATGGCTGAAGGTAAAAACAATGAAGAAAACGATTGGGACAATGAAGCTGAGTTACATATGATGGATGTATGTCCTCTTTTCACAGCTCCAGATTCCTGGTACTGAGACCTTGTTCATTACCTTCAGGAAGGATTGTTGCCAAAACATTGGAATTCCAAACAGTGAAGAGTGTTGCACCTTAAATCAGTTGCATATCATATTATTGATGGAATATTATTTAGAAAGAATTATGATGGAGTCCTTCTCAGATGCTTAGAGAAAGAAGACGCAAAGAAGGTCATAACAGAGTTACACGATGGGCCTGCTGGAGGTCATTTTTCCATAGATACGACAGCCCATAACATTCTCAGAGCTGGATACTATTGGCCCACACTATTCAAGGATGTGTATGCCCATGTCAAAAAGTGTGATATCTGCCAGAGGTGTGGGGGAAGACAAGCCAAAGCAGCAGGACCATTGAAGCCTGTGATGATAACATAACCATTCGAGCAATGGGGGATTGATATCATTGGAGAGATAAAACCAAATTCTTCCTTGCAACACAAATACATTTTGACGGCAACTGACTACTTCACTAGATGGGTCGAGGCCATTCCGTTACGTAAAGTGAATGAAGATGCAGTCATGGATTTCTTGCAAGATCATATTATGACCAGGTTTGGGGTTCCAATTTCCCTGGTTTTTTATAATGCTACTTATTTTTCTTCTATTAGATTAACTGCGTTTTCTCATGAAAGAGGAATCAAGTTGCATTATTCTGCAAACTATTACCCATAAGGAAATGGTTTGGCAGAATCTACAAACAAGAATCTGATTAGGATCTTAAAGAAAATTGTGATAGAAAACCATAGAAGTTGGCATTTAGCATTACCGAATGCTCTTTGGGCTGATAGAGTCACACCCAAGAATTCCTTAGGTCTGTCACCATATACCCTCGTTTATGGAAAAGAAGTTATTCTTCCTCCTAACATCATGCTACCATCTTCCATAATAGCTCAAGAATCTAGAGGCACAGATAACGAAATCCTATAGATTAGAATCTATAATCTCTTGAAGGCGGAAGAGTCTAGGTCCAGAGCCAAAGAACGTTTTAAGCATCAACAGGAAGTAGTGAAACAGTGGTTTGATAAACATAAAGCTGAAAAAAGGAATTTGAAGTGGGAGATCTGGTTCTTAAGTGGGGTCACCCACATGATGAAAAGGGGAAACACACGAAGTTTCAACAGTTATGGGTAGGCCCTTTTCAGATTGCAGCAAAGCTTGGCCCCTCAACCTACAAGTTGCAAGATTTACAGGGGTGGGAAGAGAACTTACCAGTTAATGGTTTAGTTCTCAAACCTTATTTTTCCTAATTTTTGTTTTTGTCTTGTACATAAATAAACTCATTGGGTTGTTTGTTTTTTATTTATTTTATTTCTATTTTTTTTTAGTTAGATTTTGATTGATTTTCATAAAAGAAGCAAACTTTTGGTTGCATGGAGAGCATCAGAATTCTGGATCCTTGGTCATAAGACTGTGTACTATTGATTTAATCTGAAAGAACTTGTTCTAGTTTAGCAGTTTTCCTAAATGGCTATGAACACATTGAAGTCCTACTTAATCCTTGTAAAATAACCCAGGATCAAAAGGTCTGGAATACTATTTCGAGGCTCCATCCACCTCACATTTAAAAATGTCTTAGGGGCTGACAGCAAAAGACCCATGGAAAGGAAGCAAGGTAAATAGTATATTATATATAAATAATCCCATGCCAAGAATTGAAAGCCAAAAGGAAAATATGAGTCAAAAATCTCCTAAGAAGAAATATGTATCAAAACAAAGTACTGAACCATATGAATACAAAATTGCCAAAGTTCTTCTCCGTCCGTGAGCTGAAAATTAAATACATCTCTCACACAAAATGACACTATGGATAGAGGAGCCTGAATAAAAATTCAGAAAGAAAGGCATGCAGGAGGACTCAAAAAAGGACAAAAAAGTGCAAAATGGCATGGGAGTGAGGAACAAATGAATATTTATGTTTACCATATGTTACAATCCTGTGGTGCCCAAGCTGGAAGCTACCTGAAAATAGAGGTAAAAATGAAACTCATATTCCTGGCCTCAAAAGAGCTATCTTGACTTTGAAATCTTGGTTTCCATTTTCCTAAATTAGACTATCATCAATGATTAAAAGTACATACATTTTCTATTTGGGAAATCCATACATCTAGAAGAATTCTCAACATGTTGGTTTTATTGTCAAACAGTCTGTTGCTCGAAGAAGAAGTTGTCCAGAGATCTGTGTTCACCAGGTAGTCGCCAATTGTTGCAGCTGCAACTATTTCCCAATTTTTTTAAAATTTTGGACCCTCCTTTTGATTTTATCTTGCCTGGATTTGTTTTTCCTGAACTCTGTTGTCATTCCGCTACAAGTTTGGATTTTGTAAGGATGAATTAAGGTAGACTATTTTCCTTTATTTTGGAAGCTATGATTGCTTTTTTCTACTGATGCTTTTGACTATGGAACTTGAAGTTAGTGGTTTGTGGATAATTTCCTTTTTCGTTGTCAGAAGTCTATTGAACAGTGAATGGGGGCCGTAGTTCTCTACGCAGCCACTGTTGCAGAAGTTAACTAATGAACGTCCCGATGGGAGTTATGTTTTTCACCGATGGGTTTATCTCCTTCGTTTATTTTTTATTTTTTTTACGTTCAACATTTTTTGCTTATCACTGTCGGAGCATTAGTCTTCTAAGTCGTCGTCGTTTCGGAGTGCAGATGGCAAATGTTCCAACGGATTAGTTCTTACCCTTGCCGATTCTGTGGTTTATTGCTTTTCATTATTTTTGTTTTCTCTTCGCTATCGGAATGGTTTATGACTTTGATCGGAAGCTGTAGTCTGATTGTTTTCCACCGTTACGGATCCTTAGTGAACTAACCATCCGACATATAGTTGTTCCATTCGCCGTTGGTTTGTTGTGATTTTCGCCGATGCCTAGGTTTAATGATCAAACCTTTTACTTTACGATGTTCTATTTTCTCTATCGAAGCAGTGTTGATGATTAATCGGAGGGCTATTCCTTTGTGTTTCCGACATGGTGACAGCGTTAAGCTTTAACTCGCCAATCCACAGTCCTTAGTGCTTCTGCCCGCCGAAGTGGAGTATCTGCCCGATGCTTAGCATTTTTGCTTCCAACTGCTGGTAGGGTTTTCCCACCATTTTTTTTCGTGCTTTTACTCTATTTTATGGGATGGCGGAGTTTTCCCGTAGGTACTAGTCGAGTCAATATTTTTCTGAGATAAAGGGTGTAGTTTGGGGTTTGGTTTTTTTAGGAGTGTCGGTTGCATTGTCTTGGTTCATGTTTTCTTCGCGGGGTTTCGAGTTAGTTCAGATGTAGCCTAGTTTTAGATGAAGAGTCTTTTCTATCGGGATTGTGGTTTTAGTTGGACAGCGGGTTTAGAGGATTTTCAGACCCAGCTTGCAAGATTTTTTATTTGCATTATCATGTTTTATTTTCATATATTAATATTGTTTAGAGTTAATTTTAAAGAATGCATGCATTGATACAGTTTGTGTTACTTTATTGAACACTAAATGGTCTAAAATCTACTATTTTCATGACAGGGTGATTGCTGCTACAAAGAAGATATGTCTAGAATACAAAGCAGAAGAAAGGAGGCAACATTGAAGAAGGAGAAAGAGAGGATCTGAGATCTCAATAGATCGATAGCAGCAGAGGCCCAGGCTTGGGAAAAGTCCATCAACAACCAAATTGGTCTCTCTTTATAAAAAGTGCTATTAAATTTTAATCTAATGTAACGTATTGTACAGCACGCACTAAGAGACAAAATTGTGAGAATGAACGGTTGGGGAGGGAGCCCAAAGGTCACAAGGGGCAGCCCAAAGGTTTTGTTGTCTTGTGTAAATATAGGAGAGTTAGATAGGAGCAAGGGCTTTTTCCCAGATATATTTGTGAGAGTATGTTGTAAGAAGAACTATTTCCTTTTGCAATAAATAATTACAAGTTGCTTGTTGGAGAAAGCTTGGTGGAATATTTCAAATGTTGTGCTATGGATTTGTCGAATGTGAACTATTTCGTTTTCAGTTGTTGTCCATTAACTGTGAGATCGTTCTAACTCTTTGAACCTATGTTCTTGTTATGAATGCACTCTAGTTTATTTTATGAAATTTCCACTTTGAGTAATGAAGGCTTTTCATAAACATTGAGCTATCTTGTTGTTCATTTATCTATTAATGTTCATGTGTTTTGAAATAAGTAACAGCTATCTGTGATTTTATTAATGCATGCACAAAAATACATTACTCATTGATAAATGATAATATTTCTCCCTAGGGATAGGTTAGATAATTAGTTTTAGTTTCTTGTCATGTGTGATTTAGATGCGAGAGAGTTAAGACAAGAGGTAAGAACCTGCGCATCACATTGTGATCGCTCCTCGTATTCGCTATCAATCTGCATTCTAGATAGGCACTTGCATATCATACTTAGACATAAAAAACTAAAACATACACGGTGGACCGAGTCGTAACCGGTAAAACCTTTTATTTTTGTTACTTGACCTACGGTAGCCAGACCGTAAACCAGATGGATTCCCCATACCAAACAGTAATGGGCTAGTTGGGAACGTTTATTGGGGAGAATCCCTAACTGTTGTTACTTATGATTTAACTGTTGTTACTTATGATTTTCCAGGCCTCAACACCTTCTTAGTCAAATCAATGAGTGGAGAAGTCAACTCGGAGAACCCTTTCACAAATTTCCTGTAGTAGGTACATAGTCTAATGAAGCCTCTTAATCCTGTGATGTTTTTTGGTGATGGTCATTCTAAGACAGCACTGATCTTTTCCATGTGCACTTTCACTCCATCTTTCCCAATAATGTGACCAATATATAATAGTTCTTTCATCCCAAATTCACATTTAGACATCTTTTCAAATTTTTCAACACAACTTCTAGGTGTTGCAAGTGCTTTTCCCAGGTTTTACTGTAAATGAGAATATCATCAAAGAATACTAAAACAAACCTTCTAAGCTACTTGCAAAATATTCTATTCATACAATGCTTGAGATGTATCTGGAGCATTATTCAACTCAAATGGCATAACAAGAAACTCAAAGTGACCATAATGACATCGAAAAGCAGTCTTTTGCACATCTTCCTCCTTCATTCGAATTTGGTGATAACTAGATCTAAGGTCAATTTTGGAAAAGTACTTAGGTCCAAATAGCTCATCCATGAGCTCATCAATTCTAGAAATAGGATATCTATTATTTATGGTCTTCTTGTTCAAATCTCTAAAGTCTATACACGTCCTCAAGGTTCCATCTTTTTTCTTTACAAACACTATTGAAGAAGCATAAGGGCTAGAGCTTGGTCTAATGAGTCCCAACTTTGAGAGTTCTTGAATGTTCTTATCAATATCATCTCTGAAATTCCTAGGATGTCTATAAGGTTTTATTTGAATGGGTGAATTACCCTCCTCCAAAACAGTGTTATGCTCAAACCCCCTATCAGGTGGTCTACCATGTGGAAGATCTCTGAAAACTTTTTCATATTTGTGCAAAAGTGTCTCTATCTCCTTTGGGTGTTTAACAATTCTGATTTTTGGCTTGGGAGAGGTGATATAACATTCAGAATCCCATTCTATATCACCATGCCTCAATATAGATCTCATACTATTGCAATTTACTACCTATTTTGGGTAAGTGTGTTGCCCTCTCACAACCCTTAGTACACCGGTTGAATCTTGGAATTTCATTTCAGGAATTTGACAATTTACTGAATTCTCTCCTATAGAATACAGCCATTTCACTCCCAATACTACATTTGTATCAGCAACATCAACCACATAAAAACTATCAACAAAAGTATAGTTACCTATGGTGACTTGCAACTTTGGAACCCATGTGTTACATTGCATTGTGTTGTGACCTGGGATGACAATTGTGAAGCCATCAAATGCTTCACTTGATATATTTCTTTTATCCACAATATCTACATCAATGAAATTATTTGTAGCACCTCCATCTACCAAAACTAAAGCTCTTTGTCCCAGTACCACCCCCTTGCATCGAATAATGTGATAGCGAGGCACTGCTGAAAGTACGGCCATTCTTGCTTTGTCTGGTGAAGGTTGTTTTTCTTCTTCAAATGATATCTCATATGCCTCCTATTTATCTAAAGTATTCCCTTCTTCATCCATACCCCCTTCATACTCATCATTATCGGAAAATACTTCTATGTATTGAGCTTTTCCTTTAGCACATTTATGCCCTGGTGCCCATGGTTGGAAGCATGTGAAGCACAATTTTTCCATCGAAGTTCATCCTTGTTTGGTCCTTCTTTCTTATTCTTTTCAGATGTATGTTTTTGCCAAAAATTATTATTAGGTGCATCCTTTTTCCAAGGCTTCCTTTCAAATTTGAAGTTAGGCTTGGGAGAAAATCTTATTTAGGAAGCATATTTTGAAGATCTCTAGTCAAGCTGTAGGGTTGTGGGATTTGAACAAACCTTTTAAGGGATCTGCCAAACCTTCAGTGAACAGCAATACTAACCTCCCCATATATACATCAGCCACCTTAACTGATAATATTCAAAATTCCAACATATACTCAATAGGAGTCACTACCTGCTTCAATTGTGCTAGTTCTTTGAAAGACAATTCTGGATCTTTTTGCTCAAACCTTTCTAATACCCTGTCAACAAATTCCCAATATGTTTTGACCTAATCATGACCCAAGGTTTTCATTCCATGGAATCACCATTCATTGGCATCTCCATCCAAGTGCAAAATAGCCATTTTTAAAGCATCTTCTTCCACCATTGGATTCAGCTGAAAATACACATTCGATTTTTGCACCCAAGTGTTAGCATGACTTTGATGTGAACCATCAAAAGTGGAAAGTGGCACTTTACCTATGGCACAATTCAATGCTTTGTTTTTCTGTAAATACTTGTTGTCCTCCTTCTTTTGGATTTTGTTTTCCATGGTTAAGTACTGCTCAAATGTTATACTCCTCCTACACTCTTCATCCAATTTAGCCCATTCTTTTGTTATTGTATCAATTTCAAATTGAATATTAGTCTCTTCTTTGGGAAGAATAAATTTAGGGGAAGTAGGCCTTTGTGTGCTTTGAAATTCATGGGGTCTATTATGGGGTCCTATTCTTGAGAAAATATTCTCACCCATGGTCTTCTTTTCTTCTGAGTGTGAACTACTGCTATCCCCCATTACTCCTAATTTGCTCCCAAATTGGATAACAAACAATTAGAATCCTTTCATAAGCTGTTGGCTCATGTTCTTGGTTATGTCATCAAAGAGAAGTTGTATTAGCTTAATATATTCAATATTTTCATGATCAATGGGTCCCTTCCCCTCGCTAGTCATGGTTTCAGCAAAATGTACCTCTTCTTCTACTACTTTTTCTCCTCCAACAAAAACACCTTCAACTTCAGGATTTAAGGGTGGTGGTTTATTGCTTTGACTCCTTTTTACTACCATAAGGTTCCAATACCATGATTTGATACCACTTGTAATGACCCTTTTTTTTATTGTTTACCAAAATGCCCAATTTTCCAATTTTTTCACAATTTTGTCTCTTGACTAGTTTTAGTGTCTTGGTCTCCAAATCATCCCAATTGCTTCCAAATATTCAGAGAAGGTGTATGAATGATATAATAGCTTAATTATTGTTTTTCAGGGATGTATTATGACCCTCCAAACACTTCTACAATTCTATACTAAATTCTAAACAAGATAGAGGATTTTATTGGCAATTTTGGGCTCAAATCCCCCCCAGGTAAGTGGTAGAAATGGCTTCCTGAATGTGCAGAAAACCACTTGAATTATGAAATTGAAGTATGGTATGTGTAGAATAAATTATCATAGACTCATATCCATATAAAATCGACATCTCATGGCTTTTATCACTTCTTTCAATTAGATATAAAAAACTAGTTTTGGACCCTTGGGGAAATGAGGTGTAGTTTGCTCCAATGGTTATGCAATTCGACCCAATGGCCATGAATTATTAGTTAATGTACATGAAACACATAATATTATTTAATTACAGTCCATTCATTCATAAATCATCAATAATTTACACATCCATTCAAATTCATCAAGATTACAAGAGTTTACAACAAGGTAGTGGGGAAATGGCACTGTTTCTTCATTATTGAGAAAGAATACATGAGATTCTTGGCCTTTAGACCTAAGAGATTTCTGAACTTAAAGAAAATATAATTTAAATCAGAATACAAAATAATAGAGCAAGAGAATCTCCCTCAAATATATTAATAGCTCACCTAGTGTGCCTCACTCCATGGAGCTAAAATATGGTGAGAAAACTTGAGATGAAAGGAAGAACAAGCTAGAATTTGATGTGTCCAAGATCTGTTGTAGCTTGCACCTATAACTAAGACTCCATTTAATCTCCTTGAAAAACCTGAGTGGCCTTGCCCAACACCAACTAGGATGGGAATCTTTCACCGTTGAAATTGGCTAAGGCATGAACTAGTCATCCACTAGCTCTCTCTCTTCACAACAAGAAATTTCACAAATGATCTAAAGGGCCTTATCATGGATGATACCTGAATTTCATAAAAATAAATGGTCCTCTAAGGTTCCAAATCCATCCATAAATCAAATCCAAGTCGAATTGGTGTGGTTGTTCATGCTATGCCATGTGACCTCTCTCTTCACCTTCCCTCTTCTCCCAAATTCGAGTAGGAGCCTCTTGGCCTTCTCCAACTCCCATGAGCGCCCTCTAAGATTCTCTATTCAGGCCTGACATGTCAGATATGTCATATTTCAGCCTTCATACCTAACTTGTGTCATAACTATCATAGAATCTCCATCATTGGTGTCATAGATGTCATAAATGTAAGGAAAATCTAGCCAAGTGTCCATAAAACTCCCATTTGGCTCTTCCTCTCCCCATGTAAGTTACACTTCATCCAAAATTAGACCTATGAAGTATAAGGACAAGTATATTAACCTTATAATCCATACAAAAACATTAGGCTTCCCATATATTCCAAATTGTAAGAGGAGGATGTCATTTAACATAGGAATTCTAGCTTGAGTGGGCCCCATAGTCTCCATTTGTCTCCCTTCTCCATAGCCATTTCATTTTTCACTTGAATTTATTTAATTAACTCCATTAAATAAATATTTATTATTTCTAATGTTTAAACACCATTTATTATCTCCCTTATTAACTTCCCAATGTTTCCACCCAACCTAGGGAACTAGTAGGATTGACGGAATTTCCCTGCTATGCAATTATTTGAATTGGAACGTTACACTTTACTCTTGGTAAAGCCTAAGTCCATCAGAAATATGTCCATCTGGTTGTACCATGCCTAACTTAGAGATATTCTATCGTCACTCCCTCTAAAGCAGAGCATCATCCTCCCTCTACATTTGTACTCTATGCATCAAAACATTATGCACTGGAGTGACAAGTAGCATCCTATGCTAGTGATCTTCTATGTATCCATATGTAACTAGATGTGCTTATCCATGGGTGTTGTAATACCCCAGTTTTGACCCCATTTGCATTAAAGGGTACATCATGTATATTTTGTAATTAATTGTGGTGAGGAGCTGAAGGCAAAAGCCCCTCCATCGATTCAGCTGTGTTATGTTTTGGCAATAGGGATCGTTGTCGATGGTATATCGTGCTGTCTGGCACATTATAGCTTTGGCATCATGTAAATACGCACATCAATTTAATTAAACCTACAACCAACTACGATGGTGCAACATTAAATTAAAAGGGCATGATTCCAAAGGATAAGGGGGGGTTGTCTAAACCGAGGGGGCCATTGGGAGTTAGCCATGTGTCACCACGATCCCTACTGTTCTATTGTTAGTTGGGTCAGCAATTTGCTGACAAAAATACCACGCCTGCTCCCACTCTCCATCATGTGCGGATGGTCTTCCCACTAACCAGATCATGAGTCTGTTCATCTCCTCTCACGCGGACGAAGTTAAAGGTTACACATTCCTTTGTTTGGGGGTTCTCCCCTTCCTCCTTTCTCACCGATTACTAGTCGAGGGTGTTCGTCCTCTTGATCGCGTAGCATTTTGGGTGTCTTTTCCCCGCCAATTTTTCAGACTACGTATTGTTTGGGTATGTCCATCGTTGTGTGGAGGCTGGGATTTCTGGGATAGTTTGAGGAGTTGCGTTTTTTCTTTCCCATATAGAGTGGATCATTAGTTGAGTTGTTTTGGCCACTGATTGTTGGTTGCAGTCTCCCCCATGCTTTGTTGACTATGTCTTCCTTTACAATGTGGCATTTGCTGAAGATTGATGTGGTTTTACCCTGTGGCTCATTGTTGAACCGTGGTCGTTGTGCTCCTCTGTTCATTTGAGTGCTGTGGATCCCTACGCTGTGGGGACGGTGCTTTCTTTCCCTTTTTGCATGGGTTGTCTCTTTCCTTGCGTACAGGTTGAGAGTATGTTCTTCCCCTTTCTCTACCTGTGTAAGTTCTCTAGCAATCACATTAGGAATGGTGTGTGCTGTGAGCTCGGGGATGTTGGTGGGCTGTTGATATTCACATTCGTTGGATGAGTTTTCCCCTGTCCATGCTGGGGGTGTGGATTCTTCCAACTGCAGAGTGTGTAGTTGTTACCATCATTTCTTGTGGTTTTGGGGTTGTTGTCTTCCCTTGTTTTTGGGTTGCTTCTTGGTTGCTAAGGTTATCAGGATTGTTGCTGAGTTGTTTTGGCCACGCTAGGGCCAAGAACAACTCTAAAGCATTGTTTAACCTGAACTGTGTTTTACCTTTTGTTTGGGGTTGTCACCCTGTGGTCTTCCTCTTCCCCACAAAGATGTGAACTACTTGTTTTGCTGCGGTATGCAGTGGTTGGTCTTCGGACTATTGAGAGTAGGATTAAAGGCTGGGTATGCTTGAGAAAACTAGTGTTTGAGGTCATTAGCTTAGCATTTAGCCTTTCCTAGCTCCTTGGTGGCCTGATAAACCCTACTGTGTGGGCTTGGCTAATTTGTGTACCTTGGCTATGTGTAAGCCTGTTTCGACCCTTATTCCTTGAGGAATCATGCCTAGCTCGGGGGTGGCAGTGTTGCTGAGAGATTGATGAGCACGCTGGCCTATGGTTGGGTGGAACGTTGCAGTGATGTAGCTGGTTGCGGGATGAGTTCTTATCAGATGAGTATTCTTGACTATTCCGCATCTGCATTTATATTTACTGATTGATGAACATGTTGCATGCTTGAATGAATGTATGTTTGCTTCCGCTATGTATATGAAGGGCATATTAGTATGTATTATGTTTAATCTTTTTATTTCAGCATTATATGCCTATTCATGTTCATGGGGCTATTTGCCCGTATGTTTTGTGTTAGTAGCATCCTCTTCGTCGGTCAGAGGATCGGGGACGTTACAGGTGTCTTCTAAGTTCGTACAAATCCATGTGTGCACATGTGTTTCTCTGCTCGATATACACTTCTACTTCATTGGAGAAGTGTGGCTTGGTTAATAGAGTATGTCATGCCATAGTCTACTCCATCTTTCTAAGAGAAACCATGAACCTTGCTTTGTATCCCTTGATGTTTCCATCTGTTGTATACTTGATCTTGTAGATACACATGGAAGACACTACAGAATTCCCTTCAGTTCTTGGAACCACATCTTATACATCATTCCCTGTGATCAACTGGTACTCTTTGGTCATAGCTTCTTCCATTTCTCCTTGGCCAATTCTTCATAGTTAGAAAGGTCTGAATCAATGATGTTACTCAACTGTGCCATATAAGTAGAGTGTATCTTAGGCCTCTTAATTTAGTTGGAATTTTTTTCATACTTTTCTTCATCTTGAACTATCTCTCGTGCCCAAGGTGGTATTCATCTCTCGAGATGTATCTACCACTCACTTTAGGTCATATGATTCTTATATTCTTCTGAAGCTCTTTCTTCCGTCGCGATGTCTCTGACCCTGGGAGCTTCATATTCATCTACATTTATATTTATTGGATTATATCTTCTAATTGAATTGTTGTCACTTGTTCTTCGGAACAAGTCTCGTCCTTCTTTTCTTGTAGGTGACCGTACACGATTTTTCCTATAAGACAAATACATCAGTAGCATTGTTAGAAACATTTCATAATGACAAATTCTTATGCATAAAGATATAATCATGCAACTATATTAGCCAATACAACATTCATCCATATCTCATATAAACACGGAAGCTTTCTAGATTCCTTCCATCTCTACCATAACATTATTGATATTGTGCACTAATCCCAATATGTCAGCAAAGAGATTTCATTCTCGATTGTTAGTTTTTCAACATTAAAGCTAGCATTATGATCTTAGGATCTTTTAACTGAGAGAATAACAAGCACAGCAATAAAACATAAGCACATCACAAGAGACAAGAGACACAAAGAGTTTTCCTCGGGGAAACCATAAATGAGAAAACCCCGCAACTTCCTCAGAGATAGAATCAGCACCAAAACAGTAAAAGCCCCAAACAGTAAGATGATCTCCTGATAGCAGCAATCTCTCTCTCACACACTGAGAGAGCTTCTCCTCTCTCACTCATGCGCCCCAATGAGTGAGTGTGAGTGTTGCAAGTGAGATAAATAGAGAGGCTCACTCTCTATTTATATTCTTTCCTTCACTTGAAGTGCACTCCAAGATGTCGACCTCACTTAACAATTACTTACTAGAGCCAACATCTCTAGGAGTGTCTAATAACCCTAGTGCCCCACCACTTGTGGGGACTTTGCCTCTCTGACCAATAGGAGGGTAACACAATGGTGGGGACTATTTCCCCAACTTACAATGACTCACCTAGGGTCGACTTCACTAGGATAGTCTAATAACCCAAGGGCCCCACAACTGTGGGGACTTTAACCCTTGACCAATAGGAGGGTTACCCATAATGACTTGACATGACTTTCTCATTATAGAAACTTCCCAGAATAAACATCGAGGTATGACATGACTCAAATACATTACAATACATCCCGAAATAAACATTACTTTACAATACATAAGAAATACGGATGAATACATTCCGAAGTTACAATTACATCAACACTCCCTCTTAACTAGGAAGGTATTCTCTCAACACAATTTATTAGCACTAGTCTTCTTCTCTGTATCAGCTGAATCACCTTGTCTTCTGCATCTCAAGTGTTTTGAGTCTTCAAGTCATCTTCGTCATCGGATCTAGATCATCTCTCGATCTGGATCATCGTGGGACATCATCACTGGATATGGATCATCACTGGATCTGGATCATCACTGGTCATCATCACTGGATCTGGATCATCACTGGATCTGGATCATCACTGGTCATCATCACTGGATCTAGATCATCACTCGATCTAGATCATCACTGCTGGATCATCATCATTGGATATGGATCATCACTCGATCTGGATCATCGTCACTGGATCTGGATCATCACTCGATCTGGATCATCGTCACTGGATCTGGATCATCACTCGATCTGGATCATCGTCACTGGATCTGGATCATCACTCGATCTAGATCATCACTGGTCATCATCATTGGATCTGGATCATCACTCGATCTAGATCATCACTGGTCATCATCACTAGATCTGGATCATCACTCGATCTAGATCATCACTGGTGCTATCTCATGATTCTTCTCATCATAGGAAGTTCTACAGAGCCAGCCCTTTTTCATGCTGGTTGTAGACCTAGCCATCATGTAGGTCTTCGCCCAGCACTTACATCTGACCTACTCGTCAAAAAGGCACGCCCAGCACTCACATCTGATCATGTAGGAACTAATCCTATAATCATATCAGAAAGGCCCAGCACTCACATTCACCAACATGAAAGGACACACCTACTATCATCTATGAAAAGGGTCAACACTTACAACCACCAGCATGATAGGACACACCTACTATCATCTGTGGAAAGGCACAGCACTCATATCCACCAGCATGATAGGACACACCTACTATCATCTGTGGAAAGGCACAGAACTCACATCCACCAGCATGATAGGACACACCTACTATCATCTGTGGAAAGGCACAGCACTCACATCCACCAGCATGGTAGGACACACCTACTACCATCTGTGGAAAGGCACAGCACTCACATCCACCAGCATGGTAGGACACACCTACTACCATCTGTGGAAAGGCTCAACACTTACAACCATCCATGCGGGAACACATCCTGCTCACAATGATGGAAGGGCTTGCACTCATATCTGATCTTGTAGGAACCAATCCTACAGTCATATCAAAATGGCCCCTAGTCCTCGACTGAGCTACTTGGTAACTGACCAGGTGCCTCCATTCTCTTAGAGAATGGCAGTTGCCCTTACATCCAACCTGCTTGTCGAAATGGCTAACACTCACATCTGACATGGAAGGAACTTAATCCTTTAGCCATGATAGAATGGTTCAACCCTTACATCTGATCAAGTGGGAACACATCCCTCTATCACATCAGAATGGCTACTCAGTCCTACATTGAGTGTTCCTGGTAACTGACCAGGTGCCTCCATTCTTAGAATGGCAATTTCCCTTACATCTGTCCTACTCGATAAAATGGCCAGCAATCATATCTGACATGGAAGGAACCAATCCTCTCACCATGATAGAATGGCTCAGCCCTTACATCTGACCATGGAAGGAACTAATCCTCTCACCATGTCAGAATGGCTATGGATCTCAGCACTCATATCTGACATGGAAGGAACTGAATCCTCTCACCATGAGAGAATGGCTCAGCCCTTACATATGACCTGCTCGTCAGAATGGATTTGGGACTCATCACTTTCCCTTGGAGGAAACCTCGATCTAGAGAACACCAAGCTTCTCCCTGAATAACTCAAACTTCACTTTGGCCAATGGCTTTGTCAACACATCGGCTATCTGTTCCTCTGTCGCAACATACTGGAGCTTCACTGCTCCCCTCTGCACCATATCCCTGATATAGTGATACTTGATCTCGATATGCTTCGACTTGTCATGGAACACTGGATTCTCTGACAACTTCACGCAACTCTGGTTGTCACAGTGTATACAAGTAGCATCCAACTGAAGATCAAATATATCAGACAGTAGCTTCCACAGCCATACTGCCTCACAACTAGCTGAACAAGCTGTGACATACTCTGCTTCAGCTATACTCAGTGCCACACAGGATTGCTTCCTGCTAAACCAAGATATCACACCTGATCCCATACTGAAGCAACACCTTGAAGTGCTCTTCCTATCGGTGGCACTGCCTACCCAATCTGAATCAACATAACCTTCCAGGTTAATATTTTGATTTGCATCGTACTTGAGCCCATAATCAACTGTACCCCTCAGGTACCTCAGAATATGCTCTGCAACAATCAAGTGAACATGTCTCGGATCTGTCAGGAACTGGCTCAAGGTGTTCATAGCAAAGCAAATATCTGGTCTTGTGTTCATCAGGTACATCAAGGACCCAATCATCTGACGATACATCGTAGCATCAACCGTCTCTGATGAAGCATCACTTAACAGCTTCAGGTTCGATGCCATAGGTGTGGTCATGCAGTACATCATCCTAAACCTATTCAGTATCGCTACTGCATACTTCCCTTTCCCACACCTCCATGCCTAGAACAATAGTGCATCGACACATAATAGGAGCATCAATGGTATTTCGTCTTCAACCTTGAAGCAAAGGTTGGAATCCGCTTTACTCTCAGTGAAGCCTAGAGTCATCAGTAACATATCCATCCTGTCGTACCATGTCGAACCTCAGGATCTTCTACAGTCACTCCCTCTGAAGCGGAGCATCATACTCCCTTTGTCTTCTGTACTCTATGCACTGAAACATTCTATACTAGAGTGACAAGTAGTATCCATCTAGGATCATTGGATACCAAGATCCTCTATTTTGAACTTTTTCAAAAGTTCTTCTCACATCCATCTGTGAGCTTGTCATCCTTTATCAACCTTGTAGCAAAGGTTAAGATATTCATCAAGCTCATCATGTATGTGTTATCCCATGGGTGTCTTCTGAACTCATCCAAGGTCTTCTTTCATTTCCACACATGATTCTGCCTGTCATGTGTCTCAACTCCCACTGGCTACAAATGTCTCTTCTTAGTCTATGCCTTATTTTCGTGAGAAGCCTCGTCCTACGAATCTTGCTTTGTATCCCATGATGTTTCCATCTACTGCATGATGGAACTACAAACTTCTCTTCAGGTCTCGATACTGCATCCTAGACATCATTCTTCTTGAACTGATCTTCCCTTTGTTCTTGGAAGGTTTTACATCAATGATGTCGCTTCATTTGTCATATTGTTTTTCATTTTGAAATGTCGTCATTTGTTCTTTGGAACATGTCTCATTCTTCTTTTCTTGTAGGCGATTATGTATGTGATATTTCCTACAAGTCAAATGCATTTGTATGGTTAGAAACATTTCATAAGGAATATTCATACTGGAAAATTATTATGCATAAATATATGATCATGCAA
>LPNX010427697.1:840229-972561 GCA_001517045.1 Pseudotsuga menziesii
CATCTATTTCTCACTAAAACTTTCTAGATGCCTTCCATCTCTTCCAGGACAACATTGAGATTGTGCACTAATCCAATATGTCAGCAAAGAGGTTTCATTCTAGATAAGTAGCAATGGAGAGTTGTATAGCACCATGAGCTACTTACCCATCACATGCATATTAGTAGTATACTGCCATTAATGCAAACATCCTATCATGCATAATACATCAACTGAATATAAACAAATGCATAACAAAACAATATCATGAAATGACAATTGAATACTTATCTTTATTTGTTTCGTGGGTATACTCCTTCTTGAGTCTTCAGCTTCATCGTCTTCTTCATTCATGATAGCATCGTTTCTTATCCAAATGCTAAGGTGGATAAGAGCTTCTTCAAGAGTTGAGTTCTTCATATTCCTCATCGCTTGAGGTATCTTCTTTGGAAGGTGAGAGCTTGATCTTCAGTTGCTTCCATCTTCTTATGAGTTGAGCTTCCTCTTCTTCTCGAAGTCTGCTGAGAGTAATCACTTCCTTCTGGCACACATTCCTCGAATGAATGAATCCCATGATCCCGGGAGGCCATTCAAGGTGGTTATCACCACTTCTGCATTCTTCACTTCTTCTTTTAACGCTTCAAGTTGTTCTTTGATTTGAGAGACCCTTGTAAAGTATGATTGCATGGTCTCTGCATTCTGAATCTTCTCATTCTTCAACTAGTTTCTTAAATTCATATTCCAATTTCTATTCTTCCCTTCAAATAGCTTGGTCAAGGAATCAAACATCTTCGGTGTCTTTAAGGAAGACACTTTGTAGTACAAGTTGATTCGTAACTGAATCAGAAATGATCTTCTTGGCCTTGACCAAGTTCTTCTTGTGTAAGGCTTCTAGCCTCATCTCCCTCTGGAACTGGAACCTCTATACTCATGTAGGTGTCCAATCCATTTTATTCAGAGAGATCATACACTTCTAGGCTTGGAATTTTTCAACTTCAACAAGCTTATCATCAAGCTGATGAGATAGATTGCTTTGAAATGAGAACCTCAAATGAAAATAGCAATGGATTAGATCTTAGCGATTTGAGGTGTCTGTCCTGGTTCCGGAGCTGGCTGATTTAGGGTTTGTCACAGAAACCCTAATTTTCAAAACTTGGAATCTTTCATATCTGATTGGATAGACAGATATATCTCTTCAAATGGAGCTGTCCAATGTACTCCTTTTCTGAAAACAGTGTAGGGAAGCTCCCGGAACAGGAAGACCTAGTTTTCCAATTTCTTCTGCAGAAATGCCTGTAACTGTTTCTGTGATATCTCTGAAATTGCTGCTCCTCTATGTCTGCAATTTCACAGTGAGGTATCCTCATATGTCCCTGATGCAACACCATAGGTTTCATCAAAATTTGTTTCACCATTTGGGATTTATGATCCTTTTCCCAAGGTTATCTGTTACAGGACTATTCAGAATAGTGAAGTTGTATGGAATGCCACGTGTCACTTGTTAATCTTCTGAGTCTGATATTCAGACCACCAAAATTAAAGTCCGTACCCTTTTTGGAACATCTTTAGGAATTCGATTTTGACCTTTGTAGCCCAAGATATTGCAATTCTCCCCAGGTGTCCTATTTAGGGATGAATTTTGGAAGAGGGTGGAACCCTAACTTGGAGGGATCATTTCTCCCAAAATATAGCGAATCGGAAGCTGATTTTTGGATACAGTGTACATCAAAATTTTATCTTCAGCCCCTACAATTTTCAGCTCCTGAACCTTCGCCAATCTCAGGATATAGTGAATGTACCAAAATGTAACAGTTTTAGTATTTAGGGTTTTTCTAGCTCGGGGTCAAACTAGGGTTTGACTTTCCCGGAGTTTTATCCAACCAAATTTCTTGATCCAGGTCTCTAAAATTCGATTTTGATGAGGAGAACAATATTATGCTGGGATCACTCAAAAAGTCCTTTTCTGTAGAAAGCCCTAATTTCCGCATCGAAAACTGAAAATGCTCGGAATCGAATTCCGCTTCGACAGAAAGATGTGCCCTTCAATGGAGAGTCAGCCTAGCATACTTTTGCTGATGGATTGTGGAGAGAGACCCAAAAAGTAAGAATCCCTAGCTTCTATAGCTGCACAATGTCTTCTTCTCAGGTTAGCTCTGATCCCATGTTAGTTTTTCAACATTAAAGCTAGCATTATGATCTTAGGATCTTTTAACTGAGAGAATAACAAGCACAGCAATAAAACATAAGCACATCACAAGAGACAAGAGACACAAATAGTTTTCCTTGGGGAAACCATAAAGGATAAAACCCTGTAACTTACTCAGAGATAGAATCAGCACCAAAACAGTAAAATCCCCAAACAGTAAGATGATCTCCTGACAGCAGCAGTCTCTCTCTCTCTCAGACTGAGAGAGCTTCTCCTCTCTCACTCATGCGCCCCAATGAGTGAGTGTGAGTGTTGCAAGTGAGATAAATAGAGAGGCTCACTCTCTATTTATATTCTTTCCTTCACTTGAAGTGCACTCCAACATGTCGGCCTCACTTAACAATTACTTACTAGAGCCGACATCTCTAGGAGTGTCTAATAACCCTAGTGGCCCACCACTTGTGGGGACTTTGCCTCGTCTGACCAATAGGAGGGTAACACAATGGTGGGGACTATTGCCCCAACTTACAATGACTCACCTAGGGTCAAATTCACTAGGATAGTCTAATAACCCAAGGGCCCCACAATTGTGGGGACTTTAACCCTTGACCAATAGGAGGGTTACCCATAATGACTTGACATGACTTTCTCATTATAGAAACTTCCCGGAATAAACATCGAGGTATGACATGACTTGAATACATTACAATACATCCCGGAATAAACATCAGTTTACAATACATAAGAAATACGGATGAATACATTCCAAAGTTACAATTACATCAACATCGATAAGTAGCAATGGAATGTTGTATAATAGCATAGGCCACTTACCCATCACATGCATATTAGTAGTATATTGTTCATTAATGCAAACATTCTATTATGCATAATACATTTCCTTGAATATAGATATGTACACAACTAAACAATGTCATTCAAGCAACTAGATATATAGCAAATGACGATTCAAATACTTATCTTTGTTTGTTTGGTGGGTGAACTCCTTCTTGATCTTTATGTCTTTGTAAGAATAATTGGATCCTTCTACCTGTCTTTGTTTGTTTGGTGAGTGGACTCCTTCTTGATCCTTATGTCCTGGAGCCTTCTACTTCCTCATCTGATTTTGTGAACCTATGTGTCGGTTCTGAGTGCCACTGACTGCATTCATTCTTATACAAATATTGAGATGCATAAGAGTATGATATATGTCTTCACCGGTAGAATTCATATTCCTCATCACTTAAGGAATATTCCTTTTATTAGTTCGTTCATCATCTTCAACGGTGTGAGCATGATGTATTTTCTTGTTTGACTTCTTGTTGAAGGAGCCTTTATTTCTAGGCCAATCTCTGTAGTAGTGTCCCTTCTCATCACAAGTATAGTATCGAATTTTGGAAGGATATATTCTAAATTTCTTTTGTCTTCTATTGTGATGATGGTCCTCCTTCTTTCTATGATCTCTTTTTGGACTGAACTCTGAGATATTGATCTTCGGTTGCTCCCACCTTCTCTTGTTATGATCTGATCTTCTTCTTGTGTCCTTTCTTCCCATAGTCTTTTGAAGGAAATATGCTTCCTTCTTGCACATATTCCTTGAATGAATGAATCCCATGATCTTGGGAGGCCATTCAAGGTTGTAATATCCGCTTCTACTTTTTCAACATTGTCTCCAATGGCTTCTAGTTTCTCCTTGATCTGAGAGATTCTTGTGAAGTAAGATTGAATGGTTTCTGAGTTCTCTATATTCACATTCTTTAGTTGGTTCTTCAATGTCATATTCATGTTGATATTCTTTCCTTCATACAAGTTGGTCATCTTATCGAACATCTCCTTAGGAGTCTATAAGGATGAGACATGTAATATCCAATGGAGACAGAAATAATCCTCTTGGCTTTGACTAAGTCCTTCTTGTGATTTGTCTTCATCTGCCTCTGGATCTACAGCTTCTTCTCCAAGTCGTGCCTCTTCAAGTATGAGAAGCATTATATACATCCATGGTCAATATTTCTTGGATCCTTCAAGATTTTCCCCAAGCTTGGTATTGTTTGTCATCATGATAAGATTTAGAACCTCAAATGTAAATAGAGAGGATAGAACTTACCAATGAGTCGTCTTCAACTTGATGCTTGCTTGAAAGCTTTTCTGGAAGGTTGCTTCTAGTGGACCTAGGGTTTGACAGAGAAACCATAAGTTTTCAACTTAGGTATTTCAAATCTAATTGGATATAAATATGCGCCTCTTCAAGGTGAGCTAAGCAGCATACATTTTCCCCAAAACTGTGGATAAAATTACAAAATATCTGATTCTCTAGTTTTCCTCGGCAACAGAGTTAGGTCAAAAAATTGAGAATCCATAGAATGAGAAAATTCTTCCATATACATATGCACCCTCATAAGGTGAGTTTAATAGTCCTCCTTTTTCAACTGATCAGTGGAGGGAAGTACTCGGAACAAGAAACCCTAGTTTTCTCCAATTTCTTCTGCAGAATTGCTTGATATTGATTATATTGTATCTATGAAATTCTCAATCCTCTAGGTTTAAAACTTCGTCCTAAGGTTTCATGATCTGTCTTCTTTTTAAACCCATAGGTTAGAGAAGAGTTAGATTCACCAAGTGGGACTTATGCAAATTTTTCCAAGGCGACGTTTTTTATGACTATTCAACATAATGAACTTATACGGACTTCCATGTGTCATCAGTTCACCTTTGGGGTTTGAAACTTTGACCAAGGAAACTACATTCTGTGCCCTATCAGCAACATCTTATGAAATTTGATTTGGACCTTCCTAGCTCGAGATATAGCAATTCTCTCTAGGTCACTTGTTTATGATTGTATTATGGAGGAGGTTGGAACCATGATTTGGAGGAATCATATATCCTGAAGTATAGCAAATATGAGGCTGAAACTTTCACACGAGGTACAACAAGATTTCATATTTGTGTTTTCAAAATTTCAGCTCCTGGTCCTTCTCTAATCTCAATTTATAGGGGAATTCCCAAGATGAGTAGTTTTTGGTTTCTAGGGTTTTCAAGCATGAAACCCTAATCTTTAGTAGTTCTAGCTGCAGCAGTGTTTCTGCTGCACAACGACTTCTTTCACGGTGGCTCTGATAGCATGTAAAGTTTTTAATGGTTATACAAGATCTAAGAACATTTAGCATCATATCATCATAACCATATACAAAAGGATCATTGAAAGAAAGACAAGCACAACCACATAAACGAACACAGAGATTTATCTTGGGAAACCCTCATGGGGAAAAAACCCAGCAAAACTTCCTTGATATACTGGACTACCTCCTCTCTCCCAGATGGACTATTGTTTCTCTCTCTAGCGCAATTGTTGAGTTATGTTGCTTTTCTGCTTGTCCAAATGAGGGAGGCACCTCTCCTATTTATATAGATAAGTGGAGAAGTATAATAACCCAACTGGGCCGACCTATCCTCCAAATAAGGGTTGGCTTGCCTTGGGAGACTCCAAAATACATTTTAATAATACTTCTGTGGGTACTACTAACCCAATTTACAACAAAGGTTTTACTTCAATACTTTACATGACCAATTACATCAATGACATCCCTAATCGAAGGAACAACATCTCCGGAAGGGGTAATAACAATAATAATACAAAATAGAATATCTTCCACATTTACATTTCTTTAACATATCTAATATAATTAGGTTATGATGAACTTCTATTTTCATTCCTCAACTTCCATAATTTAGAAGTATGAGTTTCATATGAATTTCTACTACCTAGTATAGATTTTCATGTAATTTGACTAGTTTCTAGTCTTGCACTATTTGACACACCTCTACTCAATGAATTCGATTTATCTCAGTTTATGATATTATTTAATATGTTAATAAACCTCATCCATGTCTAAAACTAATAATTTGTGACCCTAGTGCACTTTTTGGTAAGCCCTAAATCGGAGCTAGTTGTGCATTATCGTGTGTCAATATTGCTTGTGTGTTGTATAAAACTTGTCAAACCATTCCTAAACTTGCATATTCAAACTACAATTGATATATGGTAGTGAATTGGAGTTCTCCAAGACTTCACAAGTCAAAATACCTCATCCTTGGTTCTTAGGAAGTGCCAAGCGGAATATCTAGTTTGCATATGTTGGAGTGCCCAAGACCCTCGGAGTATACTTCACCCTTGTTGATGTTTGAAACATAAATGGTCCCAGTATATTGTGAAAAGGATCCTTAAGCTAGCACATCCCTCCCATATTTCGTAGTTTTGAAATTTCCCTCTTGATCCCTTTGTTAAAGTAACCACTTAAACCCTTTGTTTCACTGTCTTGTTTTAAATTTTTTGAAAAGTGAATTAATGTACAATTATATCTGATTGGTACATTACAGTGGTATCAGATCACTTTCCTCTACTCCTGTGGAAAGTCATCTCTCATGTTCATAGTTGCATCCATGAGATTGGTACCTATCACTACTGAAGAAGGTGATTATGAGATGTATGTTGAAGAATACAATTCCATAGATGAAGAACCAACATGCAGTACTTCATCTCATTTCACACATAGGGATGATGATGGCTTATATGTTTCAACATATGATGAGTTCATGAGGCCAAGATTTATTCATGGTGGTTTTTCTTGTAGAGGGATTCCAAGGGAACCATTTGAGTACCTTACATATTATTGGAGAATGAGTGATGGACTTTTGAAGCACCCTTATTTTTAAAAGTACTACTCTATTGAGATAAAGAAGTTGTTCAAAGACCCCTAATATGGGACAATCATGGGAAGGATTGCACATATGGTGGATGAAGTGTGAAAGAAGGCGAGAACTACATGCTTGCCACCCAAAGCCAAAATAGATGAGGAATATATGGATCATGTCCACCCTCAGCCATCCACAGTCAAAGAGAGGATTCATGAGCCACCTAGTTCTTTAGGTGGTGAAACAAAAGAATCAAACATCATGTTCAAGCAAGTGAAAATTTCATTTCATCCATGAGAATACATGACAAAAATCCTTACCGATGAGCATCCCAGTTCTGCAAAAGCATCTACTAATGGTTGTTGTGATAATAGACCTCTGATGGGTATCATGGTGAGGTTCCTACTAATGATTACCTAAGGGTTTATGTACCTATTGATGGGTACCAAGATATCATGGAGACATCTACTAATGGATTTTCATCTCTCTATATTGGTGACATAGATATTCCTATTGAGGATATTGTTGCAAGTACACATTCCTTTAACCATAGATACCTTGCAATTGAAAAAGAACACCCAGGATCAACTTCCACTTCACCTCTTGGGCTTCATGAGGTTGATTATGCAAATGAAGAGGAGGAGGTTCACAATCATGAGCCTTCCTACCTAGTAGGGTCCTTGCATTTGGGTGAAAAGAAGATCAAGAAAGATTTACACATTCTCCATGACAATCATTCTTCAGTATCATATCTATGTTGGAGAGTTGTTTCATTGGAATATTCATATTTCCTTGAAGCCATGGAGAAGACCCAAAAAACAATGTATGCGATCCAAGGTAATTGTTCATACATGCTTTCAGATAGAGATCACTTGTATGATATTTTTCATATGTTGCATTGAGCATCCTTGAAGGATGACAAGGAGATTTACAAGATCAATGGTGAGTTTATGGCCACCCAAGATTCTTTGAGAAGCACTCAAAGTTACATCTTGGAGTACAAGATGGAGATAGAGAAACTTCGCCAAGAGTTGTATAGATCACATATTCCCTCCTCCATTCCAATTATCCATTATGCTTTGGTTGATAACATTCATAGTTCTATGGAGGAACCTCATGAGATGGTGGTTCATGAGGTGAATGATGGCATACATGTGCTTAAGGAGTTTTGGGATACAAATGATGAGTTCCAAGCACATGTGCCTTTCCAGAGAGAAACTGAGCTCTCGCATGGAGTGAATCCTCTATCCATTGAAGAGTCACAAGATCTCCGTACAGTTGGACCATCCCTTCATGGAGTTGATGCATATGTATCTTTGGTGCATAATTGTTGCAGAGAGTTGGTTCATCCTTCCTCATCCTCCACATTTGAGGGTGATCATTGCATGAAGGGTTTCTTCTTGTTGGTGCCTAAGGACGAGTAAGAGGCTCATACATATTCCCCATTTGATTTGATTGCACCATTCCTTTCCCATCAATAGTTGAGTCATCTTGTACCTATATTTGATGCCTCCATGTATAGAGATGTGTTGGATTTCCACCTATATTCATTTAGTGGATCATATGATGGAGGTTTGTACCATTAGGAAAATGGCAAAGAGTTGAGCCACTGGATGAGTTCACGTGGGGAAGCACTTTTCTTTCTACTTGGTTCAATTGATCAGAGTGTCCTTCCATTCCCTTGTTGGATGAGGAGACACATGTTTGTATTCCCTAATTGCATTCTTGGAGATTCCTTTTATGTATCATTTTATAATGAGTAGCATGGGCGTTTGTTGGATAATGCCTACCTTTCTTATGGTTGGTCATCATATTTTGACCCTTGTCACTTGAGCTTTATTGATTTCATCTTTGATTCTTGTGTGCATTGGGCACATAAGAACCTTCCTATGAGTTTGGAGAGACTTGATGAGGTTTTAACTCACCCTTTGGAGATGTATTTCATAATGGATGGCCTCTTTTTTATTCATCCTTACCTTGAGGATGTGTATTTCATGATGGATAGTATTTTTTATGTTTCCGCTTAGCTTGGAGGATGAAATACGTCCATTTAGTTTGCATAATCTAGTCATCCTTCATGGTGTTCTTGTTATCCTTCCTAGTACCCTTCATGGTGTGTTACCTCTACATAGCTTCGATGGTGCTTGGGACGATGCATTATGTTATATATCTAGAGGAGGATAATATGGGGTACCTAGGGAGGTAACCAAGGGGAATAAAGGATGTAATGGGTACCTAAATGGGAATAATATATGTAGTGTACCAAATGAGAATAATTTATGTAATGTGGCCATTAATAATGGAATATGGTCCACTTGATGGTTGGGGATTAGTCATAAGAAATAATATAATAACATATACCCCTAAATATACTCATGCGAAAGTATAAATAGACATGAGAATCATTGTACCTTGTCTTATCTTGTGTACTCAGTACATTGTGTAAGGAGGTTCCTCCCTCGAAGAGGATTGATATTTATCTTTGTTATTCATTGTTAAGGCATGGTTTACTCTCCTATTGTCTAATTCTGTTATTTTTATGTTCTTTATGGGACTTGGTTGCATAACATTTGGTATCAGAGCTCTTTCCTTGGCACAAGTGGGGATATACTCATGAGAAAGTATAAATAAACATGAGTATCATTATATCTTGTCTTGTCTTGTGTACTTAGTACATTGTGTAAGGAGGTTCCTCCCTCAAAGAGGATTGATATTTATCTATGTTCTTCATTGTGTTAATGATGTGGAATATTGTTATTGTACGAGCGTGGCTTGAGGAGTGATTCCTTCCTCAAGGAGTATTTAATGGTGTTACCCTACCTTAAGGGTTCTCTATATCTTGGTGTTATTCTTATGGTGAATGTATTTTGGTTTCTTTTGAAGTGTTCTATATCTTTGTTGTGATTCAATTTTATGGGTTAACGATCACTACAAGTGGTATCAGAGCTCTTTCCTTGGAACAAGTGGGGATTTCTTTTTTGGAAAAAAATTAGGGAAAATTGGGCGGCGACTTTTAGATCAATTTCTGAATTTTTTGTGTAGATTCAGAAGAAACAAGTTACATAGTTGAATTCCTCTCGCAAAAATAAACAATTTAAAAAAAAAACAGCTCATTTGGATTTCAGAAAGTGTAGATATCATTGATTTAAAATCAATAATTTTTTATCATTTCGGTGACGACCATGAAAATTGCAGAGCGAATATCTTTTCACGGGGTGCCCAGGTTTTTGTTCTGATTACGTAAGGAGTTGCATAGTGGTTGTTCTAGTTACAAAAATGGGTTACCATAGAGATTATGAGCAATATTTATCGATTTATGCTCATTTAAAAAAAAACATCTCAAAACCCTAGCTATGAGGAGGAGAAGTGATTTTTGTAAAACCCTAGCTCTATTTATAGGTTTTTGAAGAAAAAAAATAGATTTTTTAATTTTACCTTACATGAAATAATGATGGTTCAAGTATTGAAGAATGTATAGAAAACTATAAATCAAAATGGGAAAAACTCATGAAGACTTTGGATAAACGCTTATTTCAAAGATGATGCTAAGGTATGGTTGTGTCGACTTGACTCTAGAAAGATGGAAGCACTTTCTGATGAATACTTTGAACAAGTAATTTTGGATAAGTGGTCTCATGCCAAGAAAAAATACCAAGGGGGACATAAGGGTTTATTTTCTATATTGACGATTCATGGATGTATTCAAAAGGAGAATATTCTTGTTTCTATTAGCCCTAGTTGCAAGCATAATTTTATCCATGTTCGTTTGACCAAAAAATTGCAACTTCCTCCCAAGCATATTCAAAGCGCACAAGTTGATGGTGAGAATTTTCAAATTTTTAAAGATTTGAAGATTACTATGTATAAATATGTGTTGCATTCATAATATTATTCTTTAGATATGGATGGTGTGGATGTTGTTTTAGGATATCCATGGATGCAATCAAAGCGTGTAGTTAATATTAATGTAGAAAATAAGTTTTTAAATTTTTGGTACAAGAAGAAGAAAATTACATTTCAAGATATGTCTCTTATACCACAAAAAGAGACTAAGAAGGCATGGGATGAAATCTTTGCAAGGTAACCAATTGTAGTAGATGACATATCATATGATGAGTCTGTGGTGGAATCAGAAGAAGATACTATAGAAGCCCACGAAGAAGATTCTGAAGAAGGGAATATACAAGAAGAAGAATATGAGGAGTTACATGATTCCCAGAATTCACATGTTATGAAATTAGAGAAAGAGGTTCCCATCGTTCAGGTTGTAGCATATATCCACCCACACTACTTTGAAAAGTAGTAATCATTGAGAATAATTTGGGAGCACCAGAAAACCTATTGTGGACCACGAGGAAAACAATGAAGAAAGCAATATGGAGATGCATGGAATACTACAAGCAATACAAGGAGATACCAAAGAAATGCAACATCATCTTGGAACCATAGGAGCACAAATCAAGATCAAGGAAGCCATGAATCCATTAGACAATGTATTCACGTTCCACTTGGATGGATGGATGCACATGCTTGGTATCATTTGACTAAGTTTCTTAGTCAATATTATTATATGTATTTCTCTCATGTTTCGAGGATGAAACATTTGTAATGGGGGTGTAATGTTATTGCGCCGAGAGGCGCTCTACAACCCAGTATGGGGGAGATCTTGTAACGTGATGTAACGTTACTAACATGTCGGCAAAAAATAATAGTGATAGTGAATATTATGAGAGAGATCTTGTAACGTGATGTAACGTTTGTAACATGTCGGCAAAAAATAATAGTGATAGTGAATATTATGGGAGAGATTTTGTAACACAAAATAAAAAATAATATCATTTTAGTAAAGTTATTTTTATTAATAAAAAATAAATTTTCTAATAGGCCAAAATAAATGTCGGCCACAAAAACAATCTAATATGGGGGAGATGTTGTAATCTTCCTACCTAACAAAACATTAAAAAAGTAAAAATTTAATTATCCGTAAAAAAATATGTGGGTCAAGAAGAAAACACAAAATTGAATTATCCACAAAAAAATGTTGGCCTTGGGCATTCTAAACAACCCATGGTTTTATTGTACATGGTTTAGGAGGCTTTGCACATGGTTTTAAAACCATGTGCAAGGCCTCCTAAACAACCCATGGTTTTATTGTACATGGTTTAGGAGGCTTTGCACATGGTTTTAAAACCATGTGCAAGGCCTCCTAAACAACCCATGGTTATATTGTACATGATTTATGAGGGCCTTGCAAATGGTTTTAAGACCATGTGCAAGGCCTCCTAAACAACCCATGATTGTAGGAGTGGGAAAACGATGCAATGTTTGTTCCTAACAAAATAAAAAAAATTATATGTCGGCCATAAATAATATTAAATATTAATAATAATAAAATTATATGTGGACCTTAAATAAAACGATGTGTCTTTTGGTTTGAATCAAATCAATTTATACCTAAGAAGAGGTTTGCACCTCGAGAGATTTGATCCATCTCGGCGCTTGATAGAGCCTAGGATTTGGATCTACGCTGGTATATCTAGAGGAGGATAATATGGGGTACCTAGGGACATATCCAAGGGGAATAACGAATGTAATGGGTACCTAAATGGAAATAATATATGTAGTGGGTACCAAATGAGAATAATTAATGTAATGTGGCCATTAATAATGGAATATGGTCCACTTGATGTTTGGGGATTAGTTGGAAGAAATCATATAATAATAAGTCATAGACCCCTAAATATACTCATGAGAAAGTATAAATAGACATGAGTATCATTTTTTTGTCTTGTCTTGCGTACTCAATACATTGTGTAAGGAGGTTCCTCCCTTGAAGAGGATTGATATGTATCTCTATTTTCATTTTTAAGGCGTGGATTACTCTCTTATTGTCTATTTATGCTATTTTTATGCTATTTATGGGACTTGGTTGCATAACACATTATAGACAGTGGGATCCTAACATCGATTGTAAGATTTAGTGGAAGGTATGATTCATGAATGTGACCTCATGGACATTAAACCAATTAAGGGTCTTTTCACCTAATCCAATAAGTGGATTGGTTTTGAACACATAGCAACACAATTGGATCATTTCTTGGTTCAAAGTTCCCATTTGTTGCAAGGCCATAATCATCCCCTTTGGGTATTGGATCACAAGTTGATTTCTCTTTCCCCAAAAAAAGAGAAAAATCTAGGTCCAATCACTTTTTTTTCTTCCCGCTCTGGATTCAATCTTATTAGGCTTGACAATGATCTAGGAACTTAAGCACAGTCTCATTAAAGATTAATGAACAAATAACACATGAAATGGTATAATCGGACTACGGAATGAGTAACCGCTCTGTATATTCAATAAAGAATGAATAATTAAAATTACAATGTCATGCTACAAGCATGAATGAGAGACAATTCGAATCCCTAAGGAGGTCATTCGAATTGAATGAGTGAGTCTAGCTTAACTTAATGTAAGCCATGTCAACACTCTAGTTAACCACTGATCAAAACCCTAATTGACTCAACTGAACCCTAACTGAAGTCAGAGTGCAATAAATAACTAAGTCTCAACTGAAAGAGATCAGACACATGTCACAGCTCACCAACCATCAAGAGGTAGCACTACACTTACTCCAATGAACCTCGATGAGGTTCACTGAAGTTGAACTACACATCAAAAGTGGTTGGAGGCATCCCTGTTGACTCCAGTTCATTAAATAATCATTAAATAATATATTTAATGAGAGGAGGCACCTTAAATGACTTGTTTAACTGATTGTAACCACCATTTAGCAATTAGGTGCATTAATATCACTCAGATCACCCCTGGAGTGCTCCAGTTAGTCTCCCCGAATGTAGGAGAAGGCCAAGTTAGCCTCCTTGACTGAAGGTAGGCATGGGTGAGACTGGATGATGACATTTAATGCTCCATTGATGTCAATTAATGTCAATAATACTTAGGATAGTGGTTTAACTAGTCCAATTTGACCAAAAAGAGTGTGTGTGGTTGTAAATGTCTCCAACAAATCTAAAGGTTTTAAGGAGATGGTAGAGGAATTTTGGAGTAGGCACGTATCAGGGTCTTCTTTCTATGTTTGAGAAGAAAAATTAAGGACTAAGATGGCATTAAAGGAGTGGGAGAAAGGATTACCATTCTCGATCCTTACCAGAAAAGAATCTTTTCAAAAATTGGATGCACATCAAGCCAAAATGGAGCATCTGGAAGTTATGGAAGAAGATTTTCAAGAAGAGATTGAATTGCATTCAAATTTTCATAAGGCTTGAAAAGATGAGTAATAATATTGGAGGCAAAATTATAGGAGTCTATGGATGAAAGTGGGGGAATAAGAATACTAAATTCTTTCACAAACAAGCTTAGGCAATAAAGGGCAGGAATAGAGTGCTCGAAATATCCTCCCAACATTGGCAGCGATGGATGGACATTGGGGAATTTAAAGAGGTGGCCTATCAACATTACAAAATGTAATACACTATAGAAAGGAATCAAAATGATAGGCTAGTTCATGATTTTCTCTCTTCAGTTCCAACTTCAATATTAGATGAAGATAACATAAATGTCCTAGTCCCTCTCTCTATAAAGGAGTTGAAGTAGGTTACCTGGGAATTGGAGTTGAATAAGGCCTTAAGACTTGATGGTTTCATGATCATATTCTTTATGGTGTGCTAGAAAATTATCAAAAAGGACCTTTATAGGATGGTTCTAAAATCCCAAAATTTCCTCAATATTGGAGGAAGCACATACACCTCTTTCTTTGCTTTTATCGCCAAGGAATCGACCCCTTCCTCTTTCTCTTTGTTTTGTCCAACATCCTTATGCAATTCATATTATAAAATCATAATAAATTTTTGGTAAATCAATTGAAATTACTTCTCCCCCAAACTATCTCTCAAAACTAAGGTGGTTTAATGTTATCCTAATTCAAAAGGCCATTCGTTTGACTTGAAAAATAAGGAAAAAGGAATGGTCATCAAAATAGACATGAAAAATTCATTTGATAGGATGAGGCATTGTTTCTTGTTCCAGTTTATGGGCCATATGGGTTTTTCAATTTCTTTCATTTCCCATGTCAAGGCCTCCATGGGATCCTCCTGGATTGCACCGCGAGTCAATGGTAAGGCACTTGGTGTAGTGCCCCATTTTTCTTAAACATTTACCTGATTATGTTATTTGAGATAATTTGATCACGAATAACCCAGATCGATACTATGCATGTAGATGCTAAAAAAAATTTATGTTGTATGATGATTACCGCATTCTTTTTGCTTGCATTATAAACAAATAATTGTAATGTATTTATGTTTGATTACTAACCATAGGCGATATGACACATGAAAATTATTATGAATATATATGTATGATTATCATTATCTTTGACAAATTCTTCTAAGCGTGGTAAGAAAGCATAGGTGTGAAACAACACAAGGTGGCGTGGTTGTGGAAAAGATTACACAAGAGTGTTTTATTCCCACTTGGTTAGGGGCAAGGCCATGTAGGTTGTAGAAAGGCCTCGGTATTAGATGCCCCTTTATAGGTTTGGTTGAGTCCTCCAAGTGATTCTGCAAATGTTTGTTAGTGGAAATAAAACAAAGGAAAGGAAATAAGAACAAAGGAAAGGAAATAAGAAGAAAATTAAACAAAATGCAAGAGGGGGTAAGAGATGAAAACTCCAAAGTTCCACTCAGAAAAAATTCACGATAGAGAAACATCATACAACACTAGGGTTTTGAAGCGATGGCATCCATGGTTTCTTCAACCATGGCTCTGACAACATTGACAAAGAAAAATAACATTCAGAGTACAGGCAGCTCTGTCTCAGCCTTGAATAGCGTCAATTCTGGGTCTATTGTGTTGTATGCTAGACTTGAATGGGAGGAGAAGATCACTAGTAATGGAAGCTGGGTTCATTGCATGTAGGATAATTTAGGGTTGAGTTCAATGGAAGCTACAAGAGTTCCACAACCTCCCCTAATGGACACAGTCCTTAGATGGTCAGGAGCCTCTCCTCGTGTCCCCCAAAGGACGTAGCCAAATGGAGCCTCTTTTTCAAGTCGTTCAGGTAATGGGGAGCGACAGAGAGATCTGACATGGATTCGCGCAATCTTGATGCATGAGCCCTTGTATATTCTCCTAATACATAAAATGATCAGAGATCAAGCCCCTTCAAACTGGCCGCTCCAATGGGTCTAGTATTCTCGAGACATGTCAAAGCTACGAGGACTCCTCAAGATCTTACAGCCTTCACGATTTTCATAAGATATCTGAAGGGGGTCTCTCTCTGCTTGCGAGTGACCCCACAAATCTCTTTTTTGTAGTTGAAATCCTTGATTCAACAGGCATAAGGAACCCCTTCAGGATTGCAGGGGCTTATCTTTGCAGGACGACAACTCTTAGACCATCGGCTACTCTACAACCTTGGTATCTCAAAGGACGCTTCCATCTACATGGTGGGAAGCATACGGGGAGGAAACAATAGACCCTCTACTTCTCATCCTAATTCGTTCAAGGATGCAACACGAACAGGGCTCTATGATGCACAAAATTTGGTCCAGAGCCCACAGTCGGTCTACATTGTAGATAAATCCGAGGAGGTCCCCAGCCTTGGAGATTAAGAAACCAGAAGTCATTCAGAACATTATCCAGTTCAAGGAGTAGACCCTAATCTACAGATTCAATGGATTGTTGTAGAAAACAAAAGATCTCCTTGCATGGATCAACTCAAACTGGCCCGAGGAATCTCAGGTTTTACTATGCTCTAAAGGGTTTTTCCTGGTGATTTTTCCTTCTCAAGAAGATATTCTTTCTGTTACGAGCAAAGGGCCTTGGTTCTATGGATCTGCAGGTCTTTTTATTACCCCCTGGTTCCCTAAGTTTGATCCTCTAAATATGGTATTGACGAAGGTGCCCATTTGGGTACGGATTCCAAACTTACCAATCCATTTTTGGACTCAATCGGTCTTCAAAGGGATAGGTGATGCTCTAGGTTGCTATTTTTCCTCCGATGAATCTCTCTCAGCATAGGGTATTTTTACCTTTGCTTGCATCTGTGCCACCATTGACATCAGTTTGAGGCTTCTCGATAATATCAACCTGAGACTAGGCAGCTCCACCTAGATTCAAGCCTTGGACTATGAAAACACAGCCTTCAGGTGCAATATCTGTAGACACACAGGCCACCTTCTCAATGCATGCCTACAAAGGAAAACCCAATAGCAAAAACCAACAAAGGCTCACAGAGCCAAAATATTCCAAGATTGGATTCCCTCGCATGAAGAAAACAATCAATATGACCAGCTTGATGAAGACTCACCCCCATAAAAAAAAGGATCTAAGACCCACTCCACCTCCGCTTGAGGTGCACATGCCTCTTCAAGAAGATGAAAGCAAGAAAAGCAACCTTCCACAAGGGCAAAAATGATATCATGAATCTTCCTCTTCAGATTTTGATAAGGAGCTCCACCATGATTCTAGTGACGCCTAGCAACTGGCCTTAGTGTCCCCAGCTTCAGGGGCATGGATACAAGTCAAGAAAAAACCAGGAAAAAAAGGAAGACCTAAGACTCGACCCGATTTAGGGCCAGGACCATCTTCCTTGTAATCTCCTAGTTAGAGCTTCTCTTTCAGCTATCCTCTGCTAAGATCCTATTTTGGATCTAGATTTAGTGCTCAACTGTGCCATTCTGGATGAGTGTTCTAGGATCTTCTTTTGGAAGTCAGCTACTCCTTTCCGCCCTACTCGGCCTTCCGGCAGGTAGCGAAGAAAGTTTGTAACATTACTTTCATTTTTGGAAATACAAGGTTCCTTGACTTACAAAAAAAAAAGATGTAAACTCCATCAACCAATAGATGCCTAACCACTTCTTATATTTCCCAATGGTCAAGCATATACAACACCTCGGATATGTGAGCTCCAAATGGAGGCAAACAATCCTCCTAAGGGAGGTTTATTTAGTCCACATTAGATGTCAAGTGGATTGAAGAACAAATGGGGAGAACACTTGTCCCTCAGAGGAAGGAGGCAAGGGAGCTTGGTAAATGCTAGACAATATGGAATTGGTGAGCTATAAGGGAGCTCAAGCACAGTTCCAACAACATAACCTTGCTGTTAAGTATCTCTTACAATTAGGATTCCCATGGCTTTCTTTTTTAGGAAAAGAGGTGGCCAAGAAATAACAAGATCCCTATGTGAACCCAATGATCCTGATGTGCCACCAAAGTACACAAGAGAGGACATTTAAGGAAACCAAGTGTGTGAAGAACCAAAATTTGAAATCTTTGAGCAAATAGAGATTCCATGAGCCTTTAATGTGTCACTGGTGGGTGAGATCTCATCGTTTATGTCAGTTGCGCGAGCATTAAAGGAATATTTGCACTATCGCACTAGCATTGAACTGGAAACATGCACTCTCGTGTGTATAAATAGTCAATTGCCCACATGGTTGTGTATTTTGACTTCCTTGGGGCATTTTTGGGCTCAGGATGCTCTTTAGGTCTTGTGAAGGTGTCTTTGATTGGATGCATGTTGTATGTCGATGATGCTTTACTGTGCAAATTGTGAAAATGTTGCATGTGTGCAATATTTTTATGGTAATAGATGCCCCTTGATGTATGAGGTTTGGAGGGTACTATAGATCCAATAATGAATCATTGTTTCTTTCTGTGTTTTCTCTATTGCTTGTGACGGTATTAAAAACATAGGTGGACAAGTAGACCTTTTCTAAGGAGGTTGTTGGTGGAGTGATAACTGAAAGTGTTATTTTTATAGAAACGAGATGGGCATTCCCATGCTCTTGAAGATGGTTATAATGGATACAAAATGAAGATATTAAGAGATCTCTCATGAATCGCTAGGGCATGGATGAAGGTGTCTTCACACAATGTGCGAGTACATGAACCTAGAAGGGATGTTACTGGTGTCAAATGAGTGGAAGCACCGATAATCTGAAGAAACCCATAGGGGTGGGTGTTCGGAATACTAGCAAATCCACTGAAGACTGCACTATACCATACATGTTTCTATCTTAATTTTCAAACATGAACACTGTTGCCTTTAAAACATATGAATCCCCTTGCTTTGATTTGAGGTGTTGTTGTTAAGCATAGGGGAGACCACTAAGTTAAGAACCACTAATGACTCTCCTTACTTAGTTCAAGGAATTTCCTTGTAGTGATTTGAAAGGAATCCCAAGGTAGCACTATAACTTCTTCAACTCTCAGAATATGAGGACATGATGTCAATGAGAGTTGAAGACCCTGATAAGATGAAGGTTATCCTACGAACCAATCTCATGTTGTAACGAATTTTGGGGTTGACTGACCTTACACAAGACTGGTTGTTAATTGTGGGGATCATGACTTCCTTTGATCGATGTAAACTTGGGGATTATTGAGAGACAACATTCTTTAGAGTGCAACAGAGGGAGACAAACTATATATGAAGGGCTTTGTTGGAGACACAATACAGAGGGAATGGTGACTGATAAAGCTAATAATACTGAGCTTAGGAGACTCAACTACATCGATCAAAGGCGATTATAGGATTTTTCTAAAAAGAACTGAGGGTTTCTTGTGAGTGCGAGAGAATTGGGGAACTGTTTGTACATAAAGAATAATTGGTGGGGTCCCTATGGTTTTGGGCATGTCGGGGGACCTATTTGATGATGGGTGAGACTCCTCAATTTTTGTTGAGTTGGGGAGTCAATTTAATGATGGGTAGGGTTCCTACTACTTTGAGTGGGTCAAGGAACCTTTTCCAAAATGAAGTGAGGGTTGTTTTGAAAATGTGAAGATGGGTGCCCCATGAATCAATTCCATGCACAATGTTCCTACGGAAATAACTGAAATAAAATTGGTTTCTTTGGAGGGAAGGGGGTCTCATTAATGTCTTCATGGGGGTGATGATTCAAAGAATATCTATAAAGTGTTGAATGCTCATGGAGGTATGAGGAGACCACGATAAATCTTACTTGTAATTGGTGGCGAGGAATTTGGTGGCATGCACTGTGTGAGTGAGGGAGTAAATGCACAACTATGAAATCATTTTCTTCAGGTGGGTTACTTCCCTTCGGGGAAATTCCTTGCAATTTTGGGGGGATCAACATCATCAGTGTTGAATCATGATGGGGATTGTTGTGTGAAATCACCCATGGGGGAATAAAGTGGTTCGCAACAATGGCGTTGATGGCACATCAAAAATAGAATTTTTAATGACTATATGGGATGGATTCTTGTTCTTATAATGAAAAAATTATGTCAGGGGTACGACTAGCAGAGGGAAAAGGGGTGTCGAGAGGCCAGTTCTGTGATAATACATGTAGTGGAATTCTTCCATTATTGTCGATGGCGGATGGGAGTAATCTTGTACACATGATGCACATACTCAATTATAGTAAATGACATGAAAAATGTATGGACAATGCATAAATAACACTTTAAAACATAGTGCACCTATGGGTGCTTGGTTTATGGATAAAACCGCTTCAAATACTTCCCAATGATATGGTTGTTGAGGCTTATGCCTTCTGGATCTTGCAAAACATATGCCCCGTCAGGGATACATTGCTAAATGACATAGGGGATAGTCCATGGTGGTCTTCTAATATGATTTCCTTTTACAGGTCCGCAACTTACGAGTCTTACTTTAATTATCAACCAAGGGACATACAAATTTAAGAGGTGTGGCATTGTGTGTGCAACTGCTGAGAGGTTTTAATTCAATTAGGAGTTTAACCTACGAAATTCAAGAACAAATTCAAAGTGAAAATGAGCAACCCTAGGAAACAATTGAATTCTTGATCTACGAAAACAAAAAATTCTAATCTATGAAAGCAAAAAATTTACTCTAAGAAAGTAGGAAATCTTATTCTATGAAAGAAGGAAATTTACTCTAAGAAAGTATGAAATCTTATTTTATGAAAGAAAGAAATTTACTCTAAGAAAGCAAGAAATAACTGATAAGCATAAAAGATGATTCCAAGGAAAATCTCTAAGTTGCATCAATGAAAGTTGCTTCTATGAAAGTTGAATTACTTCAGTCTAAAAATTCACAAGAAGTTATTCTTCAAACCTGAGCTTAATGTAAACTTACTAACCGAACTATTTCAAATGTATGTGAATATATATATGTCAAATATCATTATAGATTGGAATTTCAGGACTACGGATGATATATGAAATAACTACAGAAGTTGTTCTACACATCTAGAGATGAAAATAGGGGGTTCTTTTTAAGTGATCGAATACAACCATAAATAATACTAATGATGAATTCAAATTATTAAAATCAACTACTGCATGGAAAACAACAATGCATTCTAATTTAAATGGAAATAAACATAAGACTCACGTTTTACGCAGTGAGGGGGCCCACCTCACAACGTACGATGAGAGATCAAATGAACTATGAACTCATAGGTTGCATGAAACATAAATATGATATTAGCTGCTGCAAAAAGTCATTTTTCCAAAGGTACAACTGAAATGTTTTATGGATGATATATGAAATAACTACAGAAGTTGTTCTACACATCTAGAGATGAAAATAGGGGGTTCTTTTTAAGTGATCGACTACAACCATAAATAATACTAATGATGAATTCAAATTATTAAAATCAACTACTGCATGGAAAACAACAATGCATTCTAATTTAAATGGAAATAAACATAAGACTCATGTTTTACGCAGTGAGGGGGCCCACCTCACAGCGTACGATGAGAGATCAAATGAACTATGAACTCATAGGTTGCATGAAACATAAATATGATATTAGCTGCTGCAAAAAGTCATTTTTCCAAAGGTACAACTGAAATGTTGCTTAAAAATATCAAAACAAGTCTGTTACTGAAACTATGCCAAAAACTATTTATGTATATCTCACAAAAACGCAAGTCTTTTACTTATTACATTTTCATAAAGTGTTCTCATATATCTGCTTAAGTTATCTCCAAACTAACTACTCAAAAATCTTCGAGAATTTGAAAACAAGGAGAGACTCAAAGTCCTTTCAATAAAACTCGGGTTCCTTCGCCCCATCATGTGGATAGCGGTGCTGATATTATCAATGTGATATGTTGCCTTGTCTCATGAACCTGCATTTACACCACACGGGATGCTAACTTACCTGTCATCTTATTAGAAGACGCATTAAGCAAGGAAAAATCATCACATTCCAACATTACGTAGACATTAACTAAAATCATAGTCTATCTACAGAAAATGGTGATTTTATCCATGATTGTTGCTCCATAACACTTAGAATAGGGGATTGATGACTTTAATTGATACTATATTGTAGCCTTATCATTCCACTTTGTAATATAATAACCATTATACCTATATTGATATCTATAAATATAATAACCACTATACCTATATTGATATCTATAAATATAATAACCATTATGTAATATTAAAATTAAATTAAATATACTAAAATATTAACAATAATATTATTAAATAATAATATTTTATCAACATAATCTCTAATTAGAAAATATAGCTTTGTTAACACTATGATGTGTGGGAGCGTTTGAGGTAAGGGTGAGGTGCGCTCACACTAAAACTGCGAGCTGCGCTCACACAGAAGCCTCATTGTGATAAAAAAAACCTGGATTTGGCCATGCTGCCATGCATCTTCCCTAGGATCCACCTTTAGAGGAGAAAAAACACTGATTGAATGAGTCCTTCAGGGCTCTAGTAGATTCCTCGCCTACCTCTATAACTACAGAAACTTTGGCCATGAACTTTGTAAAATGAGTTTCTACTCCCTGAATCCAAATCATGTCAATGACTTCAAGATTAAAGGCATTGGATTTGAACGAGAAGGGAGTGATAGGACAATTCACAGGGATCTAGTCCTTGCCAAAACCATTGAGTCATGGATCTCCAAGAATTGGATTCCATTGATATCTAGAGGCCTGCAACATTGTTTTTGCGGCAAAGGGTTTTTTACATTCCTATTTGAAAATAAAGAAGATAGAGACCTTATTTTTAGAAGAAAACCTTGCTTCATGGGATCGAGAGGATTGTACCTGAATCGATGGATTATGTCATTCAACCCAGAGAAAGACGTTCATTCAACAGCCTTGGTCTGGGTATGACTCCGTAATCTACCCCTGCATTGTTGGAATAACGAAGCTCTTCAGACAATTGGGAATACGCTCTGAAAATATATTGATAAAGCTGAACAAAGGGACCATTATTCTCATGTGCAAGGATCTGCGTGGAATGTGAACTAGAGAAAGGGTTGTTGAAAGTATTAAATCTATACATGGATGGATGGGAGCATTTGCAAAAGGTGTACTACGAGCAACTTCCATTCAAATGAAGGAAGTGCCATGAATATGGGCATTTTGTTAAAAATTGCCCAAAAGCAATACAAGAGATCCTCGAGAAAAAACAAGAGGGTTGACAACAAGTAAAAAGAGGGAGAAAGACGTTGGTTAACCCTATTAATGCATCCAATGAGTCTCAACTAGAAAAGGAAACGAAAATAAATGGTAAGGGAACAACCACCAACGATAAGGCCCAATCCCTACCCATAGAAGACTGAGACATCCCCCCAATAAACACTCCACAAGAGAACAATGAAAGATAAGAATGTGTGGATCCAAGCTCCAACACACTCTCAAATACAAATGGAGAAAGGGAAGACAAGGAATGAATGGGACTTAGATCCCTAGGAGGAACTTGGGAAGAAATGGTGAAACAAAACAAAAATAACACAATGGTGATCTCACTAAGTCAATCTTCTGCGCAAGGATCTCAAGAAATATAGGAACAAGCTATACCACCATCCACCAGGGGAACAAATACTCAAAGACACCACAACAAACAAGAAGTAGAAAGAGAACTAGAGCTGGGAAGCAAAAAGAGTATAGAGGAAACTAATATTCTACAAAACACTAGAAATATGAGAGGAGCAAGAACGAACATCAGGTCAAGAGCATGCCCTTAAACAACAAGGAACTAATGAAAGTTGTCTCCTAGAATTGCAAAGGTTTAGGGAGCTCAGTCAAATCAAAAGCAATCAAAGACATTCTAAAATCTGAGAAACCTGACATTATGCTAATCCAAGAGACAAAAATGGCAACAGAGGATGTAATGGCACTCCCTATTTGAAAAAACTATTTTGGGAAAGGAATTAGCTCCAGAGGCACTTTGGCGGGGGATAACAACCTTATGCAATATGAATAATATTCAATCAAAATAGTGAAAGAAAATAGGCACTGGTTAATGATAGAGATTCAAAACAATGATAAGAAAAACACTACTTTTGTGTGTAACATTTATGGACCAACTCACTATAGGGAAAAAATGGTATTATGGGAGGAACTCACCTCGTTGAGAGATGAGTTATAGGGTAAAGACTCCATTATAATAGGATAATTCAATGTCACCAAATCACAACAGGAGAAGAGAGGAGGCTCTATCGTAAGGGACCCTTTTGGTGAGAAAATAGAAGATCTTATGGCAGAATTATATCTATTGGAACCACCTCTCAAGAATGGTAAATACACATGGAGTAATAAAAGGACAGTCCCTGGACATATCGTTGCAAGGTTGGACAAGTTCATCATAAACTCCTCCTTTCTACAAAAGGATATGTTTCCAACCTCTCTACCTCTTCCCTCAGCAACCTCGGCTCATAAACCCATCTCCTTGTTATTATCACAATCTGAAAAGTTGGGGCCAATACCATTTCGATTTAATCCCCTCTAGTTAAATGATGCAAAAGCTATAGAAATAATCCAAGTAGCTTGGAATTCCAACATAGCGGGATATATAGGAAGCTATGCTAAGAGAAGTATGAGGTGCTCTGGAAAATTGGGCAAAAGGGTCCTTCAAAGGGCCGACCCTTCATAAGAAGCAAAATCAAGAAGATTCTGCAACTCTCCAAAAAAATGGAAAAGAGGAGGTAACTCCGCAATATATGAATAAAAAAAAAGATATGAATGTGAAGATATTAAAGGCATTTAGGGATGAGGAAAAAGAGTGGAGAGTGAAGTCTAGGCAACTCTGGTTGAAAGGAGACACCAATACTAAATACTTCAATATCATAAAAGAGATGAAAGACAACAACAAAAGAAAGATTGAAGGACAGGAAAATATAAAAAAACATGCTCTTCAACACTTCAATGAACTCTACTTTGACAGTGAAGAAATAGATCCTATTGCACAAGCTGCACTACTTTCAGTCATCCACCCAAAATATATGATGATGAGAATGACAAGCTATTGAGGACAATATTGGAACATGAGATTAGGGAAGTGATCTAGAGCATGCACCTAGACAAGGCCCAAGAGCCTGATGGATTCACAATCAATTTTTATCAGGTTGCATGGGATATCATCAAAGTGGAGCTGAGAAGAATGCTCAATTGGACAAGGAAAAAAGACAAAATAACGGGAGCCACCAATACATCATTCCTAGCCTTGATCCCAAAGGGAAAAAAAACCTACCTCATTGGAGAGATTCAGGCCAATCTCTCTTTGCAACACCTCTTATAATATCCTCACAAAAATTCTAGCCACTAAAATGAAAAAAATCATGAGGTAGCTAATCACAAAACCTCATGAAGGATTTGTACCTAGGAGACAAATTTTAGACAATATCATTATCGTCCAAGAAGCCATCCACACTAGCCTGGAAAGAAAGCAACAAGGTATGGCTATAAAACTAGACATGGATAATGCATTTGATAGGGTTAATCATTTTTTATGTTTGAAATTATGCTCAATCTAGGATTCTCCAAGGAGTTTGTCTGGTAGATCAAAGCGTGCATTAGCAACCCGTGGATTTCCCTATTAATAAATGGTAGGCCGACTGGTTTTTTCCAAGCCACTCGGGGGCTCAGGAAAGGATGTCCCCTGTCTCCCTATCTCTTTCTGCTAGTAGTTGATTCCCTGAGCAGTAAACTTCAAGCCATGTAAGAAACTGGAGAATTAAATGGCATTAAGATCGTTAGGGGAGTCAAAGCAGCTGCACACACCCAGTTTGCAGATGACACAATTCAGTTAGGTGGGGATTCTACTGTGATTGCAAAAAGGTTTAAAGACGTGATGCAAACTTTTCTAAAAGCTTTTAATGGCAAGGTGAACACTTTAAAATCCAAAGTGTATGGATAGTCAGCCCAAGACATTGAATAGGATAGCAAGGGTGTTAGGTTTTGAATGCAAGCTCTATTGGAACTCCTTTAACTATGTTGATACTGCTATTTTCAAAGGGGAAAAAAACTCGACGAAATGGCAAGGAATTGTTGACGAGAATAAAAAAAATATCCACTTAGGGAGTAAGGTGGCTCAACCCAGCGAGAAAGATTGTCCTAACTAACTCCATTTTATTAGCTTATCATATTTATGCATGCTCAATCTCTCTAGCTCCAAAAAAAATAATGCAGGAAATTGTTAAAGAGATTCGAAAGTTCCTATGGAAAGGCAGTAAATCAAACGAAATAAAAAAAATTCACCTCAATAATTCAGATGTTGTATGCATCCCAAAAAACTATGGATGAGGTTAGAATAAGAGATCCATGTCTAATCATCCTCACATTAGGATCAAAAATCCTATGGAGAGTTGTTTCTGGAGAGAAAACATGGTGGAAAGAGATCATCTAGAAAACGTATATGAAATGAACAAGGAAAAGATGCATGGATGAGTTCCCCTTGCATGGGAATGGAACACAAATATGGAGTCTATGTAAAATGTCAACCAACATCATTAAAGACAAACTGCACTAGGTTCCAGGAAATTATAAAAGAATTAGGATCTAGAAGGATAACTTGTGAACCATTTCTCCAGCAAATCACTCGGATGCTCTCTTAGAACTCAAGCAATGGATGGACCAATCAAACATTACCACTCTATTTCACCTTTCCTCCTAGAATAACAGTGGAAGGTAGAAGGGACGAAAGTAGTTGGAAGTGTCGGACCATCTCCGACTAGACTTCGATGCATTTCTAATTCTTCTCAATGGATCTACATCAGTGCATATACTACTCGTGCACAACAGGAGTTGGGGTAAATCAGGACACTATATTGTAAAGGAAGGGTACTGTCTCATCTCCAATATTAAGGAAAACAACAAAAGGGATACCAAATGGATTAAAATCTGGTGTAAAGACGAACTTCCAAAAATAAATGTCTTCTTTTGAATGCTTGCACATAGGAGAAATTTGACAGCTGAGAATTTGAGAAAAAGGGGCATGGAGGGACCCTCATGTTGTATACTATGCATAGAATCAAAAGAAACACTAGAGCACCTTTTCCTGGAGTGTAAGTTTTCTCAATCGGTTTGGTCCCATGCCCTCCAGGATTTGCATTTGAATATGACTTTGCCAACAAACTGGAATGACATGTTTGACTGCTGGAAAGATTACTATCAAGGCTCACTCTATAAAAAACTAGACTTCATAAGAACATGGGTTGCCTTGCCAAAATATATGTTCTATAAGATATGGGAAAGAAGAAATAAAGAGATCTTTGAAGGCAAGGCTTCTAGTCACTGGAAAGTAGTCACTGCTGCAAAATCGTTGTGGGTTGAAACATTACTGACAAGAGGGATGAACCATATCCAAAATGAGCCACTGAATGAGGAGGAAAAAGAATGGGAAAAAGACTTTCTAGTGATAAATCCTACTCACATATGGAGAGCATCTGATCGAAGGCCTCACTCATTAAATTGGCAGCTAAGGATGAGTAATGAAGACTTTACCAGATGGTGGTTGAATCTTAGATGTAAATCTCTTTTTTTCGATGATGCCTCCAAAGGAAATTCGGGGATAGTGGGGCAGGAGGAGTTATATTTGACACTAAAGGGAGAAAGCGGAAGGAATATTCCTGGGGTATAGGAAGAAATCTAACAATGGGGTAGAGTGGCTTGCTCTAATCAAAGGCATGGAGATAGAAAGCAATTGTGGAATAGAGAATCTGGTTGTGTTTGGAGACTCTCTTATGGTAACAAGAGAAGCAAGGAAACTGTTTAACAACCATAAGAGTCCACCAATCAAACTGCATTATACCTTCAAGTGTTTAGTAAGAGATTTTAAAGTCTTAAAACTCTTTCATATAAAGAGGGAAAACAACAAACAGACAGATCAAATGTCCAATAAAGGGGTTCTTCTTGATTGTAGAATACTTGTTTGCGGTGAAGAAGGATACTAAAGGAGTTGGATCCACTAACCTACAACCTATCTTCGAGAAGGGAGGGATTGGATCCTACTTGGTGTCATCCCTTATAAATATGGAAAGAAAAGCTAACCAAGAAATGAAGCAGAAGGTGGATTTAAACAGAGGCTGGAACGATGGTACAAGGATCACGCAGCCCGTGAATGAAGATTGGAGGAGAGAAATGGATAAAGGAAACCCATGCCAAAGGATAGAGAAAGGGTTGTCAATGATATGGGCAGATGGAATGATGGTATAGGGATCACATAGCCCATAAATGAAGATTGGAGGAGAGAAACAAATAAAGGGAACCCCACGCCAAAGGATGGAGAGAAGGATGCCAATAAGCTGGGAAGATGGAGGGACAAATCTCTCTGTAAAAATAGGACAAACAATCGGTCGGTTATATGGATAGAAAATAGAAAAAATGGAAGAAAATGGAATAAAGAGTTCAGTTTGGAGAGCACTGTCAGCAAGCGCAAAATTTGGCTGAAGCAGAAGGCTATCCTTTTGGATCAAGATTCGAACAAATAACAAATAATGCCTCTCTTATAGGCTTATAATGTTACCCAAGATTTACAAATTTGTTAAATCTAATATGGATGAAGCAGTTAGGAAATATAGTGAGGATTGAAAGTAAAGGGTATAAGACTAGAATTGAAATGACTATATCAAGAGCCTGCCTTAAGAAGAGAATAGGATCTCAGCAGCAATGAATTGTTTTATAATGTTCTTCTAGGACAATTTGTAAGGAGATATAGTCTCCATAGAATAGGAAAGTATAGAAATGACTTCAACTATGTCGAAGTTGAACACAGATATTTGGGAAACATCCAACTCGTGAAACAATCCTACCATGGCACAATGTAAAATTTCATCTAGTTTTAAATATAAAAGGATTTTCAACTGTTTTTGTTACAAAAGAAAACTATAATGTGTCGTAATATTACACTTTTTAATACCCATATCTATCATCAACACATATTAATTTTATAATAATAAATTTAATTTTTAAGATCTTTATGTACCATAAATATAAAAAGATTCATTACCATAACATAAAATTATAATTAAATTATAATATCTTTATATATAATTTTATTTTATTATTTATAATAATTTGTTTTATAACTAAAACGGTTTTTTTTTTATAGAATATCAATTGGGCCTTAGCCTAAACAACCAAAATTACATGGAGCCTTAGACTCACTTTCCCTGTTACAACCTATCAAGTTCCTATTTTTTCGAAGATCAGATACAAAACAACTACATAATGAATATCATCAAGGGTAAATATGCGTTCTTTCTAAATACTCCTTGTGTCAATCTACATCCCTCATTAGCCTTTGCATTTGCTTCCTTGTTTGAGTTGCAAAGAATGTGGAAAAAGGCAGTAGAAGTGAAGTTGTGCAATAAACCCCACAACCGTTGTAGAGTATTATTGAAATGATCCTCGAAATTTAATATATTTATCAAAATTTATGAATCACTGAAGACTTGGAGAACTTTGTTTTCGTGGTCCTATGCGATCTGGAATCCTTTTAAAAGCCCAAGAATTTATGCTTGATTATTTGTGTTTTGTCCAAATCCTCAACTGAAGTTGTCTTTAACTAATCCATGATGGGAGTAGATCACACCACCTGCACCTAATATTTATGTATTTCATTTGGAGGCGCCATCAAAGAAGACAATTACCTTTCCTTGTTTTCTCCACCAATTTTGAAATTCTACAACCCAATGTTTGTATTCTCTAGACGGGGTTGTAAGTTGGGTGAGCTAGTTTCTTCCTCTAGTCCCGAATCAACAAAGTTCCTAACCAACTTATTTCTTTTGTTTTAAGAGTGTTGTAAAGCTTGGAGGAATAATTTCCCAATGCTTCCATTAAAAGCACCTTGACTTTGGCAACGACGATCAGGGGCGATTGCTTGGTATTATTAAAAATCAAATCATTTCTTGCAAGGCATAGCTTCCAGCAAATGAATTTGGGGATGGAGAGCCAGATCTGGTTCCATAAACTGTGACATTTTAGCACCTGCTGATATCGTGCTTTCCATGAGGAGGAGAGAGTAATAACAGAGATCTGGGAAGGGACGACTACATTAAGTCCTTGAAGCACTAACGCCCAGACCATTTGGGTAAAGACGCAGTCCACAAATAGATGATTCGATTTTTCAAAAGCTTTACGACATATTATGTACCTGTGCGGTCCTAAAATTCCTCTTTTATCAAGATTTTTCCCTGTCAGCGATCTTCTATCAGAAGCACCCACATATTTTTTTTATCTTGGGTAGCCCATGAGAAACCCATACATGCTTCCAAATTGTGTTATTGAGGATTTGAGAATGGTGCGGTTGCAGAGCTGCAAATCCATGTGCCAAGGTGTAGATACTAGTCTTCCCCTAGCTCCAATGGTCAACAACGTGAAGATTTACACATGTTGATCCCTTTAACACATCAAGGAGAAGTTGTTTTTTATGGAGCAGATGCACTGGAAGCTTTGGGAAAACCCACTCCACCCAGTTCCCTTTTATGTCCCAGGAAGAGATATCAACAAGATTATGCAATCCACGCCGAGAGAGCTACTCACGAATAGATGTTAATTCATATGTGTTTCCAAGTGGAAAATTTCCCATGATTTTATCTGTCCAAATCATTGTCTTTTTATCGTTCCCAGGAACACGATTTAATTGTTTTTTAAAGAATTAAAATCCTTTTCTATAGATATTCTATAGCATAGTACCTTTGGGAACACTATCAATATGAAGGTTTCTCGTTGAAGCTCCTTTGAGGTATTTTTTTCCGGAGGAGCTAACTAACTAGATGATAGTTGTTAGAGTAAAGTTTCCAAATAATTTTACCACCTAAAGCGACTTTGGCCATGCCTGGATCTCTTATTTGAAGTCCACCTTCCAACATTGGTCTTTTCAGAATATCCCAGCTAACAAAATGGAATTTCCTCTGGTTTCCTTTGCCACCCTGCCACAAGAAGTCTCTGAACAACTTTGAAACCTACTCCAAGATTGCCTTTAGAGCAAGGAGAAAATAGGTCTGGTAGAGAGGGAGTGAAGAAAGAACTGATTTGATAGGAGTTAACTTACCAGCATTGTTAATCGAATTCCCTCCCCATACTTTTATCTTGGATTTAATCTTGTTTATAACTTCAATCCAGAGCAAGGATCTATTAGAGCCTAGAGTTAAAGGTAAACCAAGATACCTGATTTTATCCCAGGAAGAAAAACCTGAAAATCCCAAGAATCGAACAATTCAGAGGATAGTTTGTTCATCAGTATTCCAACCATACACTACGATTTTTCTTTTATTGACCAACGCTCCTGAGATGATGCAGAAGCTTTAAATAATCTCCTTGAAAACCCTTGTTATTCGTAAGGATGCTCCTCCCAAAAGAAGAGAATCATTAGCAAACAATGCATGGTTGATTGGTTCTATTCCTTTCTTTGATTAGATGCCAGGAATTGCCCAGATGTTCCTTTAAGAAATCAATTTCCTACTCAAGGAATCTTCCAACATAATATACAGAAAGGGAGACAGCGAGAAACCTTTCCTTATCCCCCTTGTTTCTTGAAAATATGTTCCAAGTCACCCATTTACAAGAATCTCCTTGAAAACCGTTGTTATTCGTAAGGAAACTCCTCCCAGAAGAAGAGAATCATCAGCAAACAATGCATGGTTGATTGGTTCTATTCCTTTCTTTGATCAGATGCCATGAATTGCCCAGACGTTCCTTTAAGAAATCAATTTCCTACTCAATGAATCTTCCAACATAATATACAGAAAGGGAGACAATGGGAAACCTTGCCTTATCCCCCTTATTGCTTGAAAATATGTGTCAGGTCACCCATTTACAAGCAAAGCTATCCAAGTTTTGTTAGTACAAGATTTGATCAAATTTACAAAAGTTGGACTAAAACCAAAAGAGAGTAAAACTTTGTAGAGAAAGGATAGTTTTACCCGGTTGAATGTGTTGGACATGTCCAATTTTATTAGCATCCCTTACTCCTTCCTCTAGTATCTAGAATGCATAGCTTCCTGTACAAGTATCACGTTTCCAAAATATGTCTCCATTTGATGAAACCACCTTGGCTGGGGGAGATAAGCTTACTAAGCAGGGGTTTTATTCTGTTTGCAAGTAATTTCGAGAGGATTTTATAGGAGGCATTGCATAATGAGATAGGCTTGAATATATTAAAAGTGGCTAGGTTCAGTTCTTGGGGAATTAATGCAAGAAAGGTGAGGTTGGTGCTTCCTCCCACTTTGGCCTTTTGCTGAAAAGATTTTACCATTCTCAATAAGTCAGTCTTGATAATAGTCCAACAAGCTTTGTAGAAATGTATTGAAAATCCATCAAGGACTGGATCTTTGTCGGGTTCCATGGCCCACACTACATTGCTAATTTCCTCCTCTGAAAAGGACTTCATTAGGTTTGCATTGTTATCCTCACTAACAAGAGAAGGCATATGGGAAAGAAAGTAAGTGGTGAACTCCTCATTTCCAATCCCTTCCTCTATGTAAAGATTCTGAAAGTAAGTGTTAGCAGCTTCTTTAACTTGAGCAAAACCTTTGGAAATAGTCATGTCTGCTGAGGTGATTTCTGAAATGTGATTTTGAGAGAGACGAGCTCTAAATTGTTAGTGAAAGAAAGTTGTGTTACAATCACCAATTTTTAATCATAGGCTTCGGGACTTAAGCCTCCAATATTCTTCTTCGTGTCTGAAATATCGAAGAAAAAAAAAGACAAATTGGGTTGCTTTCTCGATCTCCATATCTTGGATGGTTATATCCTTTCTCTCCAAATCCAAGTGTAAATATGCCAACAGTTGGACAGACTCTTTTCTCTGGGCAATGCGGGTATTGGACAATGATTTAACCCACTCTTTCAGGGATAATTTGGTTGCTTTTAATTTTTGCTCCCAGACATAACTGGGCAACCCGATGACTGATGCAGACCAAGCATTAGCTACAACTACCATAAAACCTTCCTGCTCAATCCGCTGGGGGCTGAAACGAAAAGGTATAGGACCCGAATTTTCTTCCTCGTCCAACTGCAAGAGAATGGGTTTGTGATTTGAGGTAAGTTTTGGAAGGATTTTAGAGCATACTAGTTTCTTATCCAATAAAAAGGTTCTTTGCACCAGAAACCTGTCAAGCTGAGATGAAATGTGTGTTGCCCCTGTTCTGTTATTGGTCCATGTATATAAACCCTTCTTGGGTTTAAAATCAAGAAGATCCCACTGTTGGATCAAGTCCTCAACAAGAGGGAGCATTTGATCTCTACTATTGATGGCTCCTCTTTTTTCCTTTTGAATGAATACAAGATTTAGGTCTCCAACTACTATGATATTCGTGGGGGAATTGGATTCCACAAAATCTATTAATGTTTGCCAACACTCTTTTTTCTCAGGAAAATGGATAGGTACATAAAGATTAAACAAAGCAATAGAAATCTTATTTGTTTTATAGTGAAGCTCGACATAAATCCAATGTTGAGTCTCAAAAGAACTTACCAGTTGAAACATTTCCTCTGACCAAACGATGGAAATACCTCCTAAGGATCCCCTTGCACTTACAACCTTTCCTACATTTCATTTCCATTTAATGTGACTTAGATCAAGAAGAGTTTCCCCTTCGATTTTTGTCTCTTGAAGCATGAGGTTCCCTAGAGATTATATTTTCAAAAGATCTTTAACAACTTCAAATTTTATAGGATTCCCCTAACCTCTACAATTCTAAGAAACAATACTCATTATATATTGGGAATGGAGGTAGAGAGACCTCCCTTCGGTGGCCTTGCTCTGGTATTTCGTCCAATGGACATTTATAGAGTGGATTGGCTTCCATGCATTTTTTGCCTCTTTGTTTCTTCCTCTCTTGCTTCCTTGAGGGATTTCCTCCTTGACTTTTTCGAAGGTCTTTCAAATGTCTCATCTTCCAATGAGCCAAGTGTTTCTGGGGGTTTCTTCCTTATCATGTCTACATAAGAGGGTGAAGAAGAACCTCTTACTGGGGATCCAAGATGAGAAGGGAGAGTCTTTGTGTTATCTTCTTCAAATGCTAAAGAATGGGCATGATGTTCCTTTTCTTTTGTTATGACAAGAGGGTCTTCCTAGTTGCTAAGAATTTCAAAAGGATTCGAGGGTGCTTCTACCCAAGTAGGAATTGCGATCCCTTCCACCTGATGTTTTTATGTGTTGTGCACATTAGATCCTGAAGGAGCCCATTTTGCTCTAGGTTTAGTGCTTTATCGAGACCGGCTTCTGCACCTTCATCCATTTCTCTCCTGTCACCTTCTCCGAGTCATCCTCAACCTTCTTTTTACAATGCCTCACAAAGTGGCCATATCCATGGCAATGCCTACACTTAAAAGGCAGTTGTTCGAAGTCCAATTCTCGCACATGAGACCAATCTACCACTATTAGTTTTATGGCTTCTTGAAGCCCTATTTCCATATCAACCTCTACACATATTCGTGCACATGAGTACTAATCCTTCCTGTCTACTTTGTCGATGTATTTTCCAAGAGTATTTCCAATTGATTCTAAATATTTTAGGCTCCAACAATGCAAGGAAAGATGGGGACGGCGTACCCAAACTAGGATAGTTGAAGGTATTTCTTAGGCTCGATCAAATTCCAGCATCCATTTGTTCAAATACAAGCCTTGAGGGCCCATGAAATATGGCCCGTTTCTGAAAATAATATTCATGTCTTCTATGCTTTCAAAGATGAAAACGAAGTATCCCTTCACAACAAAATGGTTTTTGATTCCTTCTGAGGCCAACAAACTCCAATTTCTCTACACCCATGATTCGATGGCTCTTGGGGATGGCCATGTGCTAGTAAACTGATCGATAAGACCCTGTTTAGCAAGATTTATAGTAGCACAATAAGGTTCTTCAACCAGGAGAGCAACAGTCGGGATGGCCTCCATTTTCTTGACAAATTTCTGCTGAGAGGCTGTAGCAAGTCGCTACCAGTTTCTTGAAAGATGTGAGCTCTAGAGGAAAGGGAGGCGGAGGATCATCGCTCCCTCTTGGGGCCATGGCAGCGAAGAAAAGCAGGGGTTAGCGGAAATACTGAGGGGTGCGCGTAGAGCTTGGGTTCAAAACGTAGGCAAATTCAAAGGCCAAGGGAAAAAATTGCAGAGCCCGCGTTTAGATATCTTAATTGTTTAAAATAATTATAATTGGTATACTATATTATTATATTTAAATAATAATGTTTTAAGTACATAATGTATTTATTTTTCTTATATTATTGTACCTTAATATTATATTTAAATATTATTCAATAATTGTTTTATCTATATATAAAATTTTATTTATTTATTTTTTCAAGAGAAAAAAGCGTAATTTTCATTCATCTAAAAGAGATCAAAAATTACATACTGGTATTCACTCTGTCAGTGAACTTCGAATGCCTATTTCATAGGTCCTTTGATAAGACTCCATAGTCTGCTATCAAATTACAAAATGATTAAACAGAGCTGTAAAATTCCATTCTGTCCACCACACAGTTCATAATGTTTTTTGGAACAAAACGATACCACGTTAGACATTTAAATTTCATACTGCCGCTGTAGATAGCAATATTGAGGAAAACATAACAGATTGTCACTAGACAAAAAGTAGTTTAGATACAAGCAAACAGATTGTTCAATTGCTCAGTCTATAAATGGCCTGTGGTAGAACTCTAAGCTTTGCCCTTCCCTTTCCTCACGAACTTTCCAAGTGCCGAAGTCCATGCGCAGCCCTTCTTTGGATGCCTGGTCCGCTTCTTTGTTGTTTTCCCTGTATACATGCCGGCATTGGAAAGAATCATAAGAGTGTATGATATTCTGAATAGAAAAAAGAATATTGGCAATTCTAACATTTCTGCATTCTTGTATTGGCAAAATCCAGTTGATAACATTCAGTGAATCCCCACAAACAGTCAGCCGATTGATACCCTTCTCGCTGGCGAAGATGAGTAGTAATTTTAAGCTCATGAGTTCAGCATAATTATTCGAGCCCACACCCAGACCCATGGTAATGGTGAAGAAGTGTGAATCAGACAAAAAAAGTACAGCCCCCCCTCCACACATCTCATTTTGAGCAGCACCATCAAAGAAGCCCCAGGGATGGGTTTTATCTAATACAAGATCCATGTTCCTTCTCTGTTCGGCAGCTCTGATATATTCAGGCAGTGCCTTGAATAATCCCACCGATTGTGCACTAGTTATTTCAGGAATACTAGCTTTCTCATTGAATATAGCCCCATTACGGGCCAACCAATACCCCCATATGATGAGTAGCGGAAGAGTTTTTAACTTAGAGCGAGAGAAGGATCTCCACCAGGATTCCCAAGCACTTATTACTGAATTCCCTTCCCAACGATGATTCAGTTCGACCTGTCTCATGCATTCTTTCCAGACAGCCGTCGTATAGGAACACGAAATGAAAAGATGTGAATGCGATTCCCACTCCTTTTTGCATAAAACACACCAGCCCGGCCCCTGAAAATTCTCCTCTGTAATATATCCCAGGTCGGTGCCCTATTTTCTAGCACGCACCACATAAACAACCTAGTTTTTGCAGGGCACTTTAACTTCCACAAGACTTTCCACCACCAGACCTCCTCCCTATCCCCAGCCTCAGCGCTTAGACATAAATATCCCGCTTTTGGGGTATATTTCCCCCTCGGATCCATCTCCCAGATAAGCTCGTCCACCTGCTCAGTTAGCTGGATATGAGACGTTTGAAGGCCTCGGATATAGTTTTCGTAGAATGGCACCTCTTGTTCCCCCAAGCCCAGCTGGTCTGCACTTTTCCAGTGTTGTATCCAAGGATCCGCAGGTCTCTCTTCAGCCAGCTGGCTTAAGGTGAAGATACCCCAAAAGGCAAGGGCATTTATTACTTCTACAGGAAGTACATGCTGTTGTTCACTCCCCATCCAAGGGTCCCTGCCAACTTGAAGCTTTTCTCCATTTCCCACATCCCACGACAGGTTTGATTCAATTAACGGAAAAGATTTCACCACTGCCTTCCAAATAACCGACCCCCCTGAGTGTGTCTTCGTAGGGTTCCTGATCCATTGCTCAAAACTCTCAAGAGGGAGATATTTCTGTTTGATTACTCGAGTCCATAAGCTGGAAGTTTTGATCAGTCTCCATCCACCTTTTGCTGCCAACGCTTGGGCAAACAAAAAAATATTTTTAAGACCCCATCCCCCCAGCCCTTTTGGAACTGCTATTCTCTTCCAACTGACCCAAGGGGTCACCTGTTCATCCTTTTTACCGCTCCAAATGAATCTAAAGCAGATCCTCCTAATCTGTTCCAGAGTCCCTTTTGGGATCCATGATAGGGACATCCAATAAACTGGTATGGCTTCTAACACAGCCTTGACCAACACCAGCCTCCCAGCTCTTGACAGCCACCTAAAGCTCCATACTTGTAATCTTTTCTCCACCTTTCCTATCAGCCAACACCAGTCCTTTTTCTGATAACAATTTGCTTTGAGGAAGAAGCCCAAATAGTTTAAACCGACATCAAGACCTGCAAGGTTAAAGGGGAAGAACTCTAAGAGTTCAAGCTCTTCTTCCGGTCGAAGCAGATGAGAAGTGATTGTGGACTTTTCCACATTGGTATCCATCCCTGTGGCTGTGGAGAAGAGATCTAAAATCTCCTTCAGTGCTCGAGTGTCCCTTCTATCTCCCGAGCAGAAAATCAGAACATCATCCACAAAAAGAAGATGTGTAATAGCTAGTTGTTCTCCTATACTAATGCCAGTGAACCGACCCATCCTCTTAGCTTCGTCAATAGCCCTACTGAGTCCTTCTGCTACCAGCAAAAAAAGCAACGGGGATAGAGGACACCCTTGCCTCAAACCCCTCTCCGCATGAAAGAAGGGGGAGGCCGCACCATTTATAAGAATAGCGAAAGAGACAGTAGTGATGCATGACATGATCCATCTAATGAAATTTATATCAAAACCCAGATGAGTTACTAGCAAACGGAGATAAATCCAGCTTACCTTATCGTAAGCCTTTGATAGGTCAATTTTCAAGATAGCCCCTTTGATGTTCTTACTCTTCAGGCTGTGTAAGCCTTCTTGTGCTACTCCAAGAGCCTCATGTATCTGACGGCCTTCCAAGAAGCCAAACTGTTCTGCTGAGATATTCTCTGATAAGACTACCTTTAGTCTACGAGCAATAACCTTTGAAACAATCTTGTAGATACAGTTACATAAGGAAATAGGTCTGAAATCGTTGAGAGTAACTGGGTTGTCCGTCTTTGGAATCAGTGCTATGAAGGTAGCATTGTAGCTCGTTGGAATTCTTCCTGTAGTGCGGGTGTCTTCGACCACCTGTAGTAGGTCCAGCCCCAAGATCTCATAGAAACCCTGGAAGAATTCAATAGTCCACCCATCCGGCCCTGGACTCTTGTCTTTTTGGAAGCTGCCCAAAACCTCCTTTAATTCTTCTTCGTCCACCTGACTCATCAATCTTCTATTGTCCTCCTCTTCTGCAAAACGCGGAAACATCTGTGCAACCCTTATAACCTCCGCAATGGAAGCCTGAATAGGCGCCCTAAATAAATTTTCAAAGTGATTTACCCCACATCTATCTTTTCCATCAAAATCGAAGTGTTCTACCCCAGCACCATCTCTCAGGCTCCATATAGTATTTTCTGCTTTCCTGCCCCTTGCATATGCGTGAAATTTTTTTGTATTTTCATCACCACATTCAAGCCAGATTGCCCGACTCTTGAGTCTCCATTCTTCCTCCTTTTCCAGTAACAGAGTGTTCCTCCTGCCTTCCAGCAAAACCAAAGCTTCTTTAGATTCCAGAGTTAGTAGACCCCCACAAACCCCTTCGTAGATCTTCAAAAGATCGGCTTCAATCTGCTTTAGTTCTGCTTCCTCTCTCACTCTTTTGGCTTTGGCCCATTCCTTGACCTCCCCTTTAAGTCTTTTAATATTCTCTGCGAATTGAAAGGCAGCTGATCGATCTAGGGTCTCATCAAAAATCCTCCAATGAGCCAGTACAAGATTTTTGAAGGATTCATCGTGGAGCCAGTTTTTATTAAACTTCAAGGGACTAGGGGGATTGGTTGGCCCTTTTTTTTGCTCCAAGAAAATAGGGAAATGATCAGAGTTTCCCCCACTTCCAACCCATTGCCTAACCATAAAAAACCTGTCCACCAACTGCTCTGCTGCCAGGAACCTATCCAGCCTTTTCGCTACCCTGGCTTCTCCTCCCCTGTTATTCCGCCAAGTAGGCTTCAGCTTAATAGGCTCTATGTCCAGCAAGTTATTTTCAACCAATCTGTGGAGGAAAAACCCAGCTTGAGGATTTGCAATTGCATGAGGACCCCAAATTTCAGTCTGACCCAAAGTGAAGTTTAAATCCCCTCCCACAGCAACCGATTCACCTCTAAAAATCGGGTCCTGGAACAGTGCATCCCAAAAGGGAGCACGATTCGAATAAGGCCCGTAAACATTTATCACAGAAAGTTTAGTACCCAAATCAGCAGAAAAGAGATCGACTCCTAGAACAGAGTCTCTCCCCCAGGAGTTCACCATCTTCACCGCACTTAGCTTCCAGCCCACAGCCAAGCCTCCAGACCGCCCCCGGACATCCAGCGTCACAAAAGACCATCCAGCCAACCAACTTTCCAGCTTTTCCTTGATGATATCACCTAAACCTAAGGTCTCTTGTAGCATAATCACATCAGGGTGTTCAAGAGTAAACACCCTTTTGAAGGCTGATTTCTTTGTGGGTCCAGCCAACCCCCGACAATTGAAGGACATAATCTTCATTTCCGGACAGATCTCTGGGCATTCACCGCTCTAAGTGCCCTTTCAATGGAGAGTTGTTTCCCCTCCCTCAGATCCGCCTTGGCTCGCGATTGAGCCTTTGAAAGATGAGAAAGTCTACCCCTTCCCTTCCGCACCGGCTGCTGTTCTTTCCCCAGTCCCCCCCCCGGTATTTTTTAGGCTAGAGCGAAGGAAGTACCCAGATTCAGAAGTCTCAGGCGAAGAAAGAAGGTCCTCACCCCCCCTCCCAGGGTCTGGTTCCGGTGCCAAAGAAGTGTCCGACATCAAAGGGGCAATAACAGTGGAGGGTGCATCAATAGGTTCAACAGGGATACCCCCCAAAGCCGGTGAAACCCTAGCCCGGTTATACTTTGGTGCAACAAATCCATCAAAAGTATGGCCCGATAGGGACAAGTTTTTTAGCCCCTCCACCCAGTCATGTCCAGCCAGAGAGCACTGATTTATTAACAAATTAATAGATGGAGAAAAGGTAAAAGAAGATTTACCCAGGATTAGATGCCCCGGATTAACCTCTGCTTCCTCTGGTTCTATGATAGCTTCCACAGCAGTTGTAGTCGGTGGACTGACTTCACGGATAGCTGGTTCTCCTTCTGAATCTTGGCTGGTAGGATCCAAATCCTCATTAGACTTCTCAAAACCTGAGTCCTCTGACACCAGTACAGGTTCCATAGAAACCACCTCCACCGGAGCTTCATCTGAGTCAAACTGATTCACATTCTTCCCACCGTTTAAAGAGCGCATCGGTAGGCGGCATTCCGAAGCCGGATGACCATAGACTCGACATCTCCTGCACCTGAAGGGCACGTTTTCATAATCCAGGAACTGTGTGATGATGTTCGGGCCCCAGTCCAGAACAATGGTCTCAGGAAGACCTTCCCGAATATTCACCTCCACCAGGATCCGAGCTACTTGTTTATAGTGAGTCTCCAGGTATGTCAAGTCCGCTTCCAAAAACTTTCCCAAAATGTCCCCAATATTCCTGAAATGTATAGGATCCCAGAAATGTAGGGGCAGCCCTGGGAGACGAACCCAAATAGGAATCCTATCCACTCTCTCCCGGCTAGCATCAAAAAGAGGATGCCAAGGCTTCAACAGAACAGGAGAATTACTCATCTGCCAGTTTTTGTTCAAGATCAATCGCATATCCTCCTCAGACTTGACCACCACCGCGAACCAGCCACGAAGTAACATATCCACTTCCGGAGTATAACCCAGGAGCTCTTTCCAGGTACCCTCCACCCAGGTCACCACCGTCTTGCGAGCAAAGGTCTTTCCCATGACCCTACCCACCAGCGTCCTCTGCGACATCACTAGAACCTTATCCCATACGATGTCGTCTCCCACCGCGTATCTGCCTACGGATCTTGACTTTACCCAGCTCCGTTTGCGTCTCTTAGATGAACCCTTTAACTTCTCCACAGCCCCTGTCGAAGGCTCCTCCTCACCCTTCGACAGCCCATCAGCCAAGATAGGGCTCGCACAACCCCTGTGTTCAGAAACAAGCAGCGGTCCCCTCCAATCGACGAAGCCACCACTCCTCTCTCCACAAGCCTGCTCAACTTGCCTGGCCACCCCCGCTGCCGCAATACCATCAAAACCTTCTACAACCTCAAAGCCCTCCTCCAGATCCGGCACCAGAAACCCTACTTTTCGAGAAAAAAACACCCCAGCTTCCGGCCAACTCGAACTACCCAGCAAATCTGCCTGCCGCTCATTGAAACCCTCAGATCCCCCCGGAGACAGTCTATGGGGTGAGAAGGAGAGAAAATCCGACGGAGAAAAGTCAGTTACCGGTCTCTCTAACCCATAACCGGTCGATCCAGTTTCAACAGTTCCCAGCCTCGGGATTGCCTCCAAGAACTCCCTTATACCTCCAGCTGGCACACCCCACACATCCTGCGCCTCCAGGTGGTCACTGGAATAATCCACCATCTCCAAATCCTCCATCACTATCACCGCAGCAAAAACAAGACCTGACAAAACGATCTGCAGCAACCTCAAGCCGCTAGCCTTCAAGAAACCCTACCAAACAAAACAGTAAAACAAAACCCCAAGCTAACCTCCGTGTAAGAGAGGAAGGTCATCGGGAAAGCAAAATGGACATGATGATGGGGACAGGGGTGGTACGGTCAGAGAGACCCACCCCCCTGCCATCCCTGGACCTTATGGTCAATCTCGAAACTTCTCCATCAACGGCGCCATCTCCAAACCCTTCCCCCTGTTCAGAAAACAAACTCACCTTTGGCACTCAGCAAGAAAAAGACTTTTATTCATATAAAATTTTATTTTATTATATTATTCTAGATAATTAAAATTTAATATTTTTTAACTAGTTTTTCTACTATCAATATAATAAATAGCATTTTTTTTAACAAGAATGGGTAAGAGGTATTTGTATTGTAAAAGGGGTGAAATTTTATAATAGCAGGTTTATGGATTGAATCCAGATGGCTTCAAAAACCATAACATCCTGCTCCTCTCTTACAAAATGAAGCTTATCTCGAAATAGTCCAAATCTGAAAAGACTATAAATTCTTACAAATTTCCCGAGGATGACAATACAAAAACTGAACATATCATAAAATTGCTTGCAGCTACCCTAAAATCTAATTATGACAATGGATGTAGATTCTTTAATGTCTAAAAAAACAAAAAAAACTCCTATATCAAGGGACCCAGCAGCGTTCTGGAATGTTCCCATTGCAAATTATGTAACCAAAGTCAAGTTGCATTCCCTTGTTTTCCATTTGATCTACAGAATGGTTGTTTGATCGAAGGATATGAAGAAAGTTGATGGCATCAAAGTCATTGATAAGACTATTGAAAATGTGATGCATCTTATTGGAGGGGACTTTATAATTTCCGACTAGTTTTCTTACCTCTCCAATGACCAGTAGTGAGTCTCCAAACACTACTAGCTCTTTGATTCCAAGAGTGATAGCAATTTCCAACCCCTTCAATAAAGCTAACCATTCTGCATAGTTGTTGGTGTTTTTCCCTATCCCCCAAGCAAAATCATTCTGTCTGTTCCCCCCTGGATCAAAAATTACCCCTCCTGCACCTGCCAATCCAGGATTTCCTTTAGAGGCCCCATCAAAGAACAGGGTGTGACAATCCAGCTTTGTCCACCAATTGCTGAATTTTTTTGTGTTCTTCTAGATCTACCATCTTAAAGAGGTGGGTTTTTTAGCATCTCCAAGAGTAGGCTTGAGAGGGCAGAGAAGTTCACTAACCCAGTTTTTTTCAATGGAATTTAAAGGCTCAATATGTAAGTGCCATAATCCATTGGAAGAAGAGCTTATGTCCATAAAGCTATGGCAGAAGAGGAGACTCTAGCGGGAGAAAGGGTAAGGTTTTCAAATAATCCTTTGTTTCTAGCAATCCATATCTTCCAGCAAATATATTTAGGGAGAGCAACCCATGCTCTCAATAAAACTGGTTTCTTGAATAAATATCCTTGGTAATAGTCTTTCGAACATGCGAAAAAGTATTTCCAATTTGTAGGGAGAGTGATACTAAATTGAATCTCTTTAAGAGCTAAGCACCATACCTCATTAGCGAAGGGACAATCCAGAAAGAGATGTTGCAACGTTTATTCCAAATGTTTACAAAGAATGTAGTGAGACAGTCCTGCAATTCCCCTTTTTTCTTAAATTATATGTTGTCAGAATTTTATGGTGAGCTAAGATCCAACAAAAAAAATTGATTTTAGGAAGGTCGTCCTTGCTCCATACATTTTTCCAGAAGACTTATTTCCTGCTGTTGTTTTGGATTGAATTGTATCCATCTTTCAATGTGTAACTTCCATATTTTCCCCGGCTTCTATAGTCTGACAGATTGAGATGGATGGGAACAGAACCATGGAGAAGTGTTTGCATCGTAATATAATCTAGCGTTAGGCACTCTGGAGTATCTAGGTTTCTCCACCCTCCCATCTTCCATTGCTATGCCAGTTCGAAATATTATTGAGCGTGGAAATGTTTTGACTGTCCATCCAGCTTTTGAGTTCTACGAAGCTGTCAAGATGACGCGTAGCAGAGGAGAGTTGCACGATGTCCTCCCAGATTTGAATTCATTTTCCATTGCCAGTTGACCAACACAGACTATTTTGGATGATATATGCTGCATTTTGGCATAGTTTCCAAATCGGAGAAACGTTTTTGACAATAGGAATGGTAGTCATACATCTTTCTCTGTTTCCTTTTAAATATGTGTTTCTTAACGCATCCTTCCACCAGGCTTTGTTCCCTGAGATAATTTGCCAGACTATTGTTGCACCCATCACAAGGTTCAGTGCATCCAAATATTTGATTCTCGTTCCTCCATTGTCTTTTGATATGCATACCATTTCCCATTTGATAAGGTGAAATTTCTTTGTGCCATTATGCTTCCCCCCTTGCTAGAGGAAACATCTGAGCTCTTTTTCAATATCTTGTATAATCTATTTGGGCACTAGAGAGATAGAGTAGGAGAAGATTGGGTACACTGCCAGAACAACGTCGATGAGTATCAATTTTCCAGCCGGGTTAAGCCAATTAGCTCCCAAAGAGTGTATTTTATTTTTAATGTTTTCAACCAGTCCGTTCCATTCAACAAGTTTCTTTTTTCCTTTGGGATAGGGATTTCGAGATATCTAAAAGAATTCCAGTTTATACTACCTTCATATCCTAGTGTCCTAGCTATCCTGGCCATGGTTCTTTCAGGACAATTCCAACCATAAATTTTGGTTATTAAGGCATTTACTTTCCCATCTAAAGCTTTGAGGAAGATGGAGATGACTTCTCTGAATCTTTCGACGATAATGACTGAGGCCCCTCCTAAAAGGATAGTGTCATCTATGAACTGAGCATGATTAGCATTTTTAACTCCTCTAGGAATTTTTAAACCTTTGAGTTCTCCATTGTTTTGCAGGGCTTGTAGCCTCCTGCTTAAAGACTTGGCTACAATGAGATATAAAAAAGGGGATAGCGGGAAACCTTGATGGAGTCCTCAACAGGCTTGGTCTACCATTAACAATAGGTGTGATCCACGAGCTGCTGATGCAAGCTTTGATGCATCTATAATTTTTTAGAAAATCCCATTATGAGCATGATCTCAAATAAAAAGAAGTGGTTGACCATGTCAAATGCATTTGCCATATCCATATTAATAGCCATACCTTGTTGTTTGCATTCCAGGCTTGAATGGATAGCTTCTTTGACAATGATTATATTATCCATGATTTGTCTACCAGCAATGAAACCACCCTGAGTTTCCGAAATGATCTTTGCCATGATATTTTTCATTCTAGTAGCAAGGATTTTGGTAAAATTTTTATAAGAGTTGTTACATAAGGAGATGGGTCGAAATATTTTAATCGAAAGAGGATTTTTTTCTTTTGGGATCAATGCCAGGAAAGTGGAATTAGTAGCTCCACCGATTTTATCTTTTTTCCTAGTCCAGTTTAAGCATTTTCTTTAGATCTTCTTTGATGATGTCCCAGGCAGCTAGATAGAAGTTGATCGTAAACCCATCTGGTCCTGGGGACTTGTCAAGATGGAGAGTCCATATTGCTTCTATAATCTCATTTTCAGAGATTGGATTTTCCATCTCTTTGTTCTCTTCTATAGAGATGTTTGGATGAAAACCTGAAAGAAGATCAGCTTGGGAGAAAGGATATGTCTCTCCACTATTAGAATATAACTGGTTGAAGTGTTGCAAAGCCAACTTTTTGATGTTGTCTTGCTCGGAGATAAATTGGTTGTTGTTGTTTTTGAACTCTTTGATGTAGTTGAAGCTCAATCTGATTTTGGTTTATTTGTGGAAGTAGTTGGTGTTTTTATCTCCCCCCTTTAGCAAGAGTTGGCAAGATTTTATTCTCAAAATCTCCTCTTCTTGTCTGGCTGCTTTTAAAATTTCACGGTTTAGGGATTTTTCCTAAGCTAAGATTTCAGGACTGATCTCATCTAAATCCATTTTAGAGTGAAGGGAGTCCAAACTGGTCTGAAGACTTTTTTTGGCAATGGTAGGATCATAGTAGGAGGAGCTTGCCCAATTTTTCAAGGCAGGCCAGACAGCTTTGAGTTTAGACTCCCAGATGAAGCTGGGGGACCCATAGAAAGGACAACTATAGGCTGAGTGAATTAAATCTAGAGTGTTGGCATTGTTTAGGCAAAGGGGATTGAATTTCAACAGGATACGGCCAAGGTTTGAAGGGGAGGAGAGGGAAAGGGAGATGGGCTTATGGTCAGAGGCGGATGAAGAAATAATGTGAGAAGAAGGAAATAATCTTTTTGAAGGAAGGTTGTGCTTACCAAAAATCGATCTAATTTTGCAGCAGTGTGGCCTGATCCAGTTCGCTTGTTGCTCCACGTGTACTTCCCATTTTTGGGCATAGAGTTAAGAAGATCTAGATCTGCCATCAGATCTTCTAGTTTTTCACCAAAAGGATCTCTAATAATTGAACCTCCTCTTTTTTCCAAGCTTGATTTTGTTGTATTGAAATATCTAGCTATGATAATGTATTTCCCATGCAGATCCACATTTAAAGAGAGTAAAGAGTCCCATAAATCCATCTTTTCTTTGTAATGGGTAGGCCCATATACATTGCAGATGTAAATCAAGTCTAGATTGGTTTTGTTTTGCACTTCAAGTAAAAGCCAATGGGTATTTTCTTTTGCTGATCTGATTTTGAATTTATCATTTCCGCATAAAGTTGATATTCCACCTAAGGTTCCTCTGGAGCTAATGGCCTTTCCAACATTGTTTTTCCAGAAGAGAGATGACCTGCTCATAACCTCATCTTCTGGCATCTTTGTCTCTTGGACAAGCAGAATATCTAGTTTCTCGGTATTTAAGATATTTTTCAAAGCTTATACCTTTATCGATCCTCCTAGGCCTCTACAATTCCAAGAGACCAGTTTCATTATTTCTTGGATGTATGAGATCCTGCTCGGGATCTGAAGTCTTTGGTTCCCGAAGATTTGACATTGGTTTTTCTTCCTCGTGTGGCTTGGGATGGCCCGGGATGGCCCTAGCTCCATTGTTTCCTGGGTTTCTCGAGATGACGATTGACCTGGGGATGTATGTTTTGGATTGATTATGTTGTGCTTAACCATTTCTTCCCATGTTCCCCCAAGGAAGGAGATCCTTCAGATGCTTTCCCAATGTTCTCTTCATATGCAACCATATCAACCCAGGTTCCTCTAGGGGAGTTTAGTCTATTAGGTTCTTTCTCCATGATCTCTTCAACAACTATTGGAGAGAGAGTAACAAGGGATTGTGTCCTGTTGACTTCTAATTTGTCTTCTTATTCTAAGTTTCCAGATTTGGGATTTCTCCTTCTTCAGTCTGAAGAGAATCAAATTGATTGTTGATGAAAGTTCCTTTGCTTTTTGTGGGTTGCTCTTGAGTTTTTTCTTGCCCTTTTCCGGGATTATTAGCAGAGGTGGGATTTGTTTTTTTCCTCTCTTTGTTTGTTTCCAACCTTCTTCTTGATTTTTTTCAGCTTCTTCCTGAGTAGATTTAGGGCAGTTCTTTATGAAGTGTTCGTATTCATGGCATTTCCTGCATTTGAATGGAATTTGTTCGTAATATACCTTCTGATAGAATTCCCATCCGTCCATGAATAAATTAACTCCTTCTGGTAGTCATTTTTCTAGGTCTACTTCAACGCAGATCTTGGCACAGGCGAATAAAGGGCCTTTTGGTTCGACTTTGTCTATGTATCTTCCTAGAGAGTTTTCGATTGTCTGGAGGGCTTCATCATTCCAACAGCAGAGAGGTAAATGAGGTAGCCAGACTGAGACCGACACTGCTGAGGGGACATCCTTTTATGGATCAAAGGAAAGGGTCCATCGGTTGAGGTATAGACCTCGAGGTCCCATGAAATAAGGGCCACTTCAGAAAATGAGATCTTTATCTTCCTTATTTTTGAACAAAAAGGTGTAAAATCCTTTTCCATAGAAATAATGTTGCAAACCCCCAGTGATGAGAGCCATCCAGTTTTTGGAAATCCAGATCTCCATGGATTTCGACGAAGGCTAGATCCCAGAGAACTGCCCAATTAGACCTCACTCCCTCAGAGATAGAGCTTTCATTCGTGAAGCTACCAACACTATTTGAACTTTGGGCACTACTACTCATTTCACAAAGGCAAAAGCTGGAGATATCATTGCGGGAAGAACCGAAGAGGTGACAACTAAGGCCTGGAAGGCAAGATTTGAGCTACTACGAGGATCCTCTGAAGGAGGATCCAGAGGTTGAGAAGCCATGCAACCAGCTTATCCATGAATTCAAGCTCAATGCAAGTTAGCAGGGGAGCTCCGAGCAGGAATTCTGGAGGGACTGCGATCCAAAGCTGCAGTGCAGAGGTGCTGCATGCAGGGTTCGGACTAGTCCCAGCCTTCACGAACTAATAAATAACATCTTATAATACAATATTACAATCAAATATTTTTTTTTCAATTAAATAATTTTTTTACTTTAATTAAATATTATATTCAAGTACTTTGACATTAATATTTTATTTATATTATATTATAATACTTGGACATTAATTTTTTAATTAAATACTATATTTTAATAATAAAATAGGATAATATAATATCATTAAAAATTATTATCGTGATAATATTATTAATTTACACTTAATTATTATTTTTTATTATAATCTAAAATATAATAATATATTATAATTAAATAGGAAAAAACATATATATATTTTAAACAATAAGGGTTATAGATTTTATTTAAATAGCAGTGGTAAACCTACTATAAAAGAGTCTACATCAAACCAAGTCTTCTTTTCAAAGGCAGAATCATAAGACACGTAACTTCACTTAGCTAACTACTAGAGACTGAAAGCTACTGAGACTGATAATCATCTGACATACAACACAGATAATTCAAGACTATTACAAAAACTCAAAAAACTAGAGACAAAGAAGACCCAAGATTAGTGCCCATGTCTTCCTCGGTGCTGAGAAGACTGTTTCAACTTAGACTTCTCCAGTCCCATCTTTGAAACATGCAACTCCAACTTTTCAAAACGAATTTCCAATTCTTCCATTAGTGCCAGCATTGCCCTTTCATATTGCGAGAGGGATTCAACAAATTCCTCTTGTGTTTTGCTTAAGTCTTTATCCACCATCTCCAATCGACGACCACCTTCTTTATCCAAATGCAGCAGGTAACATTTATGAGCTCTCAATTTCCTGTAGCTCGGCTTCGAACAATGGGGGAGGATCACTAGGAGCAGTCAATTTTGAGTTGGAGGCCATGAGGACGGGAATCTTTCTAAACCAGAGATTAAACGGATCCACCCTTGTGAAGCCAACAAACCAGATAATACCCTGCAATTTTGGTTGGACTAATTCTCCAAACAACATTTTTAATACCACCTCTGGTACCCATTTTTTCCAGGATCCCAACAGAATTCATCACACGGTCCGCACGAAGGAGAATGGGAGGCAAAGGACACCGGATCAGAACCATGATGTAGTCGAGCTCGCGTGAAGAACGACAAGCGGACATTTATGATATACGAATCATACACAGGGTGCTAAAAGTGAGGCTCGCATGCCTCTCACCACGTGCCCACATGTCCCAAACAAATATGCCACGAGCCAGCATGTGGGGAACCTTTACGGGATGCCGCCACCAAGCCTGGCCACGAGGTAGGTCCTTTAATTCGTAGCCTATGGTCCTATGGGATCTTAAAAGTGGCAAGCCTCCCATTAAAGCTTAAAATCCCTTTGCTCAAGGGGGTTGTAGCTTTTGCCACCGCATCTTCTGCCTCGTTTAGATTCCTTAAGACACAATAAAAGTCTATCTTTCTGAAGGCTTTGGAAACTCTCTCGATTTTCTTAACTATTTGTCGAAGCTTCATTTGAATAGGAATATATTTGGTCACCAAGGCATGGATGATTAGTCTAGAGTCTGCAAACACAATAATATCATATATGCCATGAGCACAAGCTTGGAATAGGCCTTGCCACATGGCAAGTGCTTCAACTATGTTATTAGTCTCTTCTTCGAGACCCCAAGAGTATGACCATTTCTGAGCTTCATCGGGGCCAAAGAGAACCCCTCCCCCTCCTACCTCCCCTAAATAAGAAAAACATTATTAATACATAAAATATATCATATTATTAATAGATATCTCCAAAATATATTATAATTTAAACATTTGTCCAATATTAATAAATTAATATTGTTTATTAATTATTTAAATAATATGATTTAAATACGTAGTATCTTGGAGGAATATTGAGCAAATCCAGAAGCAGTTTATAACTTATAACCTCAAAATTAAATCAATATGCCTTATCATATTCTCCTCGTAGAAGTGGGTATTTTCCCCATCGAGAGCATTGGTATGACTAGGTACCTGATGTACAAACATAAGATAAATAACATGGGAAACAAGAGACTTCCTAAAATTGCTTTAAACTCAAGTCAAAACCAACTACGCCTCACGCGGTGTTGGTGTAAAGATACCATGGCTTGGTTAAACCATTGGGGCATTAATGAAAATGACATTTTGCATAACATTGACAATGTCAAAATTATTATTACTTCTAAGTTTAAAGAGAAACTCTAGTGTGAGGAAAATTTAGCGATTAAGAGAAAATTAAGATACTATAAGGAGGTCATTAATCCTAACTTGTAAGATTAGAAGTATCTCTCAATAGTAACTAGCTCACGAAAGAATATTAATATAGCTAATATTAGAATGAACTCTCATGAACTCCATAGCGAAACAAGGTGTTGGTCTATTACTAAAACCCCATGGGCGGAAAGGGTTTGCCATCTATGTGAGTCTATGAGCGTTGAGGATGAAAATCACTTTCTCTTAGAGTGCCTTGCTTACACCCACATTAGATTTGAGTTTCATAGTATTAGGTACAATACAAACCTTTATAACCTCCTAACTTGCCAAAACTATAGTGAGCTTGGAAAGCTTCTTGGCAAGCTTTTTTAGCACAGGAACAAGATTTTAAGGTAAACCAAATATTATTTTTCTTAAGGTCCGAAAGACCAACATTGGTCTTGGCAGACGTTAATCATCATCATCATCATCATCAATAAAATAATATTATTTAATTAATTACAAATTGATATTAAAATAATTGAAAATAAATATATTAAACAATAAAGCATGTCTTAAACATATATAATAAATAATATTGAATATATTTAACCTCATGATATATTTTTTAGGGAAAAATATTGCATTAATAGTATTTTATGTATATTATTCCTTTTTAATATTTTTATATTAATTCAATCATATCATATTATTGTGACTATTTAATAGTTAAATGATATTATTTATTATTTATTATAATTAATTAAACATTATTATTTCTATTAATACTTCGTAGATATGTTTACATGTCTACCTGTTAGTAGAAACGACCACATTAATTTTATTAATATGTACAAATACATTGATAGACGTAAATCAGGCACATACTTTTCATATTAATGTTTTTCTCTATAGTATGTACCAAATTTACGCCTATCGATGTATTCATACACATTAATAAAATTAATATGGTTGTTGCTAGTATAATGTAGATTTTGCAATGATGGCCAAGCCATTCCATACCGACGATCATAATTTTATGGTCATCGGGATGTTGATCTAAGCTAGTTTGCTAAAGGAACTTCAGAGAGAACTCATATCCCAAGCAAAGAAAAATTCGCAAGGAACTTTTCAATTGATTGAGTAGGTCATTGATTTGTCCCTCGAAATGCAATCAAAAACTTTTCAGAATGGTACCTGAGTCATGAGAGCACCCATATCTTGTAGTAAGACGACTCTATTGAGCTAGAAGTTGTTGTCTCTCATCCATCACCATCAATGTGACAAGTTAACTGTGACTCTTCCAATCATTGTATTGTGGATACTTTCTTGTGCACCAGTATCACCTTTTTGTTGTATCTATGTCATGTACAGACCACGATGATCCCCTCTCATCTTATTGCTAATTAACAACAAATAGATGGTTCAATGATGTTATGGTGAAGTTTGTTGTTGCGTTTGAAGAATTGTAATGATATGATTTGGAGTTGTCTTAATGACATGGTGAAGGCTCGTGCTACAATTTGGTGTTGTGCATGGTAGTTTGAGAGCTTGTTGCTTCGTGGAGAATCTCTACAAATGAATTTTGGTCCTAAATTGAAGTGTATGTAATGACTATTGGTGTATGATAGTCGAATGATCTCTTTTTGGAGTGTGGTGAATCATGGAGGGTGGAAACCCTAAATTTTTGTGCCTCCTATCATTGTTTGTTGGTGCATCGAGTTATAACTCCTCCTCAACCTCTATCTGCCCCGCCAACACTTGCACAATTGAACTCTATTGAATCTGGGTTGCTTGAGAGCACATTCGAGATTTGGAAATATACATTTAAGAGTCTTCTTATGTATGATTCATCGGATCACTTTATACAAGATCTGGAGATTCAAATGGACAAGGCCATGTCTTATGATTTAGTCACTATCTTCCTCTCCCAAAAGGCATGTCACTTGCTTGTTTTATCTATTTCCATGGAAACAGTGGTTGTCGAGCAAATGCAAATGAAGTAACCATCATCCTCCTTCCTTCAAACATAACAATTTTTACTCTTTATTTCTAGGGTTTAAGCCTCTCTAATGGTGATTAGCCTTGGTTAGAAAGAGAAATATAACCTCAAGGCGGTTGTTTCCTACTAGCAAAATACAAAAAACAATGTTCCTTGCATTGGACTTTGGGGATGATCAATGGGAGTTGTGACGAGCCTTCTTTATAAAGTAAAGGATCCATCAATTGTTGGGATGGTGTTGAACAATCCTTTCTTTAATTTATTTGATCTCATGGAGCTGGTTGATGTTTATAAAATTTTCCTTTCCAAGTTCACGGTAAAAGTAGCTATCCAGTACATGTAATGTGTCACCCAAAAGAAAGCCAATTTTGATATAATGGACCTCAAGCAATCCTGATACAAAACCAATTTGGGAGGCCTAATTTAATGATGTAGCATTGAATACAAAAGAGAACCATGCTACAGAGTACTCATGTGTTTTGTGTCTAGTGTTGGCACCATGAGACTCTCATATCCTCACAATGTTCCTAATGAGAGGAGATGAAGACCGTAATAAACAAGTGAGAAAGAACAAGTGGGCTTGTTAGGAGCTATGTTTGTTTGAGCTCCACTTGGGTGGTGGTCATCCTAAAACAACCGGTTTCGAGAGCACCTTCAATTAGCAGAAGATAGTGCAAGACTCTAACTAACTTGGTTGACAAATGATTATCAAGTTGAAAATGTTCAACAAGTTACAACAATTCACTTCCTGATTTATCTCTCCAAATGGTTCATGGCCATCCTAAAACCACCAATTTAGTAGAAGACTTTAGCATCCTATTGCTTCAATTAGAGAACCATTGTGCCAAGTTCCAAACAGAACCTCTGAGCGTTCGCGTTAAGTTCAAGAGTTGGTGGTCAACCTTAAACCACCCACATAGTAGAAGACTCCAGCTTCTGCTAGCCCCTTTAGTTGATGGTCAACTAAAACTACCTCTTTAAAGAGCACTTGTATTTAGCATAAGACATTGCAAGATTCTAGCTTATTTTCTTGGAAATTTGGATTGTCAAGATGGAAATGTTCAGCAAGTGGTAGTAGTCTACTTCCATTTATTCACCTTTTTTTTCCTTAGACTCATATACACCCTTTGGATTAAGTGGGGGATTGTTGGGAACATAATCCTTAGTGTTAAGATTGTTCACGTGCAAGGAAGATCACAAGTCTAGGAGAAGACCAAATATCTCTTTGGAAGTTGAACCCAATATGCATTCTTGTTGTATCAACTCAGATTTGATTAATGGGAATGGTGTGCATAATGCCTATATTCTTCTGTCCAGTGTGCTTAATTGACTATCTACCCTAAGGAACATCTTACGACAATGCACAATGAACTTTGTGTGGGGCATTAATGGGGGTTTTGATTTCAACACAAATGTCACCAACATTATATACCAAAGCATGTGGGATACATGAAGATGGCTAGTTGCTATACACTTTGCATTTTCGATATGAAGGGTAGTGAACTAAGTTAGCATATACATAACCATGGAAATAAAAAAGCACATGCAAAGTAGAGATGAGGAGGCAATAAAGATGCAAACAGAGTTACATGTGAAATTCTCAAGGTAGGATTAATTGGACATTTTTTTGAATTTGGCATGCATGAGTATATGCGATCAAAGGACCTTCAAAGGACCTAAAAATTGGAGTGTATTCAAACCCTATGAAAACCCTATGAAATCCCTCTCTTTTTATTTATTTATTCATTTTCTTTTTGTTACATGCAATGGTGCATGTAGTGAGTTTGGCATAGGATTTGAAAGTCTCACACACTAGTTCCTTCTCTTAACCAAAAGCGAGGTGAAAGAAATTAATGCATTTGCACAACCTTATATTATTAAATATTATCATTATCATAGAGACAAATGTAATCTTCTTGTTTTATGCATGTCTAAGTTGTTGTATGCATTCAAAGTAGAGGAAAGTGAGCTAGTGAGTTAGTTTATAATCTCAAAAATATATTATATAAGTTCATTGTATGCATTTGAAGTACTAGAGAGAAGTGAACTACTGAACAATTTATAATCTCAATGGTACACTAGATGAGACGATTGTTCCTCAAATTAACAGAACAACCCAAATAGAATGATTGTGTTCAATACCATATTCTTTTATTGGGTCAAACTAGAGGAGATATCACCATATAAATATGTTTATTTTATGCTTTGCATTGCATATATATATATATTCCACATATATTCACTTTAAAATCCCAACAAAACCTGTGAAGGATTGCACTCGAGCTTCATGCAACATAAAAATTTGTTTGGGTACCTTACAATTCAAAGAAAGCATGGATAAATATATCAATGCCTATAAGTATTTAGCATATCCATCTATATATAGCCTACATATATTTGACCTCCATGTTATGTAATTCTAAACAATAATGTAATAATATTTGCAATCCAGTAATGGTGAAGCCATCTTATGATGGTTTGCAATGTGCATTTGCAATTTTTTAAAATTTATTTTTGTCTCTCCTCTACCACACAACAAGCCTCCCTCAATTTATCAAGGGTTTTAATAGTTGTTCATTTACAAGGGAGTTCACGTGAAAAATCAATTTTGATGTCAGCGATTTGTATAAACCAAATGACTTTCCAGGCCTTTGGCACAACATGCTTGTGAGTAACAAATTTGAAAGTTATGGGTTTAGTTGTTCTTAATTCCACGAACATACTACATAATTCAACATTAATGTTAAGTTTGGTCCCACATAGAGATTTTCTTAATAATAATTGTAGTTAAAACTTTGGACTCCTCTACATAAAAATATGACCTAGTGGAAGCAAGGATAACAACAAAAAGTTGAGAATCTCAGAGACTTACCAATCATGAAACGTAGAGTATGATTACTACATACAAGAGTCCACTTATTGTGTATACTTGAAGTTGCTTCTACCATTGTAGTACCTTGGTTTTTTGCAGTTTCAAATTCTTAAATTCAACCATGTATTGCTTATACAAGTACGTATGTCTTCTAAGAATGTATCCACTTCGATCTCAAATATCCATCTCTCTTTCAATATACATGATGTTAATTATGCCTTTTTAGAATATTAGATTTCATGCAATTAATTTGTACGAGGAGTAAATTTCCAGAATTAATGAACAGTTGAATTCAATTGGTGAAATTCACACATCAACATCATCAATATTATGTCTATTCATGCAAATATTTTAACTCTTTTGTATTTATCGTGCCTATAAAATATCCAAAATGCATCTAATTTCAAACCAATGTTGTAAGTTTAGTATTTTCTGGCAAGCCAAACAACCTTAAAAGAGTATGTGTTGTATTATTCTAAACTTTTGCTATCTTAACCACAAATTAATTAAGGTATTCATGAATACCACCACAATACATTATTAGTTCAATTGAAAACTATAACCTATGCGAATACGTTGAATGATAAAACAAATTCTCTAAAGGGAAAATCCATTAGAAATGACAACATGGCTCCCATAATATAAACAAGTCACTAAAAAGTTGGAAGTAAGAATATAAACAAATGCACTTATACAATAAAAAAAACACAATCATCACATGTATTATATTTTTTCATTGCAACCCAACAAGCATCATAGGTCCTAGTAGATATGAATGCAAACAACCCATACTTCGTTTCATTAAAATTCAGTAGCATTGTTGCAGGCTAAGAAGGTCAGACCATGATTGTTGCCAAATTGAATGTTATAGGATTTGGAACTACTCATTCTACATGCCTCGTAGACATTGTGTTTATGTTCACCCTTGATATGGATATTGAATATCCCATTGTCATTGGTAGGTACTTCATTATAGAAAAACCTTTTCCCAATATGATTTTTGCACTAAAAAACCATTGTGCTCCTAGACATTAAAGCCATAAATCAGGGAGACAATGTGCATGAGATCATTTAAGGGGAGTACATGCAGATATTAATGATGGCCAACCTCGCTCTGTTATCGTTACAGGCACTAGTATGAATGGGATAACATTTATTCTAAGCTCGTCAAAGATTAGGTTGATGGAAAAATAGGCACTTAACAACATGGGATAAATATCAATGGAATAAATAGCTAAGCAATATTAACAATAACAAAAATGACAGTAAATAAATAATGTAAGCATTAATCATTAACTAAATATAGCATTAGATGAGAATCAATCTCTGAAATCTAATGTCTATGATTTTATGATAACAAGAAGATTAAAGTGTTTTGCTGAAAATAGATAATATAAATGGTGACCATGCGCTGGAGTTACCCTATTTAAATCTCCCAATGTGCATGGAATGAGTTTGAACAACCTGAGAAGAAGAAGTGCACCTATGATCGCCAATAATATTTTACACTATCATTCCTACCACCTATCAAATACCACGTGTGATGGATATGCTTTTGAAAAACTTCCACCTATAGCTTTTTAAGCATCTCATGCTTTTGGATTATTGTATTATGGTTTTTCATTTAAGGGGAGTAAATGCAAATATTAATGATGGCCAACCTCGCTCTTTTATTGTTATAGGCACTAGTATGAATGGGATAACATTTCTTCTAAGCTCATCATAGATTAGGTTGATGGAACATGGGATAAATATCAATGGAATAAATAGCTAAGCAATATTAACAATAACAAAAATGACAATAAATAAATAATGTAAGCATTAATCATTAACTAAATATAGCGTTGTATGAGAATCAATCTCTTGAATATAATGTCTATCATTTTATGATAACAAGAAGATTAAAGTGTTTTGCTGAAAATAGATAACATAAATGGTGACCATGCGCTGGAGTTACCCTATTTCAATCTCCCAATGTGCATGGAATGAGTTTGAACAACCTAAGAAGAAGAAGTGCACCTATGACCGCCAATCATATTTTACACTATCATTCCTACCACCTACCAAATAACACCTGTGATTGATACACTTTTGAAAAACTTCCACCTATAGCTTAGCATCTCATTCTTTTTGATTTTTGTATTATGGTTTTTCATTTAAGGGGAGTAAACACACATATTAATGATGACTAACCTCGCTCTTTTATCGTTACATGCACTAGTATGAACGAGATAACATTTATTCTAAGCTCATCAAAGATTAGGTTGATGGAAAAATAAGCACTTAACACCATGGGATAAATATCAATGGAATAAATAGCTAAGCAATATTAACAATAACAAAAATGACAGTAAATAAATAATGTAAGCATTAATCATTAACTAAATACAACGTTAGATGAGAATCAATCTCTTAAATCTAATGTCTATGATTTTATGATAACAAGAATATTAAAGTGTTTTGCCGAAAATAGATAAATGGTGACCATGCGCTAGAGTTACCCTATTTAAATCTCCCAATGTGCATGGAATGAGTTTGAACAACCTGAGAAGAAGAAGTGCACCTATGACCGCTGATCATATTTTACACTATCATTCCTACCACCTACCAAATACCACCTGTGATGGATAGACTTTTGAAAAACTTCCACTTATAGTTTTTTAAGCATCTCGTGCTTTTGGATTTTTGTATTATGGTTTTTCTATTATCAATAGCGAGAGAAAAATTTGATTGGGAGTGAAAAAGGAGAAGATAATATATAAGCTTGGAACCTTTACCTAGATGGGTAGGTACAATGACAACCTTATGATTAAGGCTGTATCATAAAATAGAATTAAGAAGGGTTTAAGAAAAAGAAATGAGAGAGTGAAATTGAATAGAATAACTACGAGTTTATCTTCCCCATGCAAACTGGGTTGTGTAATGAGTGTTAGAACCGCATAGATCCATCTTAAACTTGGATCTATCAAGCACCACAAAAAGAGATTGAATTTATGGAGGTATAAATATTTGTAATCTTACAATTTTTACACGTTAATAAAAAAAGTTACACCTCAAGATATTTGATCCCTCTTAGTGTTTGATATATCTAAGTTTGAGATGAAATCAATATAATTTATTTATTTTTGTTTAAGTTGACATCATTTGCATTTTTAGTTATTTTTTATGGGAACGATGTATTACATAATGTTACACAACCTTACACGTTACAACATCTCCCTCATACTGGGTTGTAGAGCACCTTGCTACTTTTAGTACAATTAAGAAAATCAATATTAAATTTATTTGATACGTCATCAAACTTATATTATATGTTACTCATAGTTTTGATTTTTGATTTATTGGTTTTCAAATTATTTTAAACTTTCGAAAGTTAAAGAAAAAATCTATTAGAGATCAATAGATAGAAATACACAAAATGAAATGAATCGAAAGAGAAAAAGAAACATAAATGGTGCAAAAATGCTAGAGATTGGAAACAAAATTTAACCATGATTTTGAAGATAGTAAGACCTAATTAAAGAATCTCCTCACCCCATAGGTATCCCAAAGACTTGAAAAGAGTGGTGCCTTTATGGTAAGAGATTGGAGAGATGGAAAGAAAACACTAACTATGATTTTGAATATGGTAAGCCCTTTTTTTTAAAACCATAGGAATTTAGCAACCTCCCAAGGGTATATCCAACAACTCGCAAGCTAGATATACCTAACTTGTGACTCAACAGGGGTTGAGACATCTCGAAGCCCACCTAGGTGAGCTTCTATCCCAGGGGTCGCCTACCCTTCGAGCCTTGTCACAATGAGGCATGAGAAATCCTACCCTCGGTTTTGAACTTATAACCTCCATGAAAATAACACATGCTCTTAACCATCAAGCCCACTCAGATACTTTAAAACCCACGCAAATACTTTAAAGATGGTAAAAAGTCACAAAAATCGTAGTGTTCCTTTTGTTTGGGGTGCCTTTATGGTGAAGAGATTAAAAAAATAAAAATAAAATAATCGTGATTTTCCTAACGGGACAATCTCCTTCCCCAAAGGCCCGAATACAAGGCGCCCTAACTGGACAATCTTCTCTCCCAAAGGCCCGAATACAAGGCGCCTTTACCGCTGCTTATAATACAGACATAGGCCCAAATACAGGGGCGCCTTTACCACTGCTTATGCTACAGACATAGGCCCGAATACATAGCCTTATAACACATGCTCTTAACCATTAGACCTCTATGAATATAACACGTGTTCTTAACCATTAGATCCACTGAGATGTTCTCAACATGGTAAGCCATAACCAAAAAAAAATCTCCTCGTCCCAAAAGTATCCCAAAAAACGAGAGAGTTCTTTTTGTTTGGGTGCCTTTAGATTAAAAAATTAAAAAAACTAATCGTGATTTTGAAAATAGGAAGCCCTAACGGGACAATCTCCTCTCCCATTATCCATAGATATCCCAAAGACCCGAATACAGGGGCGCCTTAACAGCTACAGACATAGGCCCGAATACAGGGGCGCCTTAACAGCTACAGACATAGGCCCGAATACAGCTACAGACAGATGCTTATACTACGGACGTAGGCCCGAATACATAGCCTCTCCCGTCTCTGCCGTTGCATAAACTTTGAAAAGTAAACTTCGAAGGGCTTGGAGGTACTTGGAACGGGATGGCAGACCGTATTGCACCAACAATGATGTCTGGAACTTATTCGAGACACACGGAAATGGATTTCGAAGGCGCGAGTGGAACTTATTCAAGACACGAGGAAATGGAGCGGCATACTCGCGGATACGCGAAGTTACCGTCGAGGGGAGGGCCGAGCCAGACCGTAGTGCACCGACAAATATGAAGAACTTACTCGAGACACTCGGAAATTGAGCATCATACTCGCAGATAAGTGAAATTACCGTGGAGAGGAGGGCTGAGTGGATTCCGAAGGCGCGATTCGAGGTCAGGGTAGTTTCGAGGGCATTTTTTTCTGCGATCCAACACAGCAGAGAAAATAGACAAGCAGAGCAAAGGTAGGCCTATATGCTTTTCTTGATATTCTTTTTATTTCTTTGTTTGCTCTGCCAACGTAGGAGAAGGGTTTTCGGTTTAATTATTATGTGCGGGTCGGTAGTCGTAATTGGTTATGGAATTTTACTGTTCTGCTGTAATGATTTAATGATTTATAACCATCCCTATTTGCCGCCTTGCTGCTGTTGCTTTAGTGGGGTATCTAGATATGTATGAGACTTTTACATCACCTGTACTTTTTTGAGAGGCTTTTAATGGTCTCCACACCCATTATCATTGACAAGTTTTGCCTATTATCATTGATAGGTTTTGCTCATAAATTACCTATATATATAATTCATTAACAGGTTTTGCACATAATTTACCTATATATAATTCATTGATAGGTTTTGATCATAAATTACCTATATATATAATTGCTTGCTGTTCGATTACCAGCTTATAATACACAAAGATTAAAATAATTGTTTGCCATGTTGCTCTGGAATCCATTTTAAATTTGTAATTTTGATTAAGAGGAGTTGTTTCACCTCCTCTTCTGTTTTTTCTTTTTTGTTTTTCGTTGTTTTTGTAGTTGGGTCAATTATATTTGTTTAGAAGTGACAAAAGCTCCCTTCTTCAAAGCCCGCAAGGATAATGGTAATGCCCTATCCTTCTCTGTCTCTAACACGCATATGTGGTTTACTATATGCAAAACAATTTTTAAATTCTCACATGCATGGGTTTTATGATGGTCTGATTTCCTGGTAAGTTTTCTCTCTCTTCTTGTCTTGTAAAAGATGTTTGTGTATTTTTTAATACTCCCACATGGATAGAAAACATGAGACAAGGGTGATTTGTGAGGCATTATCCTTACCAAAAGCATTGCTAATTGGAAGTGGTCTTTGGGCTGCAACTTGCAAGTTCGTAGGTTGATGTGATAGCATTCTCCCTCACTCCAGTGCTAACATCGTAAGCAGTATAGATGCCATTCCTTGTGTGCCCTATCTATCTTGCATCCTCTCTCCCTCCCTCCAGTGCTAACATTGTAAGCAGTATAGATGTCATGCCTTGTGTGCCCTATCTAGCTTGCAATTGTTACCTATGCGATGTCTTACGAGCTATTATTAAATGTCATAGTATCTAGCTTGCAATTGTTACCTATGTGATGTGTTATGAGCTATTATTAAATGCCATATTGCTATGGAGGGTTTTGCTTCCACATTAATACTATATTAACATTTTCAATGTATTTATATTAAAGTTATTTTCACGAAAAGGGCCTTGCGTGGCCATCATAAGCTGGAGTAAAGCAGGATTAAAAGCCAAGAAAGCTGTGAATATTACTCTAGATCATCTGTGAAAAATATATTGCCATATTATTAATTGAATGCCTAAAAAAGCCACCTGGCCATCCAACATAAAATCTCAATATCCTTAAAAAAGATTCCCATTAAGGCATGAAATGGATTGACAACAAACATCAAGACGGTTCATTATTGTTGCCACTGAGATCAGACCCTCATTGGGAAAATAATTAATTATATCATTCTCAAAGGAACCCCACACATCATTCACTGACTCTAGGTTAGGTGAAGCAATGTCCTAGCCATCGTTTTTAGGTTGCTTCTCATTCTCATAAATTATAATAGCACAAGAGTATGGGATTTATTATTTAATGTTTGTGTAGGAAGGTTGTGTGCCTTGCTTTGGCAACACTATATGCCCTCCCTCAGAACCTGACAAGCTCTATGCCTAGGCCTCCTCTTATTTTATTGAGATTGTTTGGATCAAGCAAAAGGTGTCAGAGACTTGGCAGGGGGCTCTCTACTCATGGTGCATGGTGCCCTTCCATAGTAGTCTATGAGTTGTTGCTTGCATCTAGTTCAACCTTTTGGATCTGCACTGAAATATGCAGATAAATGATAGCAGTAGCACACATGAAAGTTTAATTAACCAAGAATAAAATTGTCTTCGCTTAGGTCTGTTTAAACAAAAATGCAATCTTTAAACGCGATGTCGTATGTTAATTTATACCCTAGTAGGGCATATTTCCATGGACGGGAGCAGGGAGGGACGAGTTGGCTAGAAAATTTTGAGACCCGCTTTTGGGCTGACTTGTCAAGACAACAGAACCAAAAGTGATGCGCAGGTATTTCTGGCAACCGACAGAAGGGCACAAGGGTTGAGGAGTTCCAAGAGGAAGCACTCCATGGTTTATGGTATCCCACCAAACGTAAGTGACCAAGCCAAAAAAGCCTTTCTTGACTCCACCTACGGTTTGTAGTATTGTACACTGCGACGTTAAGAGAGTGATGTACTCTGCTCAGAATTAGGCCTCCAAAGATTATTAAGTAGGGCATCTAGTACAGGTTTGTGGCACTACCATCTATATCCATCCATTGGCTTATGTTTTTTGAATCCCATTCTAATTCCAGTGCTTCCACTGATTAATTGGAGATTGAAGTTCTGACTTAAATAGGGGCAGTCCAAAATAATATTTTTCCAATGGTCTAAATTTATATGTTGCATAAGTTCTAATTCCACTTCGAAGAATCTCATGCTAAAAAACCACGGTAATTGGAGTAGAGCCTTCGCCTTTTTGTTGGGGGATAGGCAACCACCAAATTGAATGCTCATAAATACATGCAGAGTCTTTGCCTTTGTGTTGGGGTATAGGTGACCACCAAATTGAATGTTAATAAATACAGGCCGAGTCTTTGAACCCCTGACCTTTCCAATTTAGGAAGGGTTTTTAGCCTCGTAGGCCTTCCAAATGCATTGTAAAAGTCCCTACAACTTTAACCATTATTGGGGTGACAATTGGATGTTGTAGATTCAAGCTCAACCATGACTCTGTGCCAAAAGGAATTCCCCAAATAATTTAGTTTCAAAGGAGCAATTTTCAGGTATCCATTTCTTTTAAGGCTCTGTTGATATTCTTCAGCACGTGGTAATGATCCTAGTCTGATTGCTAACATATCTACTCAGCAAAACAAAATACTCAAATCTCTATTAAAATTGCAATCTGATTTTTACTAGGAATTGATACACTTCAAGTTGAAGAACATAGCAGCAAGTACACAGATATGAAATTCAGATCACATTACTGTTAATTATTCTTGAACATATGAATTACACTAAAAGCTTCAAATTCTACTCGTCACCCACTGCTTCCTAGTCCTAAAAAACGAACGAATAAAACCTATACCCTAGCCTTCTCCTTTATAGACTAGGAAGATGCTAGGTTACCAGGATTTTGATATGGATTCGGATCGGGATACAGATCCACCAAATTTTTACAAAGCTAGGATCCAGATATGGTGGGGAAACGACATGTACAAATAATATAAATATTATTTTTAAAAATCTAAAAACTAAAACTTATATAAGAATTAAAAACTGTATAAATGTTCAAACATGTTGATGATTATTAATGTGTAGTGACACCATTATCAAACTTAAGGAAATAAAACATTACTCAATAGATTTTAATAATGAAAACATTATATAAATATAGATAATTTATAATTTTAATATATACATCTATAAAGTATGATACAAAAGTACATAAGTCTTCATTATTACATTCCAGGCTTACTTCTTTAGAGAATAGAGGAGAATAGAAGAGAAGAAAGGAGAATTGGAGGATTCGATCTGCGGCTTGGCTTCCTCCTTTCTGGATTTAAAATATGATTGGCATAAAATTCAGAACCTAAAATAAAACTCACTGATAATGGCTTAATTCCATCATCCTCACAGTAGTATCATGGGGCACATGCACAGAGCTTTGCAACTTTTTTCCTTGATGGCTTTTAGGGTTTACTAGCTCTTCCTTGTGTCTGGGTTTACTGTTCTGGTTCGGGGTGCAGCGTATTGGGTGTGGCTGGCTTCGTTGGGGCCCAACGAAGGGCCGCCTTCTCGTTGGTTTGTTGGAGGGTTTACACTTTGTTCTCCTTACTTTTTGGTTTTTGTTGGCTTGCCCGACAACGATTTGTTCTCCCCTCCATACATTTGGGTGTGGAAGCGTTAATCATGGTGGATACAGAGGTTTCGACCGTGATGGGTGCTATTGTGTATGCTTCGGCTGTGACAGGAGGAGGACCTGTGTTCGAGATTGACTTGATATCTGGCCCTACTTCGGGAGCTAGGCTTGTCTCGGATTTTCTTGGGTGGTTAACTAATCCTCTGGAGAATTCTCAACTTGGGTTTTGCAGACTTGGCTGGAGATGCGAAGGATTTGGCTTTCTTGGTTTTCTCTGGGCCTGTTGGTAGGGTGATTGAGGATTTGGCGGATTTTGGGTGTGGTGATGCTGATTTGGCTCCTTCGGTGTCTTTGCCCTTAGTTTCTTTTGATGACCTCACAAGGGTTTTATACCTTGGTCAGTCGGAGAAGGTTTTTATACCTAGGTCGGTGACTATACCTTCTTCCTTCTTGGTGGGTGATTTTTGTTGTTGTTGGTTCTAACCGAGAACCCATTCGGCGTCCGGCGGTGGGTACTGGTCCGGTGGTTCCTTCTTTTTCTTAGGAGGGTGGTATGGGAGGCTCTCCAATTGCAGCTGAGGTGAACAGTACCGAGGTTGACTCGCCCCTCTCTCTTTCTAAGGTAGCCTTGGGTCAGCGAAAATCTTCGCGTACGAAACTACAGTGTGTAAAAGCAAGGGCTCGTTGTGATTCTCTGGTTTTGGGGGTGGATGTTCAAATGGATGATGTAGTGGCGTGATTCTCTGGTTTTGGGGGTGGATGTTCAAATGGATGATGTAGTGGATTTATCAGAAACAACGGTGGTGGGTCGGGCCCGTGGAAGACATTTTGGTCAAGATTTTCTCGGTAGGTGGGTTGTGGATCAGTTGGGGGATTTCTTGCCCCGGTTGAACCAAACCAGGGTGCTGGCAAAGGGTTGGTTCACCTTCATTTTCGACTCTAGTGAATTGGTGGACATGGTTCTTGGTCTTCAGTGGTGTATGGATGGCATTCCTTTGTTTTTGAAACGATGGGATTTGCTATTTTTGATGCTAAAACGAAGAAAGTGGCGCTAGAACCCTTGTGGGTTCGACTGCCCGGTTTACCTATGCATCTCTGGTCGCCTGCCCACTTTGTCGCGATTGGGAATTTTCTGGGAGATTTTGTCGTTGCAGACCTTTCTTTTTAGACTTCGGGGGTTATGACGATGGCTCGGATTTTGGTAAATATTGATCTTAAACTTGGGCTTTCGACGAACATACAAATTTAGACACCGTTGGGTAATATTACACAAATTCTGGATTATAAAGGTGTCCCCTTTTGGTGCCACTGTTGTCATGCGTATGGCCACGTGTGGGCTACATGCCTTTTACCTTATCGGGGAAAAGGTCAGTTTTTTGGCAGTCAGTCTCGGGTGAAGCCAGGGTTTCCCAAGTATCCATCTCGGTTGGGGGAGGTGTCGGGATGGCACTCTTCGTGCATTGGTGTTCGAGAGCCTGAGGATGAGAAGAAGCCTGCTGCTTCGGCTGGTCAAGTTCATGTTCCTACTGCTAAGGGTGCAGATGGTGAGACTCTTAATGCTTCCTGGCCGAATGTTATCGCGACCTCCCCGGGTACGTTTGTTAATTGTTCATCCTCTGATTTTTCTTTTAAATTTTCTACTTATATGGATGATTTTGCGGTGGTCTCCTCTACCTTGGCCAACTTTCCCCTTATTTTTGGTGGGATACCCTGTTCGATTCCTGGGGTGAGTTCTTTTTTTTCTCCTTCTATTATTTCCACTGAACCTTCTTCTTCTAGCACCTCTGAGGGGTGGAGCATCCTATGCAATCTGAGAAATCATGAGGTGTTAGATGAAGACACTTGGGTTAAGGGTTTATCTGTAATTTCCCGTGGTTGCTCTTCTTTGAGGAGTCATGGGAGAAAATCTCACTTCTCTCGTGCACAAGCGCGTGCTTTATTGGATGTGGTGTCGGGAAAACAGTCTTCTTTCAATTGGGCACTTGGAGCAGTGAAAGCCCTGGATGGGGTTATCACATGAAGATTATGTCCTTCAACTGTCGTGGGTTGGCGAACCCCTCCAAAAAATTGTCTCTCCGGTGGTTTATTGAGCTCAATCGCCCTGATGTGGTTCTTCTTCAAGAAACTTTGGGCTTGAATGAAGATGTGTCTTGTATTTTAGAAACCCTGTTTCTGGGTTGGTAGTTTGTTGCAGTGGATGTACGTGGAAGTTCTGGTGGTTTAACCTCGGGGTGGAATCTAAAGACTTGTTGTTGTGATGGTATGTGGAGTTTTTCCTTTGGTATTGGTCTGGATCTTTTTGATGCACACCTTGGGAAGGTGATGTCTATTCTGAACATTTATGGACCTTATGTGAATAGGGTGCCTTTTTGGAATTCTCTTTTAAACAAGGATTTTGTCACTAATCGGGAGGTGATTTTAACCTCTCCTTGGGATGTGCTGAGGTTTGGGGACCAAAGGCTGTTCTGGATACTTTGGCATCCTTTTTTTAATAACGCCTTCGCGTATCATGATCTGCTGGATATTGCTCCTTTAAAGCTTTCTCCAACTTGGCGGAATAAGAGGATTGGTGAGAATAGGGTGGCCAAGCGATTGGACAGATTCTTGGTTGCGAATCGTTTGGTTTTGGAGTGTGATTTGGTTCGACAATGGGTGGCCTGTGGGGGGGGAATCTGATCATTGTCTTATTTTTTTTGAGATTCAGGGATGGAGTAGGAAGCCTCCCAGTCCTTTCAAATTTAATCCTCAGTGGTTAAAAGAACCTTCTTTTTGTAAATTGGTTCAGGATTTGTGGATCCCTATTCCTATTGGGACTGAGGATTTTGTAGGGGTACTCGTTATGGAAAATCTTAGTAGAGGAAAGCAAGCTACTATTACTTGGGCCCATGCAAAACGATTAAGGGATGAACTGGATCTTCGTCATTGTGAACTTTTTTTGGATCGGATTCTCAATAGGCCTAGGTTGGGATTCCTTTATCAGGCTACAAAAGATGAAGTCATTTCTTGTAAAGATAGACGTTGGAAGCTTTTTGGGGAAAAAGAAGCTGCCCGGCGTTTGTTGTTAACCTGTGGGGATGAAAATACAAAATTCTTTCAGGATTTTGCAAAGGGAAGGAAATTATCCAATACCATTTGAGAACTCAATGATGATCAAGGAGATCCGGTTTCTTCTTTTGATGGATTGGATGGATTGGGGGTTCGACACTTTAGAGACTTATTCACAGCTCCGACTGGTCCGTCACTTGCGGAAATTGTTCGAGTTGCACATTTTTTTCCTAGGTTTGTGGATGATAATGATAACAGGAGGCTGATGGAGGCTGTCACTGATATTGAGTTACTTAAGGTTCTGCACTCCTTCAAAAAGGATAAAATCCCGGGACCAAATGGGTGGCCTGTTGAGTTCTATCTTGGGTTCTATGACCTTGTGGGGTTTGATTTGTTGAAGGTTGTTGAAGAGTCCATGATAGCTGGTCATATACATGGGCCTATAAATACAACTTTTATTGCCCTTGTTCCTAAAAAGGATCAACCTGAAAATTTTGATGATTTTCGTCCTATGTCTCTTTGCAACTGTCTTTACAAAATCATTGCTAAGGTTATATCTAGTAGATTAAAAGTTATTCTTTCCCGTTGTATATCCAGTGAACAGTTTGGCTTTCTTGAAGGTAGACAGATACATGAGGCTATTGGGATAGATACATGAGGCTATTGGGGTGGCTCAGGAAGGGTTACATTCTTTAAAGACTCGTAGGTTGAAAGGGGCGGTTGTAAAGACTGATCTATCGAAGGCTTTTGACCGGGTCAGCTAGCTTTATATTCGGATGTTACTTATACATTTGGGTTTCTGTTATGATTTTATAAAATGGATTATGGCCTGCCTTACTACGGTAAGCTTTGCTGTACTTATAAATGGTTTGCTAGTCCTTTTTTCATTGTTGGACGTGGTTTGAGGCAAGGATGTCCACTCTCTCCTTTACTCTTCCTCTTTGTGGCTGAAGGGTTGAGTTATTTGATTTTGGCGACCAAAGCTGTTGGATCCTTCAAAGGCATTCCTATTTTTGAGGTATTGTTTATTACACATTTACTCTTTGTTGATGATATCCTCATTTTTTGTGATGGTACTCGCCAGGATATTATTAAACTCAAAGAAGGTCTACAATTGCTACAAGTAGCTATTGGTATGTTAGTCATTGATGATAAGTCTACCATTTCTTACTCAAATTTGGATGACAGGGAGATAAGATGGCATTCTTCTTTATTTCCTTTTAAATCGTTACGACTTGAAGATGGACTTAAATATTACGATTTGTATTGCTGATTGGATGTGGCTTTTGGCAAAATTTGAAAAGAGATTTTTGGGCTGGAGTTATCGTTGGTTGTCTAGAGCTGGCAGATTGGTTTTGATTAAATCTGTTTTGGAAGCCATTCTGGTTTTTTGGATGTCCCTCTCTTGGATACCTAAAGGTATTTTGGAGAGGATGCGCAAAGCTTGTTTTGCTTATCTGTGGAGGGGAAGCACGAATCATCAGGTTATGGCTTGGGTTCAATGGGAGCGTTTAGCCATCCCAAAAGCACTGGGGGGTTGGGGCTTAAAAAACATATTTCTTTTTGCAAAAGCATTAGTTGCTAAAGTTTCTTGGAGACTTACTCATTCAGAAAGTCTGTGGACTCGGGTGGTACATCAAAAGTACATTGGTCCACTTACTATTTTGGATTGGATTCGGTTGGATGATAAAACGTAGGGTGGTTGCTCTGTTATTTGGAAGGCAGTGATACTTTCTTTTGGCTTGATTGGTTCTGGACTGGTTTGGAGGGTTGGAAATGGTAGACTAGTTCGGGTTGGTTTGGACTCTTGGGTGGGTTCTGGTGGAGCTCACACATTATGTGTGGATTTAAGACTGATACTGGCCGGCAGGGGTATTTTTTTCCTTTCTAATATGGCTGATCTTGGGACATCGACGTTGTGGCATCAAGGATGGGTTTCTGGACAAAGACTGGGTCTGTCTGCTGAACATATTGCGGAATGGTCTAATTACTTGGAAGTGTTGAGAAATTCACATATTAGATTATCGATCTAGGAGGATTTGCTAGTTTGGGTTCATCACACATCTGGGGAATATACACAAAGGCATGGTTATATACAATTAAATTTGGAGGTTCAGAATCGACCACTTATTTGGTGGTGGAAGAAACTTTGGAAATTAAAGTGTCCAACCAAAGCAAAACTTCTTTGTTGGACCATTTTGGAAAACAAAGCTCTTACTTGGGATGTTCTTCAACGTAGATGCTTTTAGGGATTGGGAAGATGTGCCCTTTGCTGTAACTCTAATGAAACACACTTGATCATCTCTTTTTGCATTTCTGTTACACTCGGCAGATTTGGCAGGAGGTTGGATTAGCACTAAATTCTCGCTTTGCTTGGCATGGCCCGAATTTTGTGGAGGCCTTACGTTTATGGTTTGCTGAGCGGGGATTCATGATATTCAGAGCACTTCCTTGTATTATTGCTTGGGGTGTCTGGTTGGCTAGAAACAAATCTATTTGGCTGTTTTTAAACATTTTCCTCAGGTAACCAAGATTACTAATGTTAGGGCTGTTTGGGTGGAGGAGATTGATTAACTTAGGCCTTGGGGTTTTTTTGATGGTTCATCCTAGGATCAACAACTCACTTGCGAGGGTGGGGGTTGTCTTTTTCTTTCTCCTACTTATTCCTTTCATCTATCGGTTGGCCTTGGGAGGGGTTCCAACAATTTTGCAGAATTGATGGCTCTAAAACTTCTACTCCTATTTGCTGTGGAAAAGGATTGTCATTCTTTACAAATTTTTGGCGATTCTATGATTGTGATTGATTGGGCTAGAGGATTTACTAGATGTCATGTGTTACGACTCCTTCCTATTCTAGAGGAAGTGGCTCTTTTACAACAAAGATTTGATGATATATCTTTTACACATGTTTACAGGGAACAGAATGGGGTGGCCGATAGGGTTTCCAAAAAAAGCCTTGCAGCTACCGTTTGGTTGTTGGAAGATATTAGAACATGCTCGGGTATATATCTTAAGTATAACTTTAACTTTAAGATACATAACTTTACAATTATAATATATTTTATTAAATTTTAAAATCAATTATTCATGTAAACTTTAATTTATATCTTATAAATTAAAATTCCTTTATAAAATTCTTTTTGAGAGGTTCGATTGAATGACCATTATTCCCCTCCATCTGCGAAGGGTTGACAACCATCATTCAAGTGAACTAGAACCAAAGATGCGTGTGGATGAACCACTGATGACTTGACCCAACTTAGACTTGGGTGTTACGACCCGGTTTGATGGAACCGAGCAAGAAACTTACACTCGTCTAGCTGCAAGGGATGAATCGTCTCACCCAGGATGCTGTAACAATAATAAATATCCATCTTATGCGATTGGTCGATGAATCGAGCAGAGACATTCAATTGTGCGGGAAGCCAACTGGTAGAAGAAGAGTTCCGTGCTTGTTATTGCACCATGTTCATATGAGCTTCCATGAAAGTTCACTGAGATTCACCATTAGAAACCCTATTCGTCGTTATGCCATTGTTGAACTTTTATTAGGTAGTGGATCCTGCGTGGATCCATGCGGATCCAGATCTGAATCTGTATCCGATTTGGGGAAATGTGGTTCCATGCTGGAGGGCTAACGAATCCGGTAACACAGGGAAGATGTTATGACAAATTTGGACACATGCATAACAACACATTAATTGAAACAAACCTAAGTACTAGATCTATTCTTGGCCTTGGTATTAGTGCCCTCAAACTGTTTGAAAGATCTATTCCTAAGAAAGTACCCCCATGAGAAAAGGGTGCAAGTGTGCACACATCTCTCTCTTCTAGGGATCTAGATTCTACATCCCATTTATTCATGGAATGTTCCCACATGCAAAGTGCTTTAACTAACTTTGCCTGCAACTACTAATTAAAGCAAAACTTAGAAATATAACTAAACTACTAAATATGAAAAAACATCGAAACTGGAATTAAATTTATAATGGCGTTGAATTTTAGCATTAGCATGAATACTTATATATATATATATTCTTGACTTGAGTATTCTATTAACATCAAGTAGCATATGGTAATTTGGGGCGATTTGAAGCTACAACGCGAGACCAAAATTGAGGAGGTTTTTGTTGAGAGGAAGCTTTGGGTGGGGGCTGCGATACCCCTATTGCTGATCAATGGCGACATCGGCCCAGGGGAGCTAGCCGCCTGAGGAAAATGATGGAGGATCTGCGAGCAGCGAGGGCAGAGGAGACGGAATAGGAAAGGGTAGGAGATCGAGCCCATGAGGTTGTCTCCCAAAATTCCAATCCATCTTGTCCATATAGATCAGATTTGATAAGATTAGGGGAAAGGTTGAACTATGGAAGGAGAAGGCTCTTGTTGGCAAATTTGTGGGGGTCTCTCCTCGGGAAAGAGATCTGGTCTGTTGAATCAAGAGCACTTGGAACCCTAAAGGCCATTATGACCTCCATTTGGGCTGGAAGGAATTCTTCATTATAATCTTTTTGAACCAGGAAGATTGGGATAGGGTTTTGGATGGAGGGCCCTATTTCTCCTCTTCAGTGGGGTTGTATCTAAGACCATGGAAGGAAAGATTCAATCTGGAAACAGAGCACATGACGGCAGCTCTGGTATGGTTTCGACTGTTTTCCCTTCCATGTGAGTACTGGGATCTAGAAATTCTGCAAGACATTGGTAACACAATAGGGGAATTTGTTAAGGTTGCGGAACAAACCAAACAACAAAGGTATACGGCTTTTGCCTGCATTTTCGTCTACATGGATCTATCGAAAGAACTACTAGAGGCAATCAACTTGAACTAGGATGATGAGGAATGGGTTTAGGCAATCGACTATGAACAACTTCCGTTTCTGTGTAGACAATGTCATGAATACGGTCATTTCAGAAGGAATTGCCTACGATTGATCCAAGCATCCTCCAGTTCCAAATGCCCCCAGGAGGGGGATAAGGATGCAGAAGGCTTTACACAAGTGAGGAGTATGCGAAAGACCAAGATGGGGAAGCAATTGCAAATGGTGAAGCAAAATCAGGAGAGGGTAGCTACCAACATTAACTTGTTTTAGATCTTGGAGGAGAAGGACGAGGACTTAGAGGAGGCAAGAGATAAGGTAGAGAAAACAAAGAGGCGAGTCGAGGAAGAGGTGATGGAGACAAAAGTGGGGAAGAATAGGAGGAGGCGATGGATGAAGACAGTGTGGAAGAAATGGAGTTGGGGGAACTAGATCTGGACGAGATCGAAAAGGAATGCGATAAGAAAAGTCAAGGGTATGTCTCTAGAAGATAGCTAGAATTGCTACAGGAAGCTATCATCAAAACCAAAGCACAACAACAATTGGGGATATCATCGGATGCCCAGAAAGGTAGCAAAAGAAAATCCTTGGAGGAAGATTTGAAAAGAGGAAGGAAGATGAATAAGCAGAGGATTGCGGAGGTAGGTGTCGAGCTCATAGAATCATGCCAATAGTTGATGATAATGGCGAGGTTCTATGAAGTAAATAAGGTTAGTCAATGAAGATAGTTTCCTGGAATATTAGGGGTTGCAATCACCCCAGGAAAATCAAGACCTTAACTAGGAAGGTCAAACAGGGAAAGCTGAATGTTCTTTTTTTTACAAGAAACTAAGTGTAGCTCAGAGGTTATGGAGAAGCTGGGACAAAAATCTAGAAAGGTTGTAGGGTTATAGCAGTGGATGCTGCCTGAATGGCAGGAGGTTTGGCCGTCTTATGGAAACCAAACACCATTGACTTAACGGAATGGTGAGCTAATAAGTTTTTCCTGATGGCCAACTTTAAATTCCTAGAGTCAGGAGCCAAGGGAACCCTCGTGAATGTTTATGGTCCAAGTGCCTATCCCCAGAAGCAAACTTTTCTGTATTTTCTGAATTGGGTAAAAGGGCTAGCCAAGGATGGAGCCTGGATCATCGGAGGAGACTTTAAATTAATAACCTCCCTAAGGGAAAAAAGGGAGGAAGACGAGTTTTAGATAGATTTCAAGAAGAGTTTAGAGACATTCTAGTGCACAACGCCCTCATAGATCGCGAAACGGGAGATGGATGGTACACATGGAATAACAAGCGTGGGGGAGAGTATATGGTGGCTTCCAGAATTGATAGATTCCTGGTGACAGAGAACATTGCAAGGGGAACAAGGGAGATAAGTGCCAGTGTCCTTCCGGCGGCTGGATCAGACCATTAGCCTATTAGTGTCAACTGGGATTGGTCAAACGCAGTTTTGAGCAAGCCAGTTAGGTTTGAACAATTCTGGTTGGAGCATGGGACTTTAAGGATAAGGTGGAACAGTGGTGGCAGGAATTGGTCCCCCCCACAGGGACCAGGATGTATCACTTCAAGCAAAAGCTAAAACCGCTTAAAGCCAAAATTCGCACATGGAGTAGGGAAGACTTCGTGAACATTTTCCAAGATAAGAGGAGGTTGGTCGGGGAGATCGAGCATCTCAATCAGAGAGGAATGGTTGAAGGATGGGACGAGGACATGAAGTGGAGGGAGAAAGACCTGCTAAATTAGTTGGAAGCTAGGGAAAAACAAGAGGAATTTTTTTGGAAACAGAAATCCAGGAATCAGTGGTTGTAGGAAGGAGAAAAGAACACAAAGTTCTTCCACAACTCGGTTATCCATAATAGACACAAATCGAAAATCCACAAACTCAAGAAGGCGGATGGAAACCAAGTTGAGTCCGGAGGTGAGATCGAGGAAGAATTGGTCCATCACTTTGAGGAAATAATGTATGAAGATAGAGGAGATAGAAGGCAAGAGATAGCTAGGATTACCAGACTTATCTTGAAGGTTGTTACCAAAGAAAATAATGAAATGTTGCTGAAGCCAATATCTATGCAAGAGGTGGAGGAAGCAGTACACCATATGGCTTTGCGGAAAGCCCCGAGACCAGATGGTTTCACCACCAACTTTTTCCACTCCTTTTGGGATATGATTAAAGAGGAAATTCAGGAAATAGTGGAAGAATCGAGGTGTAATTGAGGTATCCTAAAGGCCTTCAATGCCACTTTCCTAACCTTGATTCCGAAAGGAGAAGGAGCTGATACACCAAGTAAATTCAGACCCATTACTCTATGTAATGTTATTTACAAAATCATTACTAAGGTGATAGCTAACAGATTAAAGCCACTCCTCCCCAAGCTGATTAGCTTGGAACAATCAGGCTTTGTGGAAGGGAGGCAAATCTTGGATGGGATCCTCTTGGTTCACGAAACTATCCATTCTCTTAAGGTGACCAAGAGACCAGGTATGCTGATCAAGTTGGATATTGCTAAGGCCTATGATAAAATAAGCAGGCAATATATGGAAATGATGTTGGAGGCTTTCGGCTTTGGGGAAGAATGGGTGGCGTGGGTGATGAATTTGGTTACCACCCCTTTCTTCTCGATTTTGTTGAATGGTTCTTCAACTAGACTTTTTAATCCCTCTTGAGCAATCAGACAAGGTGATCCCTTATCTCCCTTTCTTTTCATATTAATGACAAAAGGGTTGAGCAGACTCCTCCAAGCCTAATCTTCCAGCGGTGAAATTCGTGGGCTTAACCTTCATGAGGGAATGGATAAACAAACACACCAACAATTCGTGGATGACAAGATGCTAATGGGGCACCCTTCAGTCCAAGAGGCTCGAGCTTTTAAGAGAAGTATAAAACTTTTTGCTAAGGCTTCAAGGCTTGCAGTTAACGCAGATAAATCTTAGGTTTTTTTCCTATATACGGCTTCTTTGGTCCAAAGGAACATTGTGAGGCTTCTGGGTTTTGCCAAAGGATCCTTCCCTTTTAAATATCTGGGGGCCCCCTTAGGGGTCGGCTCCATAAAGAGGGTATCTTGGTAGGATTGTTGGATAGAATGAATAGTAGGTTGTTGAGTTGGATCCTTCGACCTCTAAATTTGCCCAGCAGGTTGATTTTGGTTAAAGTCGTGCTTCAAGCAATGCCGGTCGACCTCTTTTCTGTGCTAGCCGCTCCAATGTTTGTTATTAAGGAAATCAAGAATATTTAGAGACTTCCTGTGGCGGGGAAGAGAAGCGAAATCTAAATTTGCCTTGGTTGGGTGGGATAAAATCTGTTGCCACAAGCAAAGAGGGAGTCTGGGGCTCAGGGATACTGAAGTTATGAGCAAAATCCAAGGAGCAAAAATTTGGTGGCGATGGTGTAACCACTTCATGCAACCATGGGAAAAACTTTGGCATGTGAAATATGCTGGGGACAAATCTAAGGCTTAGTTGATCAGATACAATGAGGAGCAACAGGGATCTCACATATGGATGAAAGCACAAGCAGGTCGGAAGCTTGTGCAGGAGCATAGTTTCTGGGAAATTTGTAATGGGGAGAATGCCAATTTTCGGGATGACTCTTGGAACCAACCCCCCAACATGGGAGAGGACCCTAGATGGCTGACCATCAAGACCAGAGGAAGGGAGGAAGGAAAAATTAAAGTGTCACTATTGGGAGGCCCCTACCTTGGGTGATCAAAGGCGATGGTCGATCCAGGAGAGGGTGGAGGGTCTCATATTAGAAGATCTTCGTTCTTTTTAGGCAGAGCTTCAAGAGCGATTCATCCACACCAAATCGGGGTCGGACATAGTAAGATGGGGATACAAACAAAAAGGCACCTTCAACATTAAAGAAGCCTATGGTATCTGTACTCGTAATGGAGGAGAGGAGGATGGTATCTTGAAAAATATTTGGGATACCAATCCATGGCCAAAGGTTTGCTATATTTTGCTGGTTGGTTGTCAAACAGAGGATCTTAACAGGGGAAAATCTTAGGAGACGGGGGATCCAAGGTCCATCCCAATGTGTACTATGCGAAAACAGTGAGGAAAGTATGTGCCACCTGTTGGATAGCTGCCCCTACACGACCTTTATTTGGGATAGAGGAGCCATGATTTTTCGGAGAGTGACCGAAGTAAGAATCAACCTGGGCAGTCCCTAAGAGAGTGGAACCTTAAAGCCTTTAAAACCCCAATTCTAAGATCCTTATGGTTGTTGTTTCCAGATTTGGTGATGTGGAATGTGTGGAGGGAAAGAAATAACCGCATCTTCCGTGATAAAAGACACAATGCAAAGGAGCTGTGGAGGAAACTTGTCATGAACCTCATTGAAACGATTAGAAGCATGCATTGGGTCGAGCAAGATAAGGATTTGTTGAAGGGAGAAGCACGCATTGTGGCTGATTTGGGCCTGGACAGGAGCAATTTAGATGGGCTTAGACAAAAGAACAAAATATGTAGTCCATCAAGTCCAAATTCGTGGTCTCCTCCTCCTATGCATGTTTTTAAAATTAATTTTGACGAAGCATCCAAAGGCAACCTGGGAGTAGCGGGATTTGGAGGGGTCTGCAAGAATAGTGCAGGAGAAGTTTTAAAACTCTACCTCGGCTACATAGGTAATGACACTAATAATTCGACAGAGATGGAAGGTCTTCTTCAGGGGATAGAACTAGCGATTAGGGAAAGATGGGTGCCAGTGATCGTGGAAGGAGACTCTTAAATTCTAATTCAGATGGCCAGGAAACTAGCCAATGGCAGGTCCACAGAGCAAATCTCTTCCAGTTGGCGACTCACTAGCCGATCGGATGCCCTTCGTGTTCTTGTCACGACCCATAATTCCATCTCCTTTAGCCACGTTAGGCGAGATGCGAATAAGATGGCAGACCTTCTTGCCAACGTGGGTGTTGAGAGGGGGGTAGGGGCCGCAGATCGGGTACTATGGAGGAGTTCAGGGAGGAGAGATGGGCCCGCAGATGCAACTAGCTAGCTATCCATGATTATGAGACAAGTAGACAGGTAGTGCATCTCAGTTAGAGGGTACACGAAAGTGACAGCAAGCGGAGTGAGATCTTCGCTGTGGTGGACACTCGCCCCGTTTGATCTTGCAGGAAGCGACAAACTCAACCCCGCCCATGACCGCTTTAAGTAGTGCAGGGTACGAGAACATGCACGAGAAGAGGGATAAGTTGGATTCGCACCAGGGGATAGATTTGGCCTTGTATCTAGGCACGATGCCAAATTTAGTGATTGATACGGCAAAGGATGACAGAAAGTTCTGGCTGGAGACGAGAATGCACAACCCTTTTTTGGTAATCATGGCCTCTACATCTTTATACTAGAAGGCTACTTTCAACCTCGCCATTTGCTATTCGCGTGAGGATTATGCTCCTTTTGCTTTGGTTGAGAAAGTGAGGGAAGGCTGCTCTGCTATCAAGGTTCAGTATTCCTGTGAGTGGATACCTTGGCGATGGTATACTATGGCTCCTAAGCACTCCATGAATTTGGAATTTGGGTTGTGGGGGCGACTAGTGCCAGTGGAAGGGGGAAGGGCAAATGGGCTGGAGAGCGGAGAAGTTTCAACGGACGTGTTTCGCGAGCCCAGTCCCATGCTCAGGAAGTAGCCTCCTTCTTCAAGGACCACATCCCTCTGGAGGTCTGCCATGAGATTGAGGCTGTGGAAAAAAGGCTATGGGAGGAGGTCTAGTCTGCTCCAATTGAAAATATTCGAAGGGAGGTAGAGGAGTGGGTTGTTGATCCTGGAACTACGACTGACAGAGTAGTTGCATATGACATAATGATTATGCAGTATTGGGTCATGAAGAATTTGATGTCACATGCGATCATGAGTACTGCTGCCAAGAAGGAGGGTGACGAGGAACCGACGCGGGCTTGGAAGGAGCACAATGCTGATTGTAGGTTAATGCATTGAAAGATTGATTTACTGGCATCTCGGATGAGGCTCTAGTTTTACCACCCAGGGATGCTTAGTGCGGAAACAAGAGGCTCTGGCAAGAAACCGGGCTCGAAAGGAAACACGAAGCAGGATGAAATGGGGGTCTTGAAGATGACGGAAGGAACGAAGCAGACTGAAGTGACCAAGGCGAGCGCTGCTGATCGATCTAGCCTGAGGGACCGCTCCAAGTTCCTGGTTTGAGGCTTTCAATGATGGCTTTGGATAATCTAGTCTTTATAGTGTTTTTAGTGTTTAAGTTTGGTAGTCATAGCTTCTTAGCAAAATGAAGGTTAGGATGTATACTCCCTCAATGGAGCTCTGTGTAGAACAATTTGGTTTTTTGGGAAAGTCTGTAAAGCTGGTGAAGGCTGTGGATGATGGAACTCTGCTTTTTTAAGTCTTATGTATTTGTTTTGTTAATGAAGTAATATAATCTTTTATTTACAAAAAAAGCATTAGCATGAATACTTTAAAATTTGCATACTGTCAGATAACAAATGACAAGTGTCGTAAAAACATCAACACATCAAAACACTGAACATAAGAGTTTTTCATTGGGGAAACCTTTAAAGGAGAAAAACCCCAAAATCATTAGTAATTCATCTCTTAAACGAAACGACTTGAGTTATTCAGAAAAATCCTCAAACCCTATAATAGGTTTGATCCACAGATACCAAAACAAAACACTGAACATAAGAGCTTTTCATTGGGGAAACCTTTAAAGGACAAAAACCCTAAAATCATTAGTAATTCATCTCTCAAATGAGATGACTTGAGTTATTCAGAATAATACTCAAACCCTAACAGGTTAGATCCACAGATACCAAAATTCCTAGAAATGAATTTTACAGAGAAGTCAAATTAGGGCTTTTTGCCCTAATACACCAGTTGCCTAGATCTGCTGCCCAAGCTGCCTGGATTATTTTTCTATGCTGCCCAGGATGCCCGGATGCACTGTTTTGCTGCCCGAGAAGGAAACAGGCTGCCCGAACTTGTTGTCTGCTTGCCTGGATCCCTGTCAACCTTCTCAAGCTTGTTCTTTGCCTACCCGAGCCGTGCCCGAATCCCTCTGTTGCCTGCCCAAAATCTTGTCCAAGTTGCCCAAGGGTTTGTTGTCTGCCCGGAAGCCTTCCTGGGCTGCCTGTTGCCTGCCTAGAACCCTTCCTGTGCTGTCTGCTGCCTGCTCAAGGGTTTGCTTGAGGGTTAGCTGTCTACCGAGCCCTGTTAGGGCTTGCTGTAGCCTGTATGTTCTCGAAGGCACTAGCAGGCAGCCATAAGACTTGTTAAGGCCTGCTATAGGTGCCCGTGGGCACTAACAGGCTACCTAAGCCTCGTAAGGGCCTGCTGTTGGTAGAGGAGAGTTGCCGAAGGTGGAAGAGAGGCATCCCATGAAGATCAGAGCCTGCCCTTGGAAGAATAAAGGCTGCATGTGGAAGATCTAGTAGTAGCCGTGAAGAAGAAGGGTCTAGGGTTTAACCCTAGACTGAATCTGATTGGCTGAGACTAAACCCTAGTAGATGTAGGGTTGTGTTGTAGTAGGTGGAGATGCCCTAGCTAAAATCCTCCATGCCAGGGCATAAACCACACACAAAACTTCCTTCTCTTCAATAATCGGCGAATACTTCTGTTGGAGCAGCTGTAAGTGCAAGAGCAAGTGTATATGATAATGGAATGGATTGATTTTCTTTTATATCCTTTGAGTCACCTGTAAGTGGACCAAAACTCAAAAGAACAAAATAACATATTTTTATTCTTTTATTACTTTGACTTTTACCTTTAGTGGTACTAAAGGTCTTTTTGCACTTTCACTTCGACTCCTTAGTGGTACTAAGGGTCCTTATGTATGTTTGACTTTTACCTTAGCCTTCTTTAAGTGCCCTGTGGTCAAAACAAGTTGTCAAGGTGGTCCTTCATCCCCATTTAAAGTACATCATCATAAACAGAGAGAAATACTAATGCTGCTTTTATCTCACACTCCATATGCCACCAAGATCGGGTACTAAGGTCTCTTAACCAGGGGTAACTAATTCTTGGAGAAGATCACAAAGCCCACAAATCGAGGGAGGAGTGTCACACATGCCCAGACTTGGTCTAGGGCTTATAGTGTTATCTTGGTAACAGACCAGGTGCCTTAGCCATAGGCTGCATAATTTGACCCAAGGCCAAATACTTGGTAACAGACCAAGTGCCTCCATTCTCCCGGAGAATGGCCCTCAGCCCCGGGTTGAGTCCCTAGTCCCGGACTAGATTAAATTCCTGGTAACTAACCAGGTGCTTCCATTCAAAGAATGACCATTCAACTCTAGGCCGAGTTCCCCCAGTGCTGGATTGGTTCCACTTCCTGGTAATTGACCAGGTGCCTCCATTCTCCAAGAGAATGACTCTCAATGCTGCTTAGGAAAAATCAACACTCCGTCTCAATGAGAGAGATATTCTTTGCCATGCCAAGCTTGTCACGAAAGTACACAAACTTCGTTGTTGTCAGAGGCTTGGTCAAGATATCTGCAATCTGTTCATCTGTACGGATGTATTGCGACTTTAAAGTGCCTCTCTGTACTAGGTGTTTGATCAAAATGGTACTTCATTTCAATGTGTTTCGATCTATCTTGAAACACTGGATTTTTTGAAAGCTTAATGCAACTCTGATTATCACAATGAATAATCGTTGAGTCAAGCTTTCCACCGAACATATCAGATAGTAGTTTCCTAAGCCAAACTGCTTCCTTGCAGGCATCACTTGCAACAATATACTCAGCTTCAACTGTACATTACGCTATGGAACCCTGTTTTTTGCTGGACTAAGAGATCATTGCAGATCCCATACTGAAGCAGTAACTTGAAGTACTTTTTCGGTCTACTGTACCGCCAGCCCAATCTGAGTCGGCATATTCGGCTGACATTACTCCACTACTAGAAGTATACCTGAGCCAATAATTGATGGTACCTTGCACATATTTGAGTAGATGTTTGGCAACTACCCAATGTATGTGCTTTGGATTGGACATGAACTGACTCAAAGCATTTACTGTGTAATAGATATCTGGTCTCGTGTGCACGAGATACATTAGGGATCCAATGAGCTGTCGATACAGAGTAGAGTCCACATTCTGTGAACTGGTGGCTGAGTCTCACAACTTTTTCAAGTTGGTTGTCATGGGCACGCTCATGGACTTGCAGTCCTGCATCCCAAATCTCTGCAAGATGTCTACTGCATACTTCCCTTGTGTTAGGAAGATCTCACCCGACTTTTGCTAGACCTCTAGGTCAAGAAAATAATGCATTAGACCAAGATCCTTCATTTCAAAATTAGAGGTGAGCTCCCTCTTACACTGAGCTATTAGTTGTTCCTCTCCAGTAAGGAACAAGTCATCCACATACAATACTAGGATTAAGATATGATTATGAACAACCTTGAAGTACAAATTGTAATCAACAGTACTTTTGGAGAACCCCAAGCTATGGAGGTATCCATTAATCCTTGCATACCAGACTCTCGGAGCTTGTTTGAGTCCATACAAGGCTTTCTTCAGTTTACACACATGGGACTTATCCCCATGTGTCATAAAGCCTTTTGGTTGTTCAATGTAAACTTCCTCATCAATCTTGCCATTGAGGAAGGCTGTTTTTACATCCATCTAATGGAGTTTCCATCCAAACACAGCAGCAAGAGATATGACGATTCTGATAGTAGTATACTTGGCGACAAGAGCAAAAGTATCATCATAGTCTATGCCCTCTTTTTGGGTAAAGCCACGAGCTACAAATTTGGCTTTGTATTTCTCAATGTGCCATTAGCAGCATGCTTGATTTTGTAGAGCCCATCTTGATGTTACCACTGACTTTCCTATCAGTCTAGAAACAACTTCCCACACATCATTTGTCATTATTGAACTGTACTCTTCAATCATAGCATCAATCCATACATGTTGACTCGCTGCTTCTTTGTATGTGGAAGGTTTAACATTGATGAGCTGGCTCATAAGACCTGAGTACTTCTGTGGCCTTATGCTTTTTATGAAAGTCTCGGGAGGAGCTTTATGCTTCTCAGCTTCTTGTAACGTTTCTCGGTACCAGGCAGGCCTCCTTTTTGAATGAGGGACCTCAGGTAGTTCTTCTGGTGGACTTCTAGGTTCCTTAGGTACATCTAGAATTTGAGTCTCAAATTCTTCTTCCTCCCTCTAAACTTTTGAATCTGGGATCTCAAAAGGAGGCTCTTCATCTTCCTTTGAAAGCTCTCGTGTTTGACGAAACACAACTTCCTCATGGAATATCACGTCTCTACTGACTTCAATGTACCTTTGTCCAGGGACATAGATGCGAAAGGCTTTCAAGCTTTCACTGTAGCCAACAAATATGCCTTTCTTTCCCGAAGGCTCTAGTTTAGCCCTCTTTTCTTTTGGTACATGAATGTACATAGGAGTGCTGAAAATCCTCATGTGGTCAACTGCAGGTTTCTTGTTGGTGAAGATTTCTTTTGGAGTCTTTTCCCCTAAGATGGCATGAGGGCTTCTGTTTGGAATGTACACAGCAGTACATGCAGCTTCAGCCCGCAAAGATGAAGGAAGATCAAGGTCAGTCAACATAGCTTTAGCAGCTTCACAAATTGTTCTATTCTTCCTTTCTGCAACCCCATCCTATTGAGGGTTGTAAGGCACTGTCAACTCTCTCTTGATTCCTGCTTCTCGGCAAAAATCATCAAACTCATTAGACTCATATTCACCTCCGTTATCTAACCTTAGGATACAAATGTGTTTGTCTGTCTGATTTTCAATCAGAGCTTTGAACTCTTTGAACTTGTCAAAAGTTTCACTTTTGACTTTGAGAAAGTATGTAATATCCCAAATCCTGATATTTTCTATTTCTATGCAAATTTACTGAAACAGCGGGGCATGCAAACTGCCATGCAAAATTTCCCTATTTTATAGCTGAAATTAGGGTTAGGGTTTGCAGGATAGAATGAACATTGATAAGCCGATTGAATATGCTCCAGAGAAAATACGCATGCAAGATGAGCTGAACTGATGAAGAAATGACCTTGTTTTCTGCTGCAATATCCCAGATGGCTGAATCAAATAAGTGTGACGTTTTTGTTGAAGGGATGGTCAGCTTCGGCTGGAAATAAGTCGGAAGGAAGGTGTGTCCGTGCCGGAGAGGATGGCCGGAGCATGCAAGAGTTTTGACCTCTCCAGATGCCCTAGCAAATTGATCTTCAAGTCTGATGCTCACGCCCCCACAACCTTGTAAACTGCTGCTAGCTGCCTTGGATGGACCATCTGATAGCTGATAATCACCCAATGCAGTAGAGTGATCCTATCAGTGAGGATGCAGGCCGCATGTGGAAGAAATATGGTGATCCAGAGTCTTGGTGAATGACTAGGGTTTCCCAGCTAAATGCCCCAGCTGTACGAATGAACCTGCAAATAACCTTCGGACTTATACTGGAACACTGGATAATGATGAATGCAATAGACACAGTGACAAACCTGGATGGTTTATCTTGAAGGAAACTAGGGCAGATGTCTCACCACCGAAATCCCGTTAGCTGAAGACACCGTCCCCAACCCCAACTGCTGTGGTTGCACACTGTGCTGCTACTCAAGAGCTCCAAAATCAATAATAATCCAAAAGTAAAGTCTCCATTCACTTTATCTTTCTTTTATAACTTTCAACTGCGAAAATCCTAACTTTTGACCTAATTAGGTCACTTTAACTTCTAATTTGCAATTGACTTGTATGCATGCGCATGGAGACTTAATTGGGTGCATGCATCATTAAATAATGCTTAGATATCATGCATGTCACTTTTAGGGTTTGCATGCATATCACGTACAAGCACCCACTCAAGGAGGGTGAAGACATAGGCCCACAAATGTTAGAGTGAATCAAATCCAATATTCCTTTAGATCTATTCTTGCTTTTGGAGAAGGATTTCTTAGTGTTCTTACCTAGAGCACAACCTTTGCGAATACCATCATGTATAGGAGCAATCTATGACATACCTGTAACCATCTTTTGAAGGCCAGAAAGAGCTGTATAGTGGAGGTGTCCAAACCTTCGATGCCACAACTCACATGGATCAACTGTGTAGTGAACCAAGGCTTGTGTGGAATTTTTGGAGGCTTTATAAAGACCTCCCTCTCGAACCCCAATTGCTACAACTTAGCTTAGCTTCTCATTCTTTGCCCATAGTAGGACCTGCTTGTCCATGAAGAGGACCCTATAGCCCTTGTCTTCTAAGCCAACAATAGAGAGAAGGTTTTTCTTCAAACCAGGAACATATTAAATATCATCAATATGCAGAACCGTACCTGATTCAAGTTGAAGTGAGGTTGAGCCAACTCCTTCAATCTTGTAAGTGGTGTCATCCCCAAGTTCCACTTGAGTAGTGAACTTCTTCTTTCTGTAGCTGGTGAGAGCTTCACGGTAACCTTTCATTTGTCTGGAGGCACCACTATCTACTAACCAAGAGTTAGCACTGTCAGTGATGGATCCAGAAAGAGCAGAGATCAGGTAAAATTCCCTTCTAGGTTCATCTTCTTTGGTGGCCTTAGTATTCTTCTTCTTCTTGGGTTCTTGTTCTTCTGCAATAGAAGCTTGGAACCTCCTTTTGAACTTTCTCTTGGGCTGCCTGCAATTCTAGGCAAAATGGCCAATCTTATGACAATTATAGCATTCCAATTTTGAACCATCAGGGAGTTTACCTTGTGGTTTCTTTCCCCTCCGTTTTTGAGGGGAGGGCTTCTTGAACTTCCTTGTCTTAGCTGTAAGAGCAATGTTTCCTTCCTTAGTGCCAGTTGTCTTGTTTTGAACTCTTCCTTCTTCTTCCAAGCAATCATGCCAAAGTCTATCAAAATTTGGCTAATTTTCATGTCCATTTACAACTGCCAGAAAGGTTTCCTAAGAATTTGGAAGACCATAAAATACAGTCTGTACAAGATGATCATCATCAACAATTATACCAATAGTAGTAAGTTGGTCTCTTACCTGTGCAATCTTTGTAAAGAAGGGTGCAACTCCTTCATCCTTGTTCATCTTCATTGTTCGAAGTTTTTTTCTTCAAAACCCTCTTCTAGCTATTGGAGTTTGTGCAACTTCAGAAGTTATTCTTATTGTCCTCCTTCGGGAGTTGAACTTGTTGTAATTATTCATCTAAACCCTAGAAAGAACAATGTAATCCTTGGGGAGAAAAGCCAGCAATAAAAGAATAAATAAAATAATAAAATATAAAATTATTTATTGCACCCCCAAGTGAAGTTGGCCCCAATTATTTTATGGGTGGCAAAACAATATAAATAGAAGGCGCCGCTCCTCATTTCAACACACAACAGCAGCGCAACAGCTACACAACAGTTCACAGTTTTCTGGGAAAGACAACAGTTACATAGCAGCTCAGAAGTAGACTGATTTTCAGGGTTTCATATTTGGAAGGCATTGCCATATTTTTCTTTTTCTTTCTTCATTGTACTCTGATCTTAGAATTATCATTTCTAGATGAAGGTTGTTGGGTTTTTCCCAATTGGGTTTCCCAGGTGAAAAATACTTGTGTTATTGTTCTGTGCTTTGTCTATCTTCTATTGATTCTATTGATAAATGCAATTAAGATATACTGCTATAATTTATAAGAAAATCTAACATGGTATCAAAGCAGTACTAGAAGAAGCCATTGTCGGAACTCTGTAGACAACTTGTCGAAACTAGGGTTTCATCTTTCAAGGTTTTCACTCAACCTTTTGGCAGAAAAAGAGCCTTGGGAATTTAGCTCTAAGGAAGGTGCATCTTTTTGTCGAAATAGAATTGGATTCTGAGCATTTTGAGTTTTGGTTTGTCACTATTGCTGGAAATTAGGGCTTTTTACAGAAGTGGAATTTTTGAGTGAGCCCAACATAGGATTGTTCTCCTCCTCTAAATCGAAATTTAGAGACCAAGATCGAAATTTTTGGTTTGGTAAAACTTCGGGAAAGTCAAACCCTAATTTGACCTTGAACCAGAAAACTAACACTGTAGAAAATCAACTCCAGATCTATAGTTAAGATGATCAGCATGAAGGTTGAAGATCGTTTGGAAGGGGCTTCCAATTTCATCCCTTGGAAGTCTAGGGTTCTTCTTCTACTAGAAGAAAATGACCTATTACAGTTCGTAAAGGCAAAGGTTTTAGAACCAGAAGCCGAAGAAGACAAACCTCGCTGGAGAAAGGATGATGCCAAAGCAAGGAGGATTTCAGTGGACTGAGTTAGAGATCACTTGGTTCCTCAGATATCAAAAAAGACGACAACGAGGAGGATGTTCAAAACCCTAAAGAAGCTATTTGCACACAGTAGCATCAATGTGACTCTCACATTGAGGAATCAATTGTCGAACATGAAGATGACGAAGTTCGAGGATATTGCCTCATATTTCATGAGAATCACTGAGCCCCGGGACAAGCTAAAGTCCAGTGGAGACAATCTTGAAGAAAAGGATCTTGTCATGAACACCTTAAATAGTCTCCCACCATATTGGGAGTCTTTCATCCAGACTATAAGTGGTCGAACCAAATTGCCCAAATTTGATAAGCTATGGGCATAATGCACTCATGAAGAAACAAGAATTGCAGCACGCCAAAGACTTCATGGTACTCAACTTGAGGAAAATCAAGCGTTCATATCACATACCAAGAAAGGCAAGGGAAGGGGAAGGAAGCCGTACATTCACAAGCATCAAGACAAGAGATCAAGTCCTCCCCCAGATCAAAAGAAACAAAAGAAGGATCTATCTTAGATCCAATGCTACAGGTGCCAGAAATACGGTCATTATGCCAGTAGTTGTCGAAGTTCAATCAAAAGGAAGCATGAAGCTGCAATTGCTGAAGTAAAAGAAGACCCTCCTCATAAGGAGCCAAGGAAGGATGATCGTTCGGAGTTTTTCTTCTAAGAAATGATATCAAGATCTAGATTGTGATGATTGTCAAGCAAGCATATGAAGACCAATGGACTCTGACAGTGGGAGCCCACCCACACAACTACAAAAGATAAGTATTTTGTCTTACATGCTCTAGTAGATTAGATCTAGTTGTTTTTGAATATGTTCTTCACAGATTTGCATTTCTAAAATCAGGTAGTTAACAAGTAGGCTCATCTAGTATTTGTTATACACATGATTGTTTAAATAGCCTGTCATGCTGCACAACCCATCAAGGATGACAACTCCTTTATAACATACTTGGAGTAGTACACACTCTTAACGGTATGCTATAATGGAGACCATAAGCATCTAGATAATGGCCTTACGTTTGTTGTGTCGAAGCATTGACTAAAAGGTTGCCTACAATATTTGGTTAATACATTGATTATGAAACATTTCTAACCATCTGACAGAATTTGACTTGTAGGGAATGCCATGATCTACAAGGACAAGTAATACCATTGATATATAGATGGAACGAAAGCAGAAAGCCTCTAGAAGCATGTATTATGACTCTCAGACCTAGAATAATCTCATGCAGAGATTTGGTTATCAAAAGTAGAAAGCTTCTATGAATGTTGGTCTATATGCTGCTTCAACAAGATTTACTCAACCAACTTCTTAGAGACAGAGGGAGTTATCCCTTAAAGACAAGGATTCTAGTCTATTACACATGATAGAAACCTGACAACACTGATGTCGTGATTCGAACAAGACAATTGATGGATCCTTGATGAACCTGGTCGTCACCAGGATGGACAATTACTTTCGAGTCTACATTCATGTGCTCAAGTTAGAACCTTCAGGCAAGAAGGGAACATTCGTGGGATATTGCAAGTCCTCAAAGGTTGGCAGAATATGCATCCCAGGATTGAGGCAAATCGAAGTCAGTTGGGATGTAACCTTTGAAGAAGAATGGCTATCCGAAAAGGAAGAGGATCAGATATGGAGATCAATGACGATGAAGAGATGAGATCATCTCCCCTCCAAACATTAAGAGGGAGTCTGAAGAAATGAATAAATCGATCAGTTCCATTGATCCAGTTGAGGAAGATGATGCTCCCACAGATATGGCAGTAAGCCGGAAAAGACCTAGATGGGTACGATAGATTTTGCAGAATGCAGAGGAGCATGAAGTTCTGCATGGAGCAGATGGGAGGCTAGATTTGTTGCTAGAGGGCTCTCTTAGAAAGAGGGAGTCGATTATGATGAGGCATTTGCTCCTATGGCTTGATATGCTTCCATCATATCGGTTATTGCTATTTCAGCTATGGGATGGAAGTTGTATCAGATGGATGCGAAGACAACCTCTCTCAATGATATTGTCGACACATTACTTCTTGGTATTAGGAGTATGATAAAGGCAGAAGAAGATTTTCCTAGGTCAAGTATATTACACCATGGATATGCTGAAGAGATTCAGAATGTTGGACTGCATGTCCATAACTACTCCGATGGATGCAAATTTGAAGAAGCTAAGGGATTCTACTTCAGATTCAAACTTGATTGATCCAACCATGTATTGCTAGTTGATTGGGCCCTTGATGTATTTGACGAAGACCAAACCCGACATTTGTTTTGCTGTGAATGTTCTCGGTTAGTTCATGTGTGAACTGAGGCAGATTCACTGGATTGCTGCAAAACATGTACTCAGATATTTACGTGGCACTATGGGATATGATCTTACGATATGACTTAAGATTGTAAGGGTTTACAGACTCAGGCTGGTTTGGATGCACTACAGATAGGAAGAGCATTTCAGGTGTTGTTTTCTGTTTGAGTTCTGCAGTGATTTACTAGTACAATAGGAAGTAGAACTCAGTAGCTCTTGGTACTGCTGAGACCGAGTATATGACAGCTAGCTCAGCAGCCAGGGAAGCAGTTTGGCTTTGTAAACTTCTTGCAGGATTGTTGGCCAGATTTCGGAGCCAACCGTGATTCACTGAGATAACCAGAGTTGTGTGCAGATGTCAGTGAATCTTGTATTGCATGACAAGTTGAAGCACACAGAGACTCAATATCACTTCATACATGATATGGTGCAGAAAGGTGCGGTTGAGCTCCAGTATATTTCGATAGACGACCAAACTGCAGATGTTCACACCAAGTCTCTTCCGAGGATGAAGCTTGAATACCTTCGCGGAAGACTTGGAGTAGAAGAGAACGTATCCCTCCTTGAGAGGGAGAGATGACTGAGAGACATTTACCATACTTCCACCCAGATACCTCTACTCGTCCAGGTTCTCATCCAGGTATGGGAGAAATCCCATCGGCAGATGAGATGGACAGGTAGTAGATGGTCGGGTTCACCCAGGTACCTCTGCTCGTCCAGGGTCTCAGCTAGGTGTGGGAGAAATCCAATCGACAGATGAGACGAACATGTAGTAGATGGTCGGGTTCACCTAGGTACCTTTGCTCGTCCAGGGTCTCATCCAGGTATGGGAGGAATCCCATCGGCAGATGAGATGGACAGGTAGTAGATGGTCGGGTTCACACAGGTGCCTCTGCTCGTCTAGGTGCTCAGCCACGTATGGGAGTAATCCCATCGACAGATGAGTCGGACAGGTAGTAGATGGTTGTGTGATTGCACAGGTACCTCTACTCGTTCAGGTTCTCAGCCAGGTATGGGAGTACCCCATCGGCAGATGAGACGAACATGTAGTACACGGTTGTGCATGTGTGCTCATCCAAGATTTCTAGCCAGGTATGGAAGTATTCCATCGGTAGTAGAGACAGATAGGTAGCAGAAGATTCTCTCTCAGACATCCGGATAGAACAAAGACAACCTTTAGTATGTTTAGAGATGATGGAGACAGTATAGATATGTAGATGAAACACAGATGATGATGATGCCGATGAAGACCGAAGAATATCTTCCTTGTTGAGAGGGAGTGTTGAAGTTTGTGCAACTTCAGAAGCTATTCTTATTGTCCTCCTTCGGGAGTTGAACTTGTTGTAATTATTCATCTAAACCCTAGAACTAACAATGTAATCCTTGGGGAGAAAAGCTAGTAATAAAAGAATAAATAAAATAATAAAATATAAAATTATTTATTGCACCCCCAAGTGAAGTCGGCCCCAGTTATTTTCTAGGTGGCAAAACAGTATAAATAGAAGGCGCCCTTCCTCATTTCAGCACACAACAGCAACGCAACAACTACACAGCAGTTCACAGTTTTATGGGAAAGACAACAGTTACACAACAGCTCAGAAGTAGACTAATTTTTAGGGTTTCATATTTGGAAGGCATTTCCATATTTTTCTTTTTCTTTCTTCATTGTACTCTGATCTCAGAATTATCATCTCTAGACGAAGGTTGCTGGGTTTTTCCTAATTTGGTTTCCCAGATGAAAAATACTTGTGTTATTGTTCTGTGCTTTGTCTATCTTCTAGTGATCCTATTGATAAATGCAATTAAGATATACCGCTATAATTTATAAGAAAATCGAACACTGGCTAGGTGCCTTCTTTTCATACAAATTTGTCAAGGTGTCAAAGCATTCTTTGGCGGTCTTCAATGGTGTGATGGTGGGCATCAAGGTTTCCTTGACTGAGTCATAGATGATCCTTCTTGCCTATGCTTGCTTCTTCTTGAAGGCAACTCTAGCAGCATTAGTTGAAGGTTCTTCCATGTCATTGAGGACCAAGTCATCCAGATCATTTTCTTCTAGGGTGGCCATAAACCTAGCTTTCTAAGAGTTGTAATTTGCTGAACCTTCAAGCCTCTCTTTTGATCTGAACGTGTTGGTAGACATCTCTGCTTCACAAGTTAGTTATCTAAGTTTGCAAAATGTCCCAAGGTCTAGGAAGACAACAATAATCTAATCTCTTATTGGGGTCTTCACATGCAAAGCTCTGATACCATGTTGAATTTTAGCATTTGCATATATTCTTTAATTTTGCAAACTGTAAGATAGATAACAATAAGACAAGTGCAATAGATAATCAGACATCAACACACATGAACACTAGATGTTTTCACGGGGAAACCTTTAAAGGACAAAAACCCCAAAAGCATTAGTAATTCATCCCTTAAACGAGATGACTGAGTGTGCAAAAGAATCTCAGAATTCTGAGATGAATGTTCTTCAATAAGTTGTCAAACCCTAGCAGGCGTGAACAATTTCACCCTTGACTGAATTTGACCAAAAATTGTCACAAAGACAAATTACACAAAAAATTGCACATTAGGGTCAAAGCTGTCCAAGTTGCTCGAGATCAGTCAAAGCTGCCTGAGGGTTTGAGATGGCTGCCCGTAATCTGTGATAGCCTGCCTGAGATTTTTCTGCTGTTGCTCGAGTTATTCTGAGCCTGCTCGAGACCTGTTTTGGTCTTCCCAGACCAGATCTGAACTGTCACAGGCTGCCCAGACTTGTTGGACTATTGCCCAGATCTTTCTGCTCCTGCCCACGAATGAATTAGGGCTGCTCGAACTAAAACTGTAGCTACCCGAATAACAGAGAGGACTGCCTGGACCTGTTGGACTGTTGCCCAAACCTTTCTATACCTGCCCGCGAATGAATTAGGGCTGCTCGAACTAAAACTGTAGCTGCCTGAATAGCAGAGAGGACTGCCCTGAGAGAGGGGCAGCCAGTCTGAGGTCTGCCTGTGAAAAGAAGCAGGCTACGAGTTATGTAAGGCTACCCGGATGTGAGAGAAGGCTGCCTAACTTAGGGATGGAGAAGCCCTAGGTGTATGTGCTGATGCTTCTGCTGCTCACCGTGTGGAGAAAGATGAAGCCCTAGTTCGTATGTGTAGAAAGAATGATGCCCTAGCTAGCTAGGTCACCATGTTAGGGCATAAGAACAAGCAATCACACACTTGAGAATGCCAGCGAAAACATCAGTTTTCTTGGAGCAGCTAAGATGAAGATAGAGTGCGTTCAAATGATTTGCAAATGATCTTCTTTTATACCCTTCTTTGGTCACTTGAAGTGTACCATATAGATAAGAATAAAATAATAAGGTTTTATTCTTTTACCCTTTTGACTTTTACTTTTAAGGTACTAATGACCTTTTTGTATCTTCACTTTGACTTCTTAGTGGTCCAAGAGTCCTTATGTATTTTTGACTTTTACCTTGAGTGGTACTAAAGACCTTTTTGTATTTTTCATTTTGACTTCTTAGTCTTTTGCAAGTGACCCGTGGTCAATGCAAGTGGTCATAAGGGTCCTTCAAATCCACTCAAAGTACATCATAAATAGGGAGAATTTCTAATGCTTTTATCTCGAACTCCTTGAGCCACCAAGATCGGGTACTAGGTGTCTTAACCAAGGGTAGATAATCCTTGGGGAAGATCATAAATCCCACAGATTAAGGGTAGCAGTGCCTCACATTCCCAGACTCGGTCTAGGGCTTATAGTGATGTCTTGGTAACTAACTAGGTGCCTCAGCCATAGCCAGCATCAATTGACTAAATGTCAAATACTTGGTAACTGAACAAGTGCCTCCATTCTCCTGGAGAATGGCCCTCAGCCCTAGGTTGAGTTCCCCAATCCTAGACTAGTTCATCTTCCTGGTAATTGACCAGGTGCCTCCATTCAAAAAATGGTCACTCAACTCTAGGCTGAGTTCCCCCAGTGATGGACTGGTTCCACTTCTTAGTAACTGACCAGGTGCCTCCAGTCAAAGAATGGCCACTCAACACTAGGCTGAGTTCCCCCAGCGTTGGACTGGTTCCACTTCTTGGTAACTAACTAGGTGCCTCCATTCAAAGAATGGCCAGTCAACTCTAGGCCGAGTTCCCCCAGTGCTGGACTGCTTCCACTTCCCTCTTGCTCTCCAATTATCGTTGCATCATTGATTTTCTTTCCTTTTGACCACATTAGGACTTGGCCATCTACAAATGCAACTCTTATTTCCTTTGCATCTAGTGCAGAGATGGAGAGAAGATTCTTCTTCAATCTTGGAGCATATAGCACGTCTTTCATCTTTAAAGATTTCTTGGAATCTAGCTTGTATTGAGCGTCTCCACTTCCTTTTATGGGGTATTGATAACCATCCCCAAGCTTCACCTTGTGAGGTGACTCAGGCTCAGACATATTGACGAATGTTTCTTTGTATCCTGTCATATCTTTGGATGCCCCACTATCCACAAGCCAATCATCGCTTCCATGTGCGATAGTGCCCTTGAGTGCTGAGATTAGGACATACTCTTCATCACTTGAAGAATCATCTCTTTCCTCTTTGAATCTTTAATTTCTTGGTTCATCGTCTTCAGCTGTGTGAGCATGATGTCTTTTCTTGTTGGACTTCTTGTTGAAGGAGTCTTTGTTCTTGGGACTATCTTTGGAGTAGTCTCCCTTCTCATCACAAGTGTAGCATCAAATATTGGAAGGATCTTTTCTAGACTTTTGTTTTTTCTGATGATGGTCCTCCCTCTTGTTGTGATGGTGGTTCTCCTTCTTTCTATAATTTCTTCTGGTGTGAACTGTGAGAGCTTGATCTTCAGTTGATGTCATCTTCTTTTCTCTTGTTATGAGGCAAGCTTCTTCTTGTGTGCATTCTTCCCAAAGTTTGTGCAAAGAGATCAACTTCCTTCTTGCACATATTCCTTGAATGAATGAATCCCATGATCTTGGGAGACCATTCAATGTGGTCATAACAATCTCTCCTTCTACATTCTCTTCGATTACTTAAAGTTGTTCCTTGATTTGAGCAACCCTTGTGAAGTAGGACTGCATGGTCTCTGAGTTCTGTATCTTAACATTCTTTAGCTAGTTCCTCAATGCCATCCTCCGATTGATGTTCTTTCCTTCGAACAACTTCGTCAAAGCATCGAACACTTCCTTAGGCGTCTTCTAGAATGACACATGGGGGATGAGATGATTCTTGATAGAATCTGCAATGATTCTCTTGGCCTTGACCATACTCTTATGGATAGCCTTAGCCTCATCTCCCTTTGGTTCTGGAACTTCCTTACTGATATATTGATCCAAATCATTTTCTTCAAGGATCAGGGAGATCTTATACTTACATGCTCGAAAGTTGTCAGCTCCCCCAAGCTTAGCCTCAAGCTGGGTATGATGAGTCATTTTGAAATGAGGACCTCAAATGGAAATAACAGAGATTTAGTTCTTACCAGTTTGAGGTGTTCGACCTGGTTTCAGAGCTGGCTAACCTAGGGTTTGTTAGAGAAACCCTGATTTTCCAAACTTGGAGTTTTGGAATTATGCCTGGATAGAAAGATGCGCCCTCTTGAGGCGAGTTGCTCAGTAATGTCCTTTTCTGAAAGTTGAGGTGGGAAGCCCCTCGAAACTTGATGCCCTAGTTCCTCCCGACACTAGTGTCTAGGTCAAAAATGAAACTTCTTCAAATTTGATTCCGCTTCCACCAAAAGATGCGCCCTCCTACAATGAGTTAGCCTAGCCCTCTTTTCTTGATGATTTGTGGAGAGAAGACCTTGAACTAGGAAACCCTAGTTTTCGTTTTTGCATAGTGCCTTCTTTCAGAGAGGCCATGATACCATGCTAGTTTTTCCAATCTTATTCAAATAGATTATGATCTTTATCTAAAAGAATAACAGGCACAACAAATTGCATAAATAGAGCGGATACACAAGACACAAAGATTTTCCTTGGGGAAATCATAAAGGAGAAAATCCCACAAACTTCCTTAGAATAGTGTTTCGTCACCAAAACAATATCACAAGATGGAAAACCCCAAGTATAAGAAGTCTTCCGCAGCTCTCTCTCTCTCTCCTCCTTGTTCTTGGCTCTCTCCTCATGCGAACTTGAGTGAGTGAGTGTGTGTATAAATGAGGGAGGGCGCCTTCCTATTTATACCCTTCAAGTGATTGACCTTACAACTTGACTGGGCCGACTTCTCACCTTGATAGGGCTGACTTCTCCCAGGGGAACCTAAAAATACATTTTATTATATTCAACTTGGGGACTACTGCCCCTACTTACAACGAAGGGTTTGCCTCAATAACCATAGATAATAATGACTTCTCGAAAGGAGGAAAACACATGTCCAATGGGGGTACAACAACATACATTGATAATATACGTCAGAATATCTTTCGAAGTTACAAATACAACAACATACACATCCCCCCCTACTGGGCTGTAGAATGCGCCTGTTCGACGCAATAACAAATCTGTACAGTCATACTGACCAATACAATAATTCCATATAGTTGTATGGATCCGTACAATAAATCAATATAGTTGTAGGGATCCGTATAGACAGGTTTGTACAGTTGTGCAGACAGTACATACCACAACCAACAACCTTCAGGTTGCTTGACAATAATATTCCTCAGTAAGTTTGTTGTGTTTTGTTCCATTTTGAGTGTACCATATAATTGTAAGCTTTTGGAGTTGTGGAGGTTTCCTTGTAAGCATAGATCTATTAATGAAAGGCTGATATGAAGGTGTAAATTGTCTGTGTATTGTGTTTTGCTTGTGCTGTTCATTTTCAAATGTATGTGTGATTGTTGCATGCTCATAAATATTGATTTCTGTGATTAAATAAGTTTAGCGTGATAGAAATCTTCAAGCCACTGGGTGCGTCCTTGGGGGCAAGTCTCGAGTTGAGACACTGTCACTCAACATTCAACTCCTCCGTCTAGGCCAACTCCTAGTGAAGCCAAGGGGGGTGGTCCCTATAAAAGAATATAAGGTTTACGAAACAAAGGATGAAATTAGTCTAGGAGTTTGAAATGAATTATTGAAACAATACTTGCACAAAATTTATAGAACCTCAACAACATACAATAATATATTCCATCAACAAAATATTTACTTAAATAAAAGTATGATCATTACAAGTAGACCAGTGCCAATGGAGTCGAAAATGTTGTAAGGGAAATATTCTGCAAGTGTATCTTGGTCAATTTTAGTTATTATGGATGAAATGATTAAGGGAAAAGATGATTCTCAATATACCGTGAGGTATAGGGAATGTGACCGGATTTTGACGAAAGTGGCTCCTTGCAAGAAGATGTGGGCTAGATGGAGTCAAGGGGTGTGTCCAACACTACACCAAACAAGGGTGTAGCTTGATAGGGCCTCGCGGTCACTTTCTAGTTGTTCCTGCCTTCTTTGAAAAATTTGCCCACAAATGACAAACTTCGTGTACGCTAGATTTCTGTATGTTATCAAGGGATTGATTTTATTAATGGTGAATTTTTATTAGATGTGAAACTTATTTCAATGCAACAAACCCCGTTTCTGGGTATCCCATAGCTCGTGTAAGCTTGTGATGGGTAGAGCATACATAGAGAATTGTGCGAAATGCCTGTTCTAGTTTAAGATTGTGAATTCTAAAAAAGGTAAAATGTGAGACTAATTACTACAACCAAGAGTCTCTTTTCGGTCTAGTACTTGGGCAAGCCCTTGTCCATGAACTGTACTCGGGAAAACAGGGCCGGGTTAATATTTGTCACTTTACAATAATAAACCCTTGAAAGAAAAAGCTAAACAAACCAAAGCAAAAATGAAACTAATCTAAAGCGATAATGATATAAAAAGAACATAAAAGAAAACCATCAAGGAGATGACACAAATCCCTCCAGGGGAAAAGGGGTGCGAGCACTTGGAAGGCCCACTTGCTTTTCTTATTATTATTATATTACAAGTGAAAATGGTGGCTTCCTTTGGTCCTTACAGATCTGGATCCAAAGGATTAAGGGAAAATAGGAAGCTTAATTATAAAAGTGAAGGAAAGAAGGGAAAAGGAAATGCTCAAGCTGAATGCCCATATCTAAGGAATCCAATGGTGGGAAGTAGAGGGACTATGTCTGTCTTGAAACTGTTTGAAGAATGGTAGATTCAACCAAGATCATCCACTCCAATCAAGCTTAAGAAACCTGCATCACTAACGATACTTGCAAAAAAGGGGGATCAAATCTGGTATTTCAACAAATGAAGATTGAGAGAGCATAAGTACAACCTAGTACAGTTTGCCACTCCTAGATCTTTACAAGCAGAGAATAGTAAATGAAATCAAACTAGAATCATTTAACCTATATGTTAACAACAATCTTAAGGGTAGATAGATCACCACAATAAGCAAAGCAAAAGGCAGCAATACAGTTACCTCATATGCCAGTGACAATATTCACCCACACACTAATGCAACATGCCATGGACCTCCAAAGTCTTTCTATTAATAAAAAAGAGTTACAGTACAAAGCTTCATAGCTTGGGCAGAACATTCGGTCCTCTGACCATGCCAAAACAATGAGCAAAAGCTTTGCTTAAATTGTTAAAATTCAAGCATATTTATCCAAGACAAAGTGTTTTACTGTTCCTTTAAAAATTTCCTTTGATATAAACTTTCAAATAGCAATCTAGAAGAACATAAGCATGGATGATGAGCAGTAGAATAGATGCATAAATCAGATCTCTATGAACACAGGAAATTTACCTTGGAGAAACCTGAGAAGGAAGAAAACTCCAGCAAACAATCTTCCTTTATTGCAAATAAAATTGTATGATCAGTACAACTTCCACCATGAACTATGCTCTTCAAAGAGCTTGACTAACCTGACTGTAGATGACCAGCAAGAGAAGAAGTTCCTTGCTGTCCTCTTTGACTGTGTAAAAACCAGCAACACAAAAGTTCCTTCTCTGCCCCTCTAACTGTGTATAACTGTTGTAATAAACATATGCTGTTCACTTTTCTTACTGTGTAAAACCAGCAACACAAAAGTTCCTTCTCTGCCCCTCTAACTATGTATAACTGTTGTAATAAACATATGCTGTTCACTTTTCTTACTGTGTAAAACCAGCAAGGACAAGAGCAATTTGCTGCTCTCTATTTACTGAGACGTAAAGACAAAACTTAATTAATTAATGATGTGCTCTAATGGACAACAGAGGCTACAATATAAAGGCAAAGAAGGTAAGGTTGACATGGCATGCACACAAGGAAAGCTCCAGAATTTGAAATGAAAATTGATGGAAAGTTCTAAACGGAGAAGAGAAATTTCTATAAAGTAAGATTTTCAATTTTTTTAGTAACTTCTCTTTTTTTTCTTTCTGCCTTTTTCTGACTTTAATTATTTCCCTTTTTTTTTTTCTTTCTAACTTTGTCTTTTGCTAACTTTATTTATTTAATTATTTCTAACTTTGTCTGGACTCTTTTTTGCTAACTTTAATTATTTAATTATTTTTATTTTCTTTAACTTTTTATAAATTAGTTAATTAATAATTAAAACTTTTAATAAAACTCAAACTTTATTCATGAGAACTTTGACTTTGACTTAGACTAAAGAGACATATTCATGGTGGATGAATTTATCCGTGCCAACGCACTAGATCAATACATTTATTTGCATGAGGAAGATTGTTTGTTTCTAGCTCATAGGAATTTTACATTCTTCCTAACTTTTGCTAGATACCTTGGATTTTGCAAAATGCTCACAAGGCCCTCCTGTCTTGGCTTTTGGCATTGCCTCACAACACTTACTGACTTGACTTTTGGTATGGCTCACAAGGCTTGTCTGTTCACCTTGATTTTTGCCATGACCTCACAAGACTTGCCAAGGCATTATCACTTTCATTCTGACTTTTGTCCTGGCTCACAAGGCTTGTATGTTCACCTTGACTTTTGCCATGACTCACAGAACTGTTTAATCTCCAAGTCTCCCTAGCTAGCTTCAGGGTGGTCACCTATGACCTCAGACCTTGGAGAATGCCTTCTAATGCTATTTTCAACACTCCCTCTCAGTAGGGGAGGCATTCTCTACAACTCCAAGTTTGTCACGAAAGTATGCAAACTTCGCCAACTGCAGTGGCTTGGTCAGGATATCAGCTACTTGATCATTTGTTGCAATGTGCTTTAGCTTGATCACATTTTGTTGTACCATATCTCTGATATAGTGGTACCTCAGATCAATATGCTTTGATCTATCATGAAACAATGAATTTTCTATGAGCTTTATACAGCTCTGGTTATTGCAGGGAATAATCGTAGTCTCGAGCTTTTCACCGAACAAGCCAGAAATAAGTTTTCTGAGCCATACTGTTTCTCTGCTGGCATTGCTAGCAGCAATATATTCAGCCTTAGCTGTGCTCTGAGTAATAGATCCCTGCTTCCGCCTGGACCAGGAGATCATGGCTGATCCTAAATTGAAGCAGTAACACGAGGTACTCTTTCTATCTACTAGACTCCTAGCCCAGCCAGAGTCTGCATAACCATGCAACATCACACCACCACTGGATGTGAACTTTAGCCCATAAGCTAAGGTACCTTGAAGATATCTCAAGATGTGCTTACCTGCCACCCAGTGTCTTTCTCTCGGCTCAGCCATAAATTGGCTCAATGCACTCACTGCAAATTGCATATCTGGTCTAGTATGAGTTAGGTACGTTAAAGACCCAACAAGTTGTCTATACATGGTGGGATCCACCAAATCAGATCCTGAATACGAGTCATGCAGCTTCTTTAGATTAGCCACCATAGGAGTGGACACACTCTTGCAATTCATCATAGCAAACCTCTTCAGTATGTCTACAACATATTTTCCTTGAGATAGGAAAATCTCGTTTGGTTTTTCCCAAAGCTCTAAATCCAGGAAATAATGCATCAATCCCAGATCTTTCATTTCAAACTCACCAGTGAGCTTCTTCTTGCACCAGGTTATCTGTGTATCTTTTCTTGTGAGGAAAAGATCATCTACACACAAAACCAAAATCAGAGGATGATTTTCAACAAGTTTAAAATAAAGATTAGAGTCAGCAGTGCTCTTACTGAACGCCAAGCTTCTCAGAAAGCCATCAATTCTGTCATACCACACTCTGGGTGCTTGCCTAAGATAGTACAAGGCCTTCTTTAACTTGCATTCATGAGAAACCTTGCTATGCACAAAAAGCCATCGGGTTGCTCTACATAAACTTCCTGTTCTACTTCACCATTAAGGAAAGCAGTCTTTACATCCATCTGATTTAATTTCCAACCAAGTACAGAAGCAAGAGACATAACTGAACGGATGGTAGTATACCTAGCTACTGGTACAAATATTTCATCGTAATCTACACCTTCTTTTTGGGAGAAGGCTCTGGCCACGATTCTAGCTTTGTACTTCTCAACACTTCCGTCAGCTGCATGCTTTATCTTCTACAACCATTTGGGTGAGACAACTGATTTGTCTTTAGGCCTGGGAACAATGTCCCATACACTGTTCTTTATGATGGACTTGTATTCATCCAACATGGCATCTCTCCAAACCCGCGACTTGTTAGCTTCATCAAATAAAGAAGGTTCAACATCACTAATGTTACTTACCAAAGCAACATACCCTGCAAATCTTTGAGGCTTTTGCTTTCTCTGAAGGTTCCTGAAGGGGCTGCATGTCTCTCTGCATCTTGCAGAGTTTCTTTGAACCAAGCTGGTCATTGCTTGATAGGAGGATCTTCAAGAGACCTCTCTAAATACCTCGGTAGGTTCCAACGCTGCATCTTGATCCATTGGATCATCATGACTTTTATCCCTTTGAAAGTCAGTACCAGAAGTCTCGGCTGAAGGAGAATCTGGCTCATCATCGATCTGAAGCTCTCTAGATCGTTTGAAAACAACTTCCTCATGGAAAGTTACATCTCGACTCACTTCTATCTGCTTCTGACCTGAACATAGATCCTGTAAGCCTTAGAAGACTCACTATTTCCAACAAAGACCCCTTTCTTACCTGAGGATTCCATCTTAGTTCGCTTCTCTTTAGGCAGATGAATGTAAATTGGACACCCGAACACTCTCACGTGTCCAACATCTGGTTTCTTACCAGAGAAAGCTTCTTCAGGAGTTTTATCCTCTAGGATTGCATGAGGGCATTTGTTCTGAATGTAGACTGCTGTAGATGTAGCTTTTACCCAAAGAGAGTTGGGCAGATCTTGATCAAACATCATAGCTTTTGCAGCTTCACATAAAGTTCTGTTCTTTCTTTCAGCAACACCATTTTGCTGAGGATTATATGGAATAGTCAACTGACATTTGATACCAGCTTCCTTACAAAATCTCTCGAACTCATGGGATTCATATTCCCCTCCATTATGAGATCTTAGAATATGAATGCGCTTTCCTGTTTGATTTTCTACCAAGGCTTTGAATTCTTTAAACCTTGCAAAAGCTTCACTCTTCAACTTTAGAAAATAAATCCAACATTTTCTGGAAAGATTATCAATGAATATGACATAATACGGAAATCCATTCAAGGAAGGTGAAGACATAGGTCCACGGATGTCAGAATGAATAAGTTCTAAGATCTCTTCAGATTTGCTGCTACTATGCTGAAAAGACTTCTCTGCATTTTTACCAAGCAAACAACCTTTGCAAACCTCATTTTTATTAGAAGAAATAGGAGGCATATCGCTTACCATAGATTGAAGTCCAAGGAGAGCCTTGAAGTGAAGGTGGTCGAATCTTTTGTGCCATAGCTCGCTAGGGCTGACTGTAGAATGGGAAAGAGCACGAGCATAATGATTTGTTACCTTGTAGAGTCCTCCTTCTCGAATACCAATAACTTCAGCTGAACTTAGCTGACCATCTTTTGGCCAAAGAACTGCTTTATCGTCCATGAAGGCCACCTTGTAGCCTTTATCTTCAAGTGCAGAAACTGCCAACATGTTCTTTCTCAAACCAAGAACAAATAAGATCTCATTAATGTGAATGATGGATCTAGACTTTAATTGAAAATAGGTGGAACTAACTCCTTTAATATTGTGACAAGAGTTGTCACCAAGCTTAACCTGCACTGCAAAAGTCTTCTTTCGGAAATCAGAAAGGATATTTTTGAAACCAGTCATATGCTTCGAAGCTCCACTATCAACCAACCACGAGTTTTGATCAGTGGTTAGGTAACCAGAAAGAGCAGACACCAGGAAGTATTCTCTTCTGTTTTCCTGTCTCTCAGGAGATTCACTTGCCTTCTTACCTGATCCTCCTTCTTCAGCGGTGGATGCATGATGCTTCCCTTTATGGAAGCCTCTCTTCTTGGATTTGCAATCTTTAGCAAAATGTCCCATCTTGTTACAGTTAAAACATTTAATCTTGGACATATCGAAACCTTTACCTTTGAAGTTACCTTTGTACTTGCTTTTCTGGAAGATCTTCTGACGGGGAGGATTTCTTCCTCTACTTGTCTTTGCAGCCAAAGCAACATTGTCATCATTAGCAGTACCGGACCTTGAAGTCATGCGACCTTCCTCCTGAAGGCAGTCATGCCACAAGCACTCAAAAGTAGGCCGAGACTCCCTACCATTCACAATGGCAAGGAAAGTATCCCACGAAGATGGGAGGCCATTGAATATGGCTTGCACTAGATCATCATCTTCAACAGTTACCCCTGTGACAAGTAACTGATCACAAATCTGAGCAATTTTAGAACAGAAGGAAGCCACAGACTCACCTTTCTCTATCTTCAAGAACTTTTAACTTATTCTTGAGGTTTCTCTTTTGACTAGGTGTAGTTTTCTCATACAAATTCCTGAGAGTGTCATAACAGTCTTAAGCTGTCATTAGAGAAGTTAGCATCGGCATAATACTGTGTTTCACCGAGTCAAAGATAACTCTCTTAGCCTTAGCTTGATTCCTCCTGAAAGCTGCTCTACTAGCATTAGAAGCTGGTTCCTCCATCACTGTAGTCACGAACTGATCTAGCTCCAACTCTTGGAGAATATTCATGACCCTGAGCTTCCAAACATTGAAGTTTGAAGCTCCCTCTAGCCTGTCTTCAGGCCGAACATAAATAGAAGAAGACATCTCGAACAGAAAACTTAGTTCAACTGAGCTGGATAAAGATTGAATCCTTGGACCTGTGTGGGCTCACGAACCAAAGAACTGAGCTTTGCTCACACGCTGATCTCTGATACCATGTTAAAATTCAAGCATATTTATCCAAGACAAAGTGTTTTACCGTTCCTTTAAAAATTTCCTCTGATATAAACTTTCAAAAAGCAATATAGAAGAACATAATCATGGATGATGAGCAGTAGAATAGATGCATAAATCAGATCTCATATGAACACAAGAAATTTACCCTGGAGAAACCCGAGAAGGGAGAAAACACCAGCAAACAATCTTCCTTTATTGTAAGATCAGTACCACTTCCACCATGAACTATGTACAACTTCCACCATGAACTATGCTCTTCAAAGAGCTTGACTAACCTGACTGTAGATGACCAGCAAGAGAAGAAGTTCCTTGTTGTCCTCTTTGACTGTGTAAAAACCAGCAAGACAAAAGTTTCTTCTCTGCCCCTCTAACTGTGTATAACTGTTGTAATAAACATATGCTGTTCACTCTTCTTACTGTGTAAAACCAGCAACACAAAAGTTCCTTCTCTGCCCCTCTAACTGTGTATAACTGTTGTGATAAACATATGCTGTTCACTTTTCTTATTGTGTAAAACCAGCAAGGACAAGAGTTCATTTGCTGTTCTCTATTTACTCGGACGTAAAGACAAAACTTCATTAATTAATGATGCACTCTACTGGGCAACAGAGGCTACAATATAAAGGCAAAGAAGGTAAGGTTGACATGGCATGCACACAAGGAAAGATCCAGAATTTGAAATGAAAACTGATGGAAAGTTCTAAACGGAAAAGAGAAATTTCTGTAAAGTAAGATTTTCAATTTTTTTTTAGTAACTTCCATTTTTTTCTTCTTTCTGCCTTTTGTCTGACTTTAATTATTTCCCTTTTTTTTTCTTTCTAACTTTGTCTTTTGCTAACTTTATTTATTTAATTATTTCTAACTTTGTCTTGACTCTTTTTTGCTAACTTTAATTATTTAATTATTTTGTATTTTCTTTAACTTTTTATAAATTAATTAATTAATAATTAAAACTTTTAATAAAACTCAAACTTTATTCATGAGAACTTTGACTTAGACTTAGACTAAAGAGACATATTCATGGTGGATGAATTTATTCGTGCCAACGCACTAGATCAATACATTTATTTGCATGAGGAAGATTGTTTGTTTCTAGCTCATAGGAATTTTACATTCTTCCTAACTTTTGCTAGATATCTTGGCTTTTGCAAAATGCTCACAAGGCTTCTTGTCTTGGCTTTTGGCATTGCCTCACAACACTTACTGACTTGACTTTTGATATGGCTCACATGTAACGTCCCCGACCCTCGACCGGCGAAGAGGACGCTACCAAGCCATGAACTATTTCGGGCAACTAGCCCCATGAACATGCATACATGTAATACTGAAATAAAATGATTTGAAGTAAAAGATACATACATACATAACTATTTAGCATACAACGGAAGAAAGTCATACATTCAGTCATTCAACATGTTCATCGTAATTCATTAAACATCAAATATAATTGCAGAGATGAAATAGACAAGAATACTTATCTTATGAGTAATTCGTCTCGCAACCAGCTACGTCGTTGCAACGTTCCACCCAACCATAGGCCATTGTGCTCCTTAATCTCTTAGCAACACTGCCACCCCCGAGCTAGGCATGATTCCCCAAGGAATAAGGAACAAGCAGGCTTATACATAGCCAAGGATACACAAATTAGCCAAGCCAACACAGTTGGGTTTATCAGGCCATCAAGGAGCTGGGAAAAGCTGAATGCTAAGCTGGTGAGTTCATTGAAGAGCTAAGGACACCTACACCAGAACTAGCCTGACTTCTAGGACATCCACACACACCCAACACAAGGAAATCAGTCCCTTCTCTGCTACACAGTCCCTCAGGCCCTGACCTCCCTTCCAGTGCTATTCAGGGGTTGTGGAGAAGAAAGCCAGCCCTCTAGCTCTGTCTATGTGGTTCCAAACACACCAGGTTTATCAAGCAAACCAAGCCTTCATCCCCACTCCAACACAGTCCGAAGACCAACCACTGCATAGCAGCAAAACAAACAATTCACAGCTTGGACCAAGGGAATTCGATTCCTGAGTCGTTCTTGGCCCTATCGTGGCCAAAACGACTCAATAGGAATCCACAACAACTCACAAACGAAAAAGAACCCACATCAAACCACAAATCGTGGGGAAAACAATAGGCCTGATCTCAATCATTGAAGCAACGGGAAGATACACAACTCGAAATGGAAGAAGAAATCAGACCTTCAGCTTGGATAGGGAAAACATATACACAGGCCACAAAAATCGGTATGGAAGACACATACCCACAGTAGAAATCGTAAATGGCTCGTTCACAGGAAAAATCGTGGATGACGGAAACGACTCTCCCAGCTCTCTACGTGAGGAGAACGATGGAGAATCCCAACCTGTGCGTGAGGAAAACAGAACCATTGTCCCTGCGTGAGGATGGAAAGCAATGGAAGAATGGAGTCGTTTCCTTCCTGCCCACGTGAAGTGAAAGGGTCTGCTGGTGGAGTGTCCGTGTGGGCAAGGACTGACAGTCCTGCCACACACCACTGCCCAGCAATAACTGCCCCAACTAACAACAAAAGTTTAATGTGGTAGCTGACTGATGAGATAAGGAAAGGTGAGTAAGTCAAAAGGATTTAACAGCTGACACATGGCTTTTCCCCATAGATTCAAAGTTTAATAATTCCCCCTCCTTATCCTTAGGAAAATCACGCCCTTTTCGTCATGGTTGCATTGACATAGCTGGTTGGGGTTCATTTTAATTAATGATGCATATTTACATGATGCCAAACTAATATGTGACGTATACCACGATATACCATCGGCAACGATTTCAATCGCCGAAACATAACACAACCAAATCGATGGTGGGGCTTTTGCCTTTAGCTCCACACCACGATTAATTACAATATATACATCATGTACACTTAATGCAAACGGGGTCAAAACTGGGGTGTTACAACAAGGCTTGTCCGTTCACCTTGACTTTTGCCATGACCTCACAAGACTTGCCAAGGCATTATCACTTTTGTTCTGACTTTTGTCTTGGCTCACAAGGCTTGTATGTTCACCTTGACTTTTGCCATGACTCACAGAACTGTTTAATCTCCAAGTCTCCCTAGCTAGCTGTTGAGGCGTGGAAATTCGCAGGCAACCACAGTAAGGGATTCTCCTCAGTCAATGTTCCCAACTAGCCCGTGACTGTTTGGTGTAGGGAATCCGTCCGGTTTGCGGTCCGGCTACCGTAGGTCAAGTAACAAAAAACAAAGGTTTTACCGGTTGCGGCCCGGTCCACCGTGTGTATTTTTGTATTTTTTGACTTAAAGTATGATATGCACGTGCCTAATTAACAATGCAGGGTGATAAAGATGCAAAGAGTAGTCACAATGTGATGCGCAGGTTCTTACCTCTCGTCTTAGAACTCACAAGCATCCAAATCACATATATGCAAGGAAATAAATACCAACTAAACTATCTCTAGAGAGTTGGATATTAATTCATGAGTAATGCACCACTGTCCATGTGTTATGGCAAATCACAGATAGCTGTTCTTATAACCAAACATATAAACATGAATAAAAGTATATATGATAAGATAGCTCATCAACAGTTAAAACTCCCATTACTCATAGTGGAAAAAACATCATAAAGGTACTGAAGAACATTCAGACAAGAACATAGGTTCAGGAAGTTAGAACGCTCTTACAGCTAATGAGACACAGTTGAAAACGAAATAGTTCACATTCAACATTGCTCATTTAAATACATTGATACGTTCCATATAGCACTTTCTTCAACAGGCAAAATTTGCAGTGTCTCGTTTGTAAAACGAAATAGTTCCCCTTACAAGCAATAGTTTACAAGTTTTTGAGAGGGAAAAAGCCCCTTGTAAGTTCTAAATTTCAAATATTTAAACTACAACAGCAGATCGTTTCGGCTGCCCCCCCAAACGTGTGACCTTTCGGTCCCTCCTGGCGTTTCATATCCTCATTTTATTTTTCTGTACGCATTCATGATCTGACTATTAACGGACAGATCTTTCGGGTCTGTGCCTTTGTCGCTATTCATTTTGTCTTTTCCTTCGCTTATCCTCCTTGCGACCCTGCCGGTTTCGGTTTGATCTTTGTCAAAACTGTCAAGCTATGCCTTCGCGTCGTGATCACCTCAATAGTCCCCTGAGTCCACCTGCGATTAATCAATGTACATCATTCGTTGGGATTGCATTTTAAAACGAAATGTTAAATTCTATCAATCAAACGGCTGCTCAACAAGAAAAATCATGCGTTGCATTACTGCTAACATGACAGGGTAGACTTATCCATAGCCGCATAGGCGGGCTTTAACAGGCGATGGGCGCTGTGAAACATTTAAGCACGTCGGAGTCGGAAGAGATAAGACCTAAGCTGCGGGCGGGAAAACTTCAAATCGGAAGTCGGAAAGACGACGACATCGGAAGCCTCGTGCTTCGCACAGCCGCAACGGCGGAAAAGAAAAAGACTACGGGCATGCGACACGCATCGGCGGCGGAGCGCTTTTCATATCGGGTAGCTAGTTGCTTCCGGAGCCGCAACGACGGAGGATCAAAAGGTTATAGACACGCGACACGCATCGGCGGGCGGAGCGCTTTATACTTCGGGTGTTTAGCTGATTTGGGAGCCGCAACGGCGGAAGCAAAACAGACAACAACCTTCGGTCAAATAAAAATGCTAAGTGTTTAAAAACTTTAAAATTCGGCAACGATTGAAATGGTTTCACCTTCGAAACAGGGTTTTTTAAAGAACACTTGACCCGACTCTTCCTTGACTCAACAAGAACAAACTCTAAAATCTGCGACCCACAACAATTCCAAACACGAGCAATTTCTGAAAACCAGGACGAAATGTAATCTTCAAGAAATCATCCAAAATTAAAGCATGACCCAAAAATCCAAGGATCTAAACGATTAGAAACAACGCTAAATCACGAGGAGGGGACCAAAATTTAAGAAATTTGGGGAGAACAGTTGCAGCTGCAACACTAGCTTTTAGGGTGGTCACTTATGACCTCAGACCTTAGAGAATGCCTTCTAATGCTGATTTCAATATAAATAACAAAAAAACACTCCAGGGGGGATGGATCACCAACTGGAGTTCAAAGTCGAGTTTGATCAGTGAATAGTGGATCTTGTTAGGTGTTGATTTCATGAGAGGGCTCCACCAAATACCAAGTGATGCAATATATCTTGGAGAGATCTCCTTTCCAAAGAAATAATGCTACATATATCAATGCGTCACCTCTTGGAGAGAGGGCGCATCTTCAACTCAAGATACTTGCCACCTTTCAAACGGTCACCAGTCAAGTCACTAACATAAAGGGATAACTCGCACTTTAATCATTGGTTACAATCGCCAAGTATTCCAATCGCTCGTATCCCCACACGTGAGCTTTTTAAGAGGGGGTGCATATCTCACCTTAAATTAACTCGCTAGCCTCCAAATCTTTATTTAAAACTCATGCTTTAAACTTAAGATGAGTCATCGTCCACTAAAGGACAAACTTGCCACTTTTTTGACTTTTAAAACTAGTTTGACATGTCCCCACATGATTTGGGCTTTTGTCATTTTGTGTCTTCTTTAGCATTTTTTGACCCTTTTGTAGCCTCTTTAAGGAAAAATGCTCAAAATGATAATTTAGTCACCTGAAGCATAGGGAAAAGGGGTCCTAGGGTAAAGAGGATGCTCTGAGTGTGAAAACGAGCATCCCCATACCAAAATCGGACATTGGACCACACTTTTATTACAATTTGAATTTTTCTATTTAAACCATTAAAAAATGGCCTAATTTTGTGGGTAAAATTATTTTTCTTGAAATTAAAAAAAACTTAGAGGCTTAGCACATGTCCATACGACTCAATATCGATGCCTAGCATGCTTATATACATTGACATGTGAAATTTAATAACCTCATAAGGCCTAATCACCAAGACAACCATTCCAACTTTGGAGAAGTGGTGAAAAAATACAATCGCTTATTCAACATTGCGAAGAAACACCTTGGAATGATCGGATTGACGTCTAAGTCCTAGGAAGCCAAGTCCTGTACAAAAAGTTTGCCATGCTAGTACATTTATTACAATTCCCCTAAAGGGGGATGAACATGTGGTACAAAAAATAAAAGGGCTAAGAAGGCTTGATGGACTTCTGAACTCTTATATGACCAAGTGTACTTTATCATCCTTTGTTGACTTGCCTGAAAGTCCAACTAGGTGCAACTTAGTTGGTAACAAGCCCTGAACCATTTTGAACCCCAATTCATAGCACATATAACTTGTGCAAGTTATGGCACAGGAGGATGCATGCATTGTCCTTTCTAAGGGATATTTTCACAGGTCTTTTGTTAATTTTCACACAAGATTTGATCTTCATTCCCAATGATTCAATGCTTAAATTATAAATGAAAATACACTGGTGTTTTAACAAATTACACAGTGGAAAGTACTTGAATTAACACGCATTTGACACTTAGATTTACCTTGGAAAACCTCAATTGGGGAAAAACCAACAAGCAATAGATTTTATTACTCTAAAACTGTGGGCTGCTTTAGTGGGAGAATGGTCCATTGAGGAATATACAAATCAACAACTAGCCAATCCTGCAAATCTCAAGTTCAACCCTTCTATCTTGCTAGTTGGCTGCTATCTTCCTTGTTGCCCCTTTGCTCCATTCCTCGAACTCTACCCACACACTTGAATGTAATTCCTTCTCCTTCCACTTAGTAAGATCCCCTCAATGTGTGTGACCGTCATATATCATTCTCTCATTATGTTTCCTTTTATAACATCTCAATGACAAAATACCTTGGGCTAATACCATGAATTGTCAAATACCATGGGCCCTAAATCACTTTTTAGTCATTATCCAACATTAAGTTAATAATGTACTTTTCCTAAGTTAGACTTAGGAAAGAGATACAAAAAGTCTCTTGCTCCTTAAGCAAGCTCCTAGAGTGGTCTTCTAGACAACTCATGCATGGCAGACGCTTGCCCTATGCAAAAGTACTTGTTCGATGCTACAAAAATCAACATCCCTCTTAGCGAAGAGGGTACTTTTGGAGCAACTACAGGTGGCAAAGAAGTATTTCGGTTCAAAAGGAGCAACTACAGTAGTGGATGATGTGGAAGTCTTCCACATCCCATCTAGCTTGGTAGTCAAATCTTCATAGTAGAGGCATTTGGACTACCTGTAAACTTCTGTTGTTGTTTCTTAGTCTTTCCTCCTTCTCCCTCTAACGACATTGAGAGGCATTGTGACCATGCTTGTTGCACTTGAAGCACTTGATATGTCTTAATTATTTTGTGTGTTGACATGAAGAATCCGATTCTTCTTCCTTGCCATTTTATCCCCTCTTGTGTCCTCATTTCCTACCTTCTTTGCTCACCTTATTGGTGAGGGTTAAGTTGTTCCTTCATCTTCATCCTTGTAAGTAGTTGAGACTTGCTCTAGTCTCATCTCCTCTCCATTGAAAGCATCCCACAATTGCTTGAAGTCATGTGACTTCTCTTAACCATAGATAACTTGGACAAAGTTGTGCCAAGATGAATTGCAACCATTTAGAGGAGTCTGAACTAGCTTGTCATCTTTAACTTCATCACCACTGCACAAAGTTGGTCTCGCAACTTTGCTAGCTTCATCAAATAGCTAGGTACTACATTTGTCTTGCACACACGAGTTGTGGTGAGCTTGTTCCTTAAGAGCATATTTCTGGATATATTCACTCTTTGGTATAGACTTCCCAAGGCATTATTGATCTCCTTGGCATTGCTCTTCCCAATGATTTGGGGGATCATGTAATCCTTCATCGAATCCAATAGGACACTTCACAATCATTATATTTTGGTTGTACTATGCCATATCTTTGGGATATATAAGAGGTTCGACCTCTGCTTTGAGGAGGGTTTGCAGTCTGCACTTCCACATCACAAAGTTTTAATAGGTGACTCTCTTGCATGCTGGGAGTAGCCATTATTGAAGATAAAGTGACGACTGATTGGAATTACAGATTAAATATTTAGACCAAATGCCTTTCCATTGGGCACAATCTCAAATAGCAGAGCACAATAACTCAAAATGGAAGGTGGAATAAAAATGACAGTTAATATTGGGTTTAACAGTGAGTAAGGGAGTCTTTGAAAACCTAAGATGAAGAAAGAATGGTTTTGCTGGGTGTTATGTTGCACCTGTCCTCAACACACCTTTAGATGTTCCCTAGTGAGAGAGAGGCCATTTTTTTGACTAGGACGAGTGTTATTCAGCAGTGTTGGTAATGGCTGGGGACCCCCTTTGGTCCTTCCTTTAGGAGTACTATGGTTTAATGGCATTGTTGACTGCCCTTTGCTGGGGTTTTTAATCTTGAGATTGGTGTTCGAGGCTCCTAGGGGTTGATCACTAGGTCACATGACCCCACACCTTGTTTTCTTGCACTGGACCTTGGTCCCCCATCACAACTACAAGACCTTGGTCTCCCTTTACAGCCACCTTAGACACACTCCTAGCCCTTTAGCTGACTGCCGCTCTCTCTCCTTGGGCTCCTTCCTCAGAGGGTGTCATCCTTCCTCCCAGGTCCTACTGTTGCTTTGAGGGGGGCGTTGAGGGATTTTTTGCATTTTCGGGGTTAGATGGGGCATGACGCCCTCCCTCTAGCTCACTCCAGCCTTTTGTTCGGGGTGATTTGCTTATTTTAGTTGTTTTAGGAACCTAGAAAAAATAACCAGGGAGCCTACTATAAGCCCTACTTTAGGTCATTTTTTAGATTATTTTATGTTATAAATTTGAATTGACATTTTATAATTTTAAATTGACATTTTAAGGCATGTCGGCCTATATATATTTGTAAAGTGAGTGTGAGAGGCTATTTATAAGCCTCTCCTCACTTCATTTTGACATAAGACAAGTGAGATAAAACACTATGTGCTTATTTTACCTTGCTAGGGTTCTTTGGAAGTGAGGCGCCCCTCTTGAGGAAGACGTGTTTTGGGTTTTGATGACAATTTCTTGAATTAGCTTTGGTTCAATGCTCTTGCGAAGGTGATGCTATGATTTGTTGGTTAAACACTTGCACAAGGAGGTATCTAGGGTTTTTCTTGATCTCCCTTTGTTAAATGTTGATGAATTATGTATGTTTATGGATTGAATGGTAGCCATTAGGGCTGCATTTTGTCTTGGCTAGTTCTTTCGTCAACTTTTAGTCACCTTGGTTGTAGAAGTACGTCCTTATAGGAGTGCTAGGGTTAGAGCATTAGGTCTTTCGGGTTTGATGTAAAACCTACGATAAACTTCTCAAGAGGTAGGTTAGTCACCTCCTTAGATGCCCTAGGTTAGGGTAAAGTTCTTCTCCCTTAGTCCCAAACCATCCTTCTCTTCAAAACCCAACATCTAGGGTTAGTTTCCTTGCATTGGCATGCTATATTAGGGTTAGATTAAGTTAGTATTAGGCTGTATTTAGTCAATAAAACCCTAGAGCAGTCATTTCTTGCCCTAGCGACCTCCTTTCTCCTCTTTACAACCCTCGGGTCTGCTCCTTTGCTGCTGCAGCAGCCCTCGGCCCTGCTATTTTGTGCTCGGCCTGCTTTTCTCCATCCTTCAACTCACCTCAGCCTACCCCCTTAACAGCCTACAACCCCTTTCCTTCCCTTCTCCAACACCCTCGGTTGTCCTCGCAGCCCTTGGTCATGCTTAAAACCCCCTTGGTCTGCTCATTTGGAGGCTCGACCTCCCTTGTTGGACTATCTCCACACCTTGGCCAGCCTCATTTAGGCTCAGTCCACCCCTTTTGGGTCTGTCCTAGGCTTTTGCAACCCTCGGTCCCTTGTATTCTAAGGTCTGTCCCATGCAAAACAGCCAAGGGACAGCACTTTCAGTGTCTGTCCCAGCCTTCTAACCCTTCATACAAACACCAGAAAGTAAACTGTTTCAAAGGTTAACTTGGTTGTTAACTAGTTTTGTGGAAACTAACACGAGAAGACTGATATTAGTCCTATTTGCATGCATTGTTTAGCATGCAAACACTCACAAACAATGATCACTTTGCATATATAAATGGTTCTTATTCCTTTGGATGAACTGCTCTGTAGTTGAATAATGCTCGCTTTGTACACCTATGTTTCATATTGAATGATAGTACCTTTCATTCTTACTTACTGTCGTACTAGTGGCTATCATACTGTTTGTTTTATATCAGACTTATTGCTTACTGTAAAATGATTGGTTAGTTGTATGCTTACTTGTGAATAAGGTTGTATTGTTTTAAAGTTAAAGGTATTGGATTAGTTTTGCTGTTGATGCCTCTTTACTTCACATTATTACACTTATTGCATTCACATATAGTGGCAACATTAATTGGTTAATACAGCCTGAGACACTGAGTGTTAATACTTCTTGCTATTCCTCATCATTGCACTATTGGCTGTCTACTGTTTCATTCTATATCAGATGTTATTGCTCATTGGAAAGTAACTGGCTAATTGGATGAATTCACAATTGTTATATAGGCATGATCTAAGTCTGAAATTAATTACCTGCTTATCCTGGATGAGTGTACTGCTGAAGTTGATATACTAATTGCACTTACATGATTCATATTCATACATATGGTATGTTTTCTTCATTCCTTGAATTGACTCCATTAAGGCACTGATCACTGACCTTTCAAAAGAAGATACTATTTGGTGTTTTAGTGTCCTTACAGGTTCTCTATTAGGGCTCTCCCCTAGGAGGTTTCGACGTCCAAAGAAGTTTGGGGAAGTGGCTAAGGTGACAGTGGTCACTTTCTCCTTCATATGCTTGCTGGTGACTAGCCCTGCTAGTTCATCCGGTAAAACTGGGCATTCAAATAACGAATCCAACAAGATAAGTGCAATGGACTGAGTACAAACAGTGAATTTAATCACATAACACTGTGAAAGTAATCTGAAAGTAGCTTTGAATATATTCTCAAGGTAAAATGAAGAGTATTAAACTGAAATCCTTTTACTGCACTCTGTGAATACATAACTGCTTCATGCAAAGCAGAAATAACTCAAGACAGAACTGTACAAGAAAAATACCTTTTATTAATCTTGAATATATAAGAACTTGGTCTAAAACTGCAAACCAACATTGATAGCTGAGAAAGAACAGATATGAAAGCATAGGAAGCTTGAAAACTGTAAATAGATAGAGTATAGGGCTCTACACAATGAGAGGTGAATCCATGGATGATTCCCTCGAATTCAAAATTTTCAAAAATGACCCCTTGGGCTCATTCCAGAGAAAAAACCTTGTCTTCTGAGGAGCTCAAACCGATTTTGTCTGGCTATATACGGAACTGGCCGGTTTCAATGTCGAACCGGACGTTCCATACAATAATGCCAGCCCCCCTCGGAAAACAACGATTTGCAAATTTTTTTAGTGAAATGAAAAAGAGGGTCCAGATGTGAGATTTTTATTTGACCCACAACCCCTTCTAACCTTATAAAAGGAGGCTCCCTCTTCCACAGCAAGGGGATGTGGACATTGATGTTGTAGTTGGACAAGTGCCATCAAGCCTAGGGAAGTCAAGCCATGTTCATGTTGACGATGTAGATGACGACTCTGAATCTCAGCATGAGGACTTAGATAATTCTGATATATGATTAGAATCATTAGATTGTAGATTCTAGTGTCTAGAATATAGTCATATGCCTATATTTTGACTTTAGTAGCCATTTATAGCAATGTTATCAGAACCGGATAGGCGATCGAACTGATAGAGCCCAAAATGCGAGCTGGACCAAACCAGACTGGAACCGGTCGATTAAAAAGTCAGTGTTCCACCAAGTTTCCAAGACGCGGGGGCATGGGAGCAGGGAAACGCACATTGGGGACGTGTAGAGACACCCCAAAATTTTGGGGTATTTTGGGGGTCGGGGGGGTGGGGAGGCGGGGAGGCGTCAGGGTCCCTAGCATAGGGGTTTGGTCTCTAAAATTATAAAAAAGAACAAAGAAAAATAATAAAAATATGAACCCCAACATATAAACATATCAATTCGTCATCCCATCACCAATTGCATACTAGCATGCTTATGTTCCCGAAGAGTTTAGTGTAATTTAATGTAATCGTTATAGCCAAGCATATCATATCGATGTTTGTTTCTTTTTATTTGTTTCTATTTCATTTTAAAATGACCATTTAGTGTAAAAGCCTAAAATTTAAGATGAACCATTTCTTCTTTAAGTAAGCAAATTTTAAAAATCGAGGGCAGTGGGGGCCTGTCGGAGCCCCTCGTTTTCAGGAGGGGGCGTGTGGGAGCCCCCCAATCCGGGAAACTCCTAGACCAGCGTTTTGCCAAGTTTCGCAGAAAGGGGGGCGCTGGGAAACGTTTCCCATGGAGCCCCTTAGCCCCCGGGGCGTGGGAAGCGTAGGGGGCGAGCCCCCGACCCTGGGAGGCGCGTCCCTGTGGAACACTGTAAAAAGTACATAAAATATTCATATTTTGTAAAAATACATATATATTCATGTGCATTCATATGAATCCAAATCATTAATAGACAAATATGCAAAGTTTCTCATATATATAGCAAGTATGGGTGCAAATAACCAAAATAGCATTGAGTGCAATACATCTCTGAAGTTATGAACCAAAATACATCAACAAAGAGGTTATAAATGGCCCTACATTCCAAAAAATAAGCATAGTACTAATGAATAACTATAATCTTTCCATATGGATAATGGTTAGACGCTTTAGGAGAGATTTTTGTGTTATTTTATTTTTTAAATTTCAATTTTGTGGGTCCCTAGACACTGCTGTACGGACCGGCCGATTTTGTACGGAATCAGACAATACAGGCTGTTTTGGCAGTTTTGGTCTGGCTCCATACGAAACCAATTGGTTTAGGGGCGATCTGAATAAAAAATCTGGCTTTTCTGGTTCAGGCACCAAACCCGACCGGTTGGGTCTGTGACCCGTTCGGACCGGCCGGTTTTACTGGTTCCGGTAACACTGATTTATAGCCTGCTTGTTGATGTACTTTTCTTCAGATATGTATTTGCACTGGGTACTGTTTTGGTTTTATACACTCTTGCTATACACATGAGAAACTTTGCATACTTGTGTATAATGGTTTGAATTCACATGGATGCACATGAATATATATATTTAAAAATATGAATATTTTAAGTATTTTTGCTCAGCCGGTTTTTTGATCCAGTTTGTTTCCCGGTTTTGGTCCGGTTCCGGTTTTACCACCGGTGTGGCTCTGATAACATTCCTTTTTTTTGTGTCTTCAGTTTCCCTCTTTATTACCCATCGAATGATGATTACATGCCTTCAATTGACGAACTGAATTCTAAACTTAGTATGAGGATAAGGCTGCTTTGGAGGGGTCAACAGCCCAATGAGTTTTGCTGTCCCACTTTCCCCTAAAAAGTAGGATTTTTTTTACTTGTTTCCAGGTTTTCCATTTTAACCTCTGGTAATCTTGTCCATTTCATTTTCATCGAGGAAACTTAGATGCTTCTGGAGATAATCAAATGCAAAGCTGCTTATGTACATACACATTTGATTTCTTCATTAAACAATAGTAATAGAAGATTTCCTACTACAATCAACCAATAGTGAATTTGAATCATTTAAGACTGGAAATGTGCAGTCACCTTTGGGGCCTGCTAATTACTTTACTGGCTCAACTCTTCCAAGTTGCATTAAATTGCTGAGATCAGTGCAGAATAGCATGTATGCTGTATCTGTATCTTGTCTAGTTTCACAAGATGCAACCGTTAAATAGACAACCTTGAAACAATAGGAGTTTGACATCATTCTGGTGAAGTTTGACATAAAGTAGGTATTGCATCTTTCAGTTCCCCACTTGTTTTGCATGTTTATTTCTTTACTTCGAGCAAAGCCAGGCATTATCAATTGTACATCCCAAGTTAGATTTAGCAGAGACAGTATGATACCCATATCACATGAGTCGCATGCAACAGAAGTATCAAGAGATGCAGATTCCTTCTCTTTTGTAATAACTCCAACTCGAATTCTGAAGTTTTTGTTGGCCTTAAAGACTTGGAGTGAATATGTTGTCGAGACCAGCATCTATAGGAACTCCAACTTTCGATCCATAATCCATTCTCTCTGTTGAAAAGCAGAACAAGGTAAGTTGAGAAGTTAATCAATGTTTTGCGAAACTTGATCTTTTATTGCTCATGGCTCCATCGTTCTCATACCTTCTAGATCGATGACCATCAAACATTGTGGCTTGACAACATGCTTGTGCTTTAATTAGGCCTCAGTGAGCCTTGCTCATTTGACCTGTCAAGACCTAAGTCACCTGGTTCGAGTTCATGTTTGAATTCAGAGACCTTCAAATTCGACAAAAATTCAGTTATAAAAATTTTGGTGATAAAATTAGAATTTAAAAAATATTTAAACTATTTAGCATCCAACAAGAAAACTTATATTCTTACCAAATCACATAACATCCTTATACCTTCGAATGTAAATATTAACATAGAATATTAAACTAAGTTGCATTCAATTAACAAAAAAATCATTTCATATCAATAATTTTTATAAGCAAAAATAAATGAACATAGAATATTAAACTAAGTTGCACTTAATTAACAAAAAAAAATCATATCAATAATTTTAATAAACAAAAATAAATTAACATTATTATTTTTTTATTGTAATTATTTTTTTAATTCTTAAAATAAATAATATTTTTTTTTAATTTTTAAAATAAATAAATTAATATAAAATAAATTGAAAAAATATTAAAAAATTATTTATTTATTTATATTCAAAATAACATTTCTATTACTTAATCCAAAGAGAATATCATTTATATTTATTATTAAAAAAACATTTACATTTATCCGGTTGTATGTGGTATCCATCACCGTTTTTAGGTTTCATTGAATATTGAGAACTGTCGGCATTAGCACCGCTGCAGACTCGAGGGTCCCTCTGCGACTCATAGAACGATGGCGGCCTCCACGCTCCCGTATTCACTCACGACATGATTCACGACGACGGCTAACTCCAGACTCGTACAATAAGCAAAAAGTTAATGCAGAGGTAGTTTGGGCGTCGGCTGGGGTTTACCCACGGGCTGCATGGGTTATTGGCCTTCAAAATCGTCGTATTTCAACGAATTAGTTCGCTAGGCATAGAAAATCGGCGATTTTCGATTTTTATGGCGAAAGATCGCCGAATCCGGTGACTTAGGTCAAGACCATATTCATCGTGGCTCAAAGAAGTAGTTGTTAAAAAACATTTTCTCAACAAGGCAGAACCACCTTTTGTGTATGATCTGTGGTTTGGGTACTTGCACGTTGGGCACATAACTTTCCATTGTGGCTATTGTATGGACTTGCTTCGACATTTAAAAATAACTTGATTTAGACTTGACTAGGATGGATATCTCTTGAATGGATGACTCAACTCTTGACTTGTGGTTAGGTGGAGGCGTAGCTGGTTTATAAATTAATCTAAAGATATGGGTTTGAGTAGACGTAGAACCCAAGACTTTATTTTCTTTTTGCAATAAAAGATTTAAACCAAATACTCTTCCTGCTTGAGCAGACTGAGCCACCAGTTATGGATTACAGTTTGATGAAATTAATTTTTAGGAGCAACAAACTCAGTGTCCAAAACTAACTTTTAGCGATTTGACTTTAAAATAGAAATTTAGGGAATTGGATTTAAAATCCAGGAATAATAGTTTTAACAACCTAAACAAATGGATACAAGAATTATGGAGGTGAAATCTTTACTAAACTGGAAAAGACCAAGGCAATGAAGAGGAGCCAAATTTGCAAAAAATTGACAGGACCTTTCATGTTATAAACTTCGGTTCCAACTGGGGATAGTGTCTCCTTGCTTGACACTAAGAACTGCAGACCAAGTGCCTTATTCATTGCTTTGAAAAACAATCCTTGTTCAATGTCTGAAATCTGTGACTGCATTAACCTGCCTGTAACCCTATTCCTGAAACCTTCTTTGTGTCTGCTCATTTACCACTGAAACAAACTATTTGTACATACTAAAATAAAATTAACCTGCAAACTGAAACTAGATGCTCAGCTGCCAGCCTATTTATATGCATCAGTACCTAGACTAATCAATTCAACCAACTGATCAGGTGAAATGAAATTTCCAATCCAACCAAGCATTTTACTGTATAGCTGAACCATGTGCCAGCTTATGGCTTTCAACAGAAATTTCAGTATGCATAGTTGACCCTCAGTATGAAAGGAGAATCCATATTCATAATGCTAAAATAATGCAAGACTTACATTGTTTGAAGTCTTAAGGTATGTTGCTACAGGATCATTGAGAATACGAGAGAACATCTTCTGTTTAACAATAAATCTCTCTTCCTTATCATTGTGACTGAACTGTATTTCCATGATTTCTGCTTCTTCAATTTCTTTTAAAACTTCAGCTATTCTCTGAATGTCAACTAGTTCTCCAGACCCCTGTTTTTGTGTACCCTCACTTATGAAGTCAGCAGGTACTTGCTCTTCATGACAGTTTTGAAGTAGTAAAATGTTCATCCTCAAGAACAACATTCAGCATATCTTCATATACAACATCATAAACTGATTTTAGCTGCACTACAAATTCTTGAATCTGATTTCTAAAAGTTACCCCTTCTTTTAAAGGCTGTTTCATTTTAGCTATAGACAGAAAATCTTCATTTTCAAAATCCCACGTATTTGTATCCATATCAACAAAAGAAAATTCATACCTTTCTAAGTTTCTTGGTTTCCCTCATTTGGTTTTCCTTTAGAAAAAAATTAGAAGAAACAGAAATACCAGTATTAAAATGTTTATGTTTACATACCATTTATGTTACCTGTTCAGAGGATATTTGCATGGGTTGATACTCTTAATAGACACTTTGATTTTGAAAATGCTTTGCTACTTGGACAACTAAGTCATTATGTTGATCTAAGACTGCAATTTGAAGTTCTTCCTGGACACTCAAATTATCCTGAGGATTTCTTGTAATTCATTTGGCATCCTCTTCCACTAAAACTTCAAATGACCAAGGGTTTGCGATAGACTCCATCTTGACATCGTTTTCTTCAAGTAGAATTTTTGATAAAAATAATCTTGAACTTTATCAAAATTGCCATCATACTCATCACACAGGTCCTCCTTGAAATAAAATTGTGAAGAAAACATAATAGTAAGCCTGTACTATTCAACTGGTTGTTTCTTGATTTTATCACATCATTTTCAGGCTTCTGATATATAATCTTTAAAACAGGAAAGAACTCCACATCTTGGAAATTTTCATGTTCATTTTGCTTTAGCCATTCTCCATATGCTTCTTTATCATTATGAATAGGAGAAAAAGATATAGACAAACCATCATTGTGAAACTTATCAATACAAACCAAATTTTTTGAAGCTTCAGAAGGCATTTCAAATTCATGATCATTTTCAGAGAAAGAGGCAACGATATGCTCAATAAGTACTATACCTTTTTGATTCTCTCCAAGAAAATATTACAAAAGTTTGCTATAGAATATATGGAATTAGGAGGCAAACTCCACCCATTCTTAGGAGTCTCCTTCTAATGAATCGTATAGCATCCTCAGGTTCAACCCATAGATCATGAATGAAATCTTGAAAGGTTGAGACATGTTTTTCAATGGTGATTTGATCATTTCCATAAAATTTAGGAAGGCAATCCTCCCAATCCTCAATGTGAGGCATACTGTTAGGAAATCCATACATCGTAGGAAAATGAAGCAGAGCATACCTCACAGCTACCCATGCAGCAGCGCCTTTGAAACGATGTGGATTTGCCAGGTCAACTTTTGATTGAAGAATCTTCTTTAAAAACTAAACAGCCTGATATATGATTCTTGTTCACCTTCAAGAGTCAGAATTTGTATTTGTCGTATGCCAGGTAAAACAGGCTTTCAATTCTGTTCCTATGCAATGACGCCAAAAAGAGGTTGTTCCTCAAGATGTTCCTGGTTTCTTAGGAACTATGCCTCTTTCCCCTTTCCCTCTTTCCGCTAGAAAGCAAGATTTTCTTTTCTTTTACTTGTTTCAAAGTGTGCCATTTTAACCTTAGGTAATCCTGTTTCTTTTCATTTTCATCGAGCAAACTTAGATACTTTTGGAAATAATTCGATGCAAATCTGTTTTTGAATATATACATTCGATATCTTCATTAAACATTTGAAATATAATATTTTTGACTACAATCATCAACCAATAGTGATTTTGAATCATTCGAGATTGGAAATGTCGAGCCACCTTTGCGGGCTGCTAATTATTTTACTGGCTCAGCTCTTCAAAGTTGTGTTAAGATCAATGCAGAATAGCATAGATGCTCCATCTGTATCTTGTCTAGTTTCACTAGATGCAACCTTTACATAGACAACATTGAAACAATAAGGGTTGTCTTCCCTGCACTGTGATATGGACCAACATTTCACTTTTTAATACAATGTGATTATGGGACTTAGAATTCTAAACATCTTTTCCGATGAAGTTTGACGTAAAATAGGTATTGCATCTTTCAGTACCCCACTTGTTTAGCACCTCTATATTTTTACTTTGAGCAAATCCATGCATTTTCAATTGTACATCCCGAGTTAGATACCACATAGACAATATGATACCAAATATAACATGAGTTGCATGCAACATAAATATCAAGAGATGAAGATTTCTTCTCTGTTTTTGTAACTCTAGCTCAAATTTTGCACTTAATCCCACATTTATATCCACCCTAAACCTGAAGTATATATATATATTGTCAACACAAGCATGTATAGGAACTTCATCTTTTGATCCACAATCCATTATCGTTGTTCAAGAGCCAAACATGAGAAGTTGAGAAGTTAATGAGTGTTTGCAAAACTTGATCTTTTATTGCTCAATCCATCAATGCACAAGTATTATTGATTTTTCTTAATCATGGCTCAACCGTCCATGTACCTTCTAGATCGATGACCATATGGCATTGTGGCTTGACAACATGCTTGTGCTTTAAGTATGCTTCAGTGAGCCGCAATGCCAAAACTGCTCATTTGATGTGTCGAGACTAAATTGGTTCATAGAAGTTTTTTTAAACCATTTTCCCGGTAAGCCAAATTTTCCTATTGTTTGTGATCGGTTGTTTTGTTTTTTTTTTTCCCATGAAAAAAAACGTACCTTTACTTTCATAAGTAAAAAATAAGTACAGTCCATAGGCGCCCATATTGCAGACAAAGAGAAACCAAAAAAATATATTACCATAAGACAATACATCTTGTAAAAACTAGAAGGTTGTCACCTACCTTACATCAACATTCCGAGTAAGCAAAACACCAATACTTGAAGTTATTACAATATCATTCTTGGAAAGTTAGACTACCAATATTTCCACCAATGGGCCTTCAATCCTCTCCTCATTATTTGTTGAGTGATTATTCATCTATCAAGAGCCATTCAACAAAGTGAGACCCTGTTTAGAGAAGAGATCCTCTTCAATATTGTTCTCCATGTAAATGTGTTGATATTGAATATGAAATAAGATTATGAAATAGATACAATTTGGTTCGCTAGTGCAACAAGATTAATATTATGAACTTGTGCTTCTTTATGCATTGAATAACCATTCTAGAATCTTCTGTAACTGTCGCTGACCGAATACTTATATTTAAAGTAAATTTTAGCAATATTAACAAAGCAAGGAATTTTGCTTTGTTATTTGTACTGACACTTGCATTTCTTTAAGAGAGAAAAATGACCGTTCACTAGGCTATAGGATAAAACCAGTCCCATAGAGATGATTTTGGCATGCTCCATTGAAGAAGGCTCACAGATGATTAGCTTTACTGCTTGTAGCGTACAAAGCAAACATATTAATGACTCTTATGGCAACAACATCTACATGCATCTGCTTGGATTAAAAAATCTTTGCAATTCGCTCACCAAATACTCCTTGAGACTATAAAAGGAAAGGACCAATCCACTTGTATATTTAGAGCTTGCAAGACTTCCTTTCGTACTCTCGTAGTAAAATTGCATTGGACAAACAAATGAAGTTGATTCTCACCTTATTCTTTACATAGTACACATATTCCTGGACCTTTCCAACTGCATTTCTGGAGAGAATCCCAAGTTAAAATTTTCCATGTAAGTATTAACCACATATTTAGAACACTCTTTGGTGGACAATGAGCCTTTCACAAATATTTCCACCTCGTCGGGGATCCATGCCTGTGTCCATTCGATGGGGAGACCGAAAGTCTTGGCTGAAACCCAACCTTGTCTCCAAATAGAAGTGGAGTCCTCATCAACAATCTTGTCCAATGTAGCATGACCATGAAGCTGAAGCCATTGAACCATATCTTTAGGAAGGATAATATCTCGTGGGTATCCCATAATTGCATCTAGTGCAACTTGGATTGCCTTCCCTTTGCCAACTTTCCATATAAGAAACTTTCTAACTATCGAAAAAGAAAGAGTTAATGCTTTCCATTGATTGGAAACCCCTTCAACTTTCTTGGTACCTAGCATACAACTCCATTCGAGAGATACTTATCAACCAAAATATCATGCCATAAACTTGGTTTGCTAATGAAGTTCCACAAAGATTGGGTTGGGAGAGCTTTTCTAAACAAGAATATGTCTTATAGTCTTCCAACTTGATAAGTGCATCCCTCTCTATTCCTTACTCCCTCTCCACAAGTAGTTTAAATAAAGCTTCCAAATTTTGCACGGGGTTCCTTTAGGAATATATGCCAAAAGGTGCCGCCAATATATTGGAATGGATTCCAACATCGACTTAATAAAACTAAGCAACAAAAATGGGCGGGGATTGAAAGATATCCCTACTATTTTTTAGCAAAGCTTTGGCTGCCAAATTAGTATGTAGTTTAATCTCCAAGGGAGGATTGTGCAAAGCATTATTGTGCAAATATATTGGAATCAACAGGACAAGATGTCTTGGATCTGCAAGGAACCAAAGTCTTCAAAAGGAGGGTCATTGCTCTAGGAGGTGATGATTTTTGCATATTCGATCAAGTGACCCTTCCTTGCATGGAAAGTCAGTAACATGGAACAAGTTCGATTAGGTGAGTATTCGATGATGGGTTGCGGACAGGAGCTCACACTATCTCCATTTAAATGTGATATTTTTTCTTGGCTGCTCCTAGAGAACAAGGTGGTTACATGATACAATCTAAAAAAGAGGCAATATCAGGGCCCAAGTTGGTGCAATCTCTGCAAAGAATCGAAGGAAGACTCTAAATAACTTTTTATCCACTACCCTTACATCAACCAAATGTGGAGAAATATCACGAATGTTTTTTAGCTTCAAAATCTATGGTGTCACAACAATGGTTTATGCGAGGAGAGCTAAGGGCTTTGTGATGTGTACTCCTCCTTGTCCCGTGGAGGATTTAGCTTGCTAATAATGATGCCATCTTCAAGAAAATTGATATCCCCTCCTTTCAAATTGTGGCCCAGATATTAGTCATGTCTAGATTCTTCAAGGACTCATCCCCTCCTTGGGTTGTGGGAGAGTTAGTAGTGAATAAATGCTGAGAATGTGCATTCTTCGATGATGCTTGTTAGGGCTAGGAGCATGCACATGCAATAGGAGGTATACTTTATATTGCAACAATAAGTTTCTATCTTTCTTAAGTCATGCTAACTAAGGAACACACAATCATGTAGAGTTAATCACCTTAAAATTCTTATTCTGCCTAGCTTGGGATGGTAGGGTCATAAATCTGTAAGTGTATGTTGATTTTGTGATGGTCGTGAAATGGATGCTTGGGACTTGCAACATGGAGGGTCCAAGTCTCTAAGACTTGGGAAGGTTCTTAGAAGAACTATCATTAAATTTTAAGCAATTCATTTCCAACATGTCTATCTTGAACATAATTGCATCGTTGATCACCTCTCAAAGGACAAACTTCTGTGCATCCCATGTATGATTCAAATCACGCGATCGGATAACATTGAACAACACTCCACAATATTTTCGGATGACTTGTGAATTACATCTGTCACGACCTTTCGTTTTTTTCCTCTAGAAAACCAGTCTTAGTGTTTATCGAGTAATTTGTATAAAATTTTGCAGTTCTCTAGTCATATAGTCGGAAAATTAACACTTACACAGTCTCAAATACTATTTACTATTCACTCAAAATTAGTTAGGGTGTAATGCAAATCAATGGAACTAGATGCAAGATGCCTTTAGCCCTGGAGATTTTATTTTTGTTTTCATTGGAAATAAAAACGTGACTGTTTTCTTGCAAAAAAATTTCTTCCATGTCCATCAATTCGTATAATCCAATCCCTTTTTACATGCAATATAACCCAACAATGCATCAAACATGGCACATAAGATGCACCACTTAATATTTAGTGATAGTTGACTCAGTTGACACCTATCCACGAGTTTCACAGTATGATCCTTTATTAGACTTAAATTGTACACTTGTTCAATCATCTAGGTACTATAAAAACTTGTGAATATTAATGACCGCTATGGGAAATACAAGAAGCTCATTCTTTTTGTCCATGGGCATAATATTGTAGGCATACGAATCCCATTCTATGGAAAACATGAGTCTTTTTCTTATCTTCCTTATCTATTTGGAGCCGCTGATATCTCGAAAACCCATTGTAAAAGATTATGTCTCATTTGTTGTGATCTACAAAATTTCATCACTAAATGGGTTCAAAAATGGGTCATATACATAGGTCCTCATTAAGTTTGTGGAAATCAACACACGCATGGGTTCCACCTATTTTCTTGTTTGTATCCATTTTGACGACACTATAGGAAATATCAACTTAAATCCAACATTTTATTGATTTCTTGTTTCACAACAACAAGCTCTAGCCAGGCTATAAACATTATATTTCTACCTTTGTAGGCTTTGGATATCATGTGCAGACAATCTCTTACATCACCTCCATTGCATTGCACATATATCCTTTTTGCTAAACTGCATCGAACATGTGTGCCTTTTGTGGAGCATAATGGGTAGGCCCCTAATCTATGATCCCCATATCGGCTCCAATCTTGGTTCTGTCTCGAGTGACGATATTTATGGTATAGGCACGACCCATAGCCCTGGGTGATGATGTTTATAGTATATATGCGAAACTCTCGATCTTCCCTAGGCGTCCTTAGCTCAAAGTTGACTATGTTCACCCCATGTTGCCTTGTGTCCCATGCCACCCATTTCTCAATTAGCTCTGGACAATCTTCAATGTTATTCCTAGCCTTTCGATAGTGGCCACAGTGAGGATGATCATATTATATCTTGGTTATGATTTTTTCCTCTCTCAAAACGCTTGGTGAGCATGAATAATGCATGATAATCCTTTGTGTTAAGTGTTTGTCCTAGAAAATTATAATGTATGGTGAGGATCATGACTTGAATTTTGATATATCCCCCCAATTTGCCTTGCCCACTAACAAATTCACAATAGCAATGGTATATCTCTGGTGCATTGGGGCAAATATTTTGCAGATGGCCTTATGTCTTGCACAACGTCCTTTCTCTTTGCTTAGCTAATGTTGTCGATTGATTATTAGAACTACTCCAATCGGGTAATAGAATCCATTGTGAGTTCTAAAGCTTCGGTGACTGTTGCAATGATGTTTTTAAAGCTTCTTGTTGCGTTAAAAACAATTATTGTTGCAATGGTGTTTCTAAAGCTTCATGTTGCGTCTAAAACCGTTATTGTTGTAATAATGTCCACATGTGAGTTATTAATGTGTCGATAAACCATTCTTTTTGTTGCACCTCTTCTATGGTGTTGTAACTGAAGCAACTCAACACACATTTTGCTTGATCTCTTTTAATCTTGTAATGCTCTACTGTTTTTGACTTTGATTTTGGTTCTCTTTTTGTTCTTTTTTCCCCTTTATCGTTCTCTTTCAGGATTTGCTACCTTTACCATCATTGTTCATTTTTTGAGTATCTTATGGCATTGACTTCAATCTCCACGAGGTATCATAACATTCTCCATTTCATAACAAACCTCAATAAGGGATTTTATTGCAACTCCAAACCACAGTTTTCGACAAAACCTTTATACCAAAATTCATTTTTTCCTTCTATTGTTATTTATTTAATCCAACGAAATGCATGTCACATGAAACACTTTGGGTACTTCCCCTTCTGCTACCACTTTTCGAGAGTTTTGTAAGCCCACGGGTTCATTTTCTATAAGGACCAAGTGGTATTTCCTAACAAGCATTGTAACCGAGCTTAATAAAGATTCCGAGTATGCTCTTCAAAGCCCATTCCCCATCCCCACAGGGGGGATTTTCGTCGGTGTCAATTTTCGTGATTTTCTTGTTTTAGTTTAGATTCTTTGTGCAGATTAGTATGCTTTGATAAAAGTTCATTTTATTATATCATTCCTTCTTCAAAGTAATACAAATACTAATCCCATAACTTTCTGAGTTACCCGAAAGGGGAAAGAGATGCGTGGTGGGACTAATTAGAAAACTTTTGCTTTTGTGTTGTTCTTTACTTTTTGTACAATTTACACCCTTTGCTCTCCCGATTAGGGCTTTTAGCCTGAAAGTGATTTTTGGGGATTTAATAAACAACCAAACACATTGCACATAAAATATCAGGGTGAGCCTCTTATGACAAGGATTACACTTCCTTCTCCATGTTACATTATAACATTTCCCATTTCATGATCAACATCTTTATTGAGAGATGTATTTCCTCAATTTGTCTTTGATGCGGTCCCTTAAAACCTCCATTGTGTTGGTTGAACATTGATAGCATCCTACTGCAACTCCAAATCATAGCGTTTGAGAAAACCTTTTATACCAAAAATAACCAGGTTAACTTATGTTCATATCTATGGCATCCAACATCGATGCTATGACTTGTTACACTTTTTTCTTTTTTAATACAACAAAATGCACAACTCATTGAGCTCAACTTCTCATTGCCAGCCCAATGCAACTCATTATACTACATTGAGATCTTTAAGGTCCGATAAAAGCAGAAGGTCGTGTAGAAAATGTGGAGTAATGAAGACAAAGAATATGCGAGAATTGGATTGCTTTTGCATGTTCCATATCAATACATTGAGAGAGATGCATGATGGAAAGAAACCAAGTGTATTGAGAGTGGGTTATTTTATTTTTCAAAAGTATGTTGCTTGCATGCGTGTGATCATTTTTGAAACACATTTCATTATTTTCAACACCATAAATTTTGTTAATAAATCATAATGGCATGCAGTTTTTTAAAACTGAGCCTTTGGTGCATTTAATTTGTTAATATATAATTTGGTAATTTATGTTCATTGTAGTAAGGGGTTTTGCTTTCTCACATTCCTCATTGTCCATATTCATAATGCTCAATTTTCATGAAAGCCATAATCCAGTGCTGTATTTCAATCTTGAAATGGTATATATTCAATCTTCAATGTTTGATAGTACTAACAAGTATTATCTTGATGTGAAAGTAACAACGTATTGAATCTTTGTATCTTTGTACTCACAAGTATTATCTTGATATGAAAGTAACACATGGTAGTGAATCTTTGTAGATGGACTTGAAGGAGGGTTTTAGGCTACAAGGTTGATTTTAAGTAGGCAAACATGATGTGGCAAAGAAACTTCTCAAAGGAAGAGTCCACGAATCACTCTGCACTTTGTTGTGAACACAAGCATGATGTGCCAAAGAAACTTCTTAAAGACCATGAATCACTTTGTTGTAAAGATAGAAATAATAAAAAAAAAATGAGAATTTTGTTGGCATAAAATAATCAGATATACAAGTTTGTTGTATATTTCTGAGAAATAATTAAATGGAACACGTCAATTTTTGTGGCTACAAAGGTTAACGTGTTTTGTTTTAAATAAGCAAGCATGATGTGAAGACCATGTTTTTAAACATCTTGACTTGTTTATGACTTGTTTGTATATTGTCATTTGATAATTCTACGAGATTTGTTTCAAGGCATCTTGTCTTGTATATCGATAATTTTTACAAGGTTGAATAATGAAGGCAATATGAGAATTTTTACAAGATTGAATAATGAAGGCAATATGAGAGATAATTGGATTGCTTGTTCCTCGTGAATACTTTTTATGTTGATTTTTTAAGTGATGGCTTTCATCTTTGTGATAAGATAAGATCATCTTTGGATGATATGGAATGATGCACACATTTCATTATCTTAAAAAAAACATGCCTTACCAGTCACATTATTTTCAATGATGTAAATGTTAATAGTTTTTAATAGGCTATAATCTTTGGAACAAAGCTAGATCTTCAATGTTCTATGGGATTCACAAACATGATCTCAGCATACTAAATTTTTGTGGCTAAAAGGTACACGGTTTGTTTTAAATAGCAAGCATGACATGACAATCTTCAAAGGCAAAGTCCATGGATCACTTTGATATAAGCATAAAAATAACAAAATGCATCAAATGAAAATTATAAATAACAATAAATAATTCGATAGAAATTAAATATACAAAGTTTATTTTCCTAATAATAATTAAATGCCACAATTTGACTTATTTGACTTGTTTACCATCATTTGATATTTACAAGATATTGAGTAAAATTTATATAGATTTTTCTCAAAAACTTATTAATTCTTTTTAATTAAAAAGAAAATATTTTATGTAAAATATGTAAAAAGATTTTATGCACACATTTCATTATCTTCAACAAATATGCCATACTTCTTAGTAGTTTATAAATATAGACTATAATCAATTATCTTCAACAAATATGCCATACTTAGTAGTTTATAAATATAGACTATAATCAATGGAATAACTCTAGTTATTTTCCATGAGTTGTTGGTTATCCATTCATTAGTTACTTCTTAGTAGTTTATAAATATAGACTATAATCAATTATCTTCAACAAATATGCCATACTTCTTAGTAGTTTATAAATATAGACTATAATCAATGGAATAACTCTAGTTATTTTCCATGAGTTGTTGGTTATCTATTCATTAGTTATGGGCAACAAAATTATTTTTTATATTCATTTTTTTTATAATTGTTTATTTTAAATTTTGGACGGCTTCCATAGAATCAATATAGAGTCAATCTAGACAGTATGAACAAGCATAGGCCTTAGTCCACCTCAAATCTCAAATAAAACGTCCATCAACCTAAATATTTAATTTCCTAAAAATTAAATGTCATAATTTTTACCATCATCTCATATTTACAAGATTTTAAGTAAAATTCATATAGAATTTTCTTAAAACTTTTAAATTATTTTTAAAATGAAAAAGTTTTTATATAAAATTCATATAATTTCTTTATATAAAACATATTAATTCTTAAAAAACTGTTATGATTTAAACATTTCGAATCTTTCAAAATTTTAATAATATTATTGTTTTTTTATAAATTTAATTAATTATTTTATTTTAAAATAATATATTTTTATTAAGTATAATGAAATTGAAAATGTCTAAAGCTTAACTTTTTTTTTAATTTAATTGATTATGTTACCTTAAAATAATATTTTTTAATTTAATTGATTATGTTACCTTAAAATAATATTTTTTAATTAAGTATAATTTTTAATTTAATTGATTATGTTACCTTGAAATGATATTTTTTAATTAAGTATAATAAAATTAAAAATGTGTCATAAGCTTAACTCATAACATTTTTTTTATAAAATTTACAATATGAAGGTTTGTATTAAGTATTATTATTATTTTTTAAAATTTAATATAATATTTATATATTATTAAACCTTCACTCTATTAAAATATATTTAATTTTATAATTTTAATTTACTAATATAATAATATATTTATAATTTTATTACATGATTGTTTATATTTTATTTATTGAATGTTGCTTTGTTGATAAGTTGTTATTATTAATAAGTTGTTATTATCAATAAAGCAATAATGCATGCTTTGTTGTTGTCACCACCAACAAAACTATAGTGCTCTATGCTTTGTTGTTATTATTAATAATGCTTGATTATTATGTATTTATTAAATAATTAATCAATTATTTACTTATTAAAATATTTGTAATTTTAAAAATAAATTAATTTATTGAAATAATAATCAATTATTAAGATAAATATGGTTATTAATATTAATATATTTTATAGAACTTATTTATAATTTTCAATAGTCGTGTTTATGTTGAGTAAATGTGTTTATATCTTATTATTTATGATTATTTAATTATATTTTATTAAAAAGATATTGATCATAAAAATAAATAAAATAATAGAATAACTCAAATAAAGAATTAAAATGAAAGGAAAAAAAAGAAAAATTGAAACTTATAATTAGAAAATTGATATCTATTATTGTATTGTTACCTATAAATACATAGAAAAATCTACACTAACAAACATAAAAATAATCTACCAATCAAACTTTAAGTATACATACCAGTAAGCAAATAGTTTCATAGATACACACAATACAATCAAATTGATGCAAATCACCTACAATCTAACAAACATAAAAATCATCCACATTGTAACAAACATTCTAAGTACATTTACCAATCAATAAACAATTTCACAATACACATCCATACAAACATAAAAATAAGCTTCATTCTAACAAACAATCAAATACACTCCAATCAACAAACAATTTCATAGATACACAATACAATTAATTCATGGAAATCACAAAATTTAATAACAATATTTACACTTAATTTTTTTAATAATATTATTGTTTTTTTAATATAATATTAATATATATTAAACCTTCACTATATTAAAATATATTTAATTTTCTAATATATATAATAATATATTTAGTGAGTGATTATATTTAATTTATTGATAAAAAATGTATTTTTTAAAATAAATTTTATAGTATTATTAATAATATAATATATTTACATATTTGAAGATTAACGAGGTGTTGAAGACTAACAAAACAAACAATATGAAGGTGAAAGTTCATTTGATCTAAAAAATTGATCAAATAATATAAACAAAGCTATAATAATATAAACAAAGCTATAATGGTCTTGCTTTGTTGTTATTATCAAAGCTTGATTATTATGTATGTATTAAATTATTAATCATTTAGTTATTTATTAAAATATTTGTAAGTTTTAAAATAAATAAATTTATTGAAATAATAATGAATTATTAAGATAAAAATGGTTATTAATAATAGTGTATTTTTAGTACTTATTTATAATTTTCAATAGTTGTGTCTATGTTGAGTAAATGTATTTATTGTAGTTAATATATTATTAAAGATTTTAAGAGATAATTAGGATCTTTATTGACAAGACTATCGTTTAATCTTAAAAAAAAGATGTTTTGGGGATAAGTTGTTATTATCCACAAAGCAATAATTTGTGCCTTGTTGTTGTTATCATCAACAAAACTATAGTGCCCTATGCTTTGTTGTTATTATTAGCAAAGCTTGATTATTATGTATTTATTAAATTATTAAACATTTTTTTATTTATAAAAATATTTGTAATTTTTAAAATAAATAAATTTATTGAAATAATAATGAATTATTAAGATTAATGTATTTTGTA